>JAUPFM010000025.1:0-428755 GCA_033026295.1 Channa striata | reverse complement strand
TGTGAAACTGTGGACCCTGATGAGGGCCTATGAGACTGAGAGACTGTTTCGAGACCACAGACTGGGACACACTCGCAGCTCGTATGGAGACGACAACAACAGCCTGACCCACTGCATCACAGACTAAATCACACGTTCTGTGTGAGAACACTGTGCCCGACCAAGAGGAGTGCGGTGTTTTGCCAACAGAAACACTGGGTGACTCTGAACTTGAAAGCCCTACTAATTAAGAAAGGAGGGCTTTACTACAGGGACACAGAGGAGCAGAAAAGACTCAAGCGTGAACTCAAGTACAAGATCAGACAGGCCAAGGACAGATGCAAGAACAAGCTGAGGAGAGGTTGGAGAACAAACAGCGTACGAGAGGTGTGGAGGGCCTTGAAGACCATCTCCAGGCCACGGACAGGGGGCAGTCAGGGGCTCAGCTGATGAAGATCAAGTGTGGGCCAGCAAGTTAAACCTGTTTTCAACAGATCGACAGCACTCCCTCAGAGTCCAGCGCTCCTCACGCGCTAGCGTCCGCCAGCTGTAACCACCATCTCCCGACCTCTCCACCTTCCCCACCCCTGCTCACACCACCCACAACAGCTTTCCTTCACAACCCTAACATCGTCAAGTGAGGGAGGCTGAGACACTGAAAGTCAGGAAGGCTGCAGGACCGGATGAGATCAGCGCCAGACAAGCTGAGATCTCGTGCCGACCAGCTTTCTGCGGAGAGCGGTCACCACATGCTTTAACCTGAGCCTCGGTCTGAGCCGGTCCCTGGTTTGTGGAAAGACTGCATTGTGCTTAGTTGCACTTCCTGCAAGCGTAACTCACATGAAAGAGCCAAAGCACACTGGCTAGACCTGCAGACTTTTCGACCTCCACCTGATGAAGACCATGAGAGCTTTCGTCCTCGTAAGGCCTCCTCTCGCTCCGTCGGTGGGCACAGTGCGGGCCACGCAGTTTGCCTCACAGGCCCAAACAGCCGGGTTGGACGGCGCAGTCATCTACCAGCTGCCACGGGCATGCACTCACCTGGAAGCTGCCGGAACCGTCTGCTTTCAGGTCATGTTTTTGACTCTCTCCAGCGCCCAGCTTAATGCACCATTCAGCTGGCACTGAGCCGGCGAGGAAGCTGGAAGGGGCAGGAGTGGATAGACAACTGACTGCATGGACAACAGATTACGTTATCAACAGGCCACAGTATGTGCAGCTGCGGAGCTGTCTGTCTGGTGGTGGTCTGCAGCACAGGGGGCTCCTCAGAGTGCAGTACTCTCACCGTTCCTCTTCACCCTGTACACCTCGGACTTCACCTACAACACTAGCAGTTGTCATCTCCAGAAATTCTCGGATGACTCAGCCATAGTTGGCTGTATATCAGATGGGAATGAGCTGGAGCACAGGTCAGTGATCATGGACTTTGTGGACTGGTGTGAAAGCAACCGCCTGTGCTGAAACACCAGTAAGACGAAGGAGATGGTGATTGACTTCCGGAGAAAGACACAACCATTCACACCGATGAACATCCAGGGCTCGGACATTGAGAGGGTGGATAGCTTCAAGTACCTGTGTGTTCAACCATAAGCTGGACTGGACTAACAACACTGATGCCTTGTACAAGAAGGGTCAAAGTCGCCTCCATCTTCTGAGGAGACTGAGGTCCTTCGGCGTGTGCGAGCCCATGTTAAGGTCATTTTATGACTCTGTGGTGGCTTCAGCTCTGCACTACGCTGTGGTCTGTTGGGATACTATGTACTACTATTAGATGACGTTCAGACTAAATTAGAAGAAAGACATTTTTATAGTCTTCACCAATGTGGTGTATACAGTGAGTTGCACAGTGCAGTGTCCTCACTGCATCATCTTTAATTCAATACAATTCGATTCAACTTTATTTATATAGCGCCAATTTACAACAAGGTCATCTCAGGGCACTTTACATAATAAAGTCAACACTATACAAACATTTAGAGAAAACCCAACAAATCCCCCTTGAGCAAGCCATAGGCAACAGTGGAGAGGAAAAACTCCCTTTACCGGAAGAAACCTCCAGCAGAACCAGGTTCAGGGTGGACGGCCATCTGCCTTGACCGGTTGGGCTGAGTGGAAAGTGGAGAGAGAAAAGAACAGAGCAACAAAAGCAACAACAAAACATTGGGCAGGTTAGTAGGACCAGTAGCTGTGCACTGGAGGACACACAGCGCCAAATCCGGGGACACCTGAAGACAGGGACAGAGAGACGGGGACAGAGAGGGAGAAAGATGACTAAGGGACAAAGAAGATACAGAGTTAATTTCATACAATGGTGACATTATAGATGTGGGGTGAGAGGAGAGAATGAAGAGAAGAGGAAGTGGCACAGTGCAGAGTCCCCCAGCAGTCTAAGTCTATAGCAGCAAGACTATAACCAACTATAAGCTTTATTGAAGAGGAATAAGCTTTATCGAAGAGGAACAGCAGCTAGATTTCAGCAATCACGCGTATTTTCCTCTTCAGTGGTCTCGCACAGTCCTTCTCCAGTTATTTAAAATGAGGGGCAGAGGGCAGAAAGGACGTGTCTGCATCAGCATTAAGAGGGACTCCTCTAAAGATGTTCAAAAGCGGAATGGAATGGTGATCATTGCAACTGTAGCCAGTAGTCGTCCACTCCGTCAAATACACACTGAAGTATTTCTACAACTACTCTTGCCTATCTGCAAATGATGCAGGCTTTCCCATTAAGGTAACATTCCTTATCAAAAGCAGATCGCTAGGCCACGTACAGATGTAATTAGAATAGTCACGCGTCAACCTTCCTTGTTAGTATAGTGGCCATTATCTCCATCTGTCATGTGGAAGATTTGGTTTTGATTCCCCAATGGGGAGAGATGATTTTCTGGGCACTTGAATACACACGCAATTTTAGGGCTGTTGCTTTACTAAGTATAGATCTACTTTCCTCATAATTTTCTTTTGTCTGTTGGCTTAGGCTTAGGCCTTTGGTTACACTGGTTAGGGTCAGGAAAAGATAATGGCTAAGGTTAGCAATAAGCGAGAGACATTGGTGTTGCGGATTAAGCACTAGTTTCAGAGTATTTAGGGTTAGGCATTAGTTTCGACTGGTTATGGTTAGGAAAAGGTACAGGTCAAGGCTAGTGTAGTTTTAGGGTCAGGCAAGCCCTTTAGGAGTTAGTTCAATTTGGGAGACACATCATCAGTAGTGTACCTCACGATCATCGGGTGTTTCGGCCATTACCACTAGACACCCTCACCCAAGGACGGCCCCGCTGGGGTTGATCAAGTCCCAGGGTGTTTTTCTGAATGTCATAGAACAGTGGGAGTAACAAACTTCCAGTAATCAAAAAATCAGCCTTCCGGGATAGGTTTTAAAGGTGCTCTAATCAGTGCCAAGTGTAGGCAGCTGTGCACCCCACTAATGGCATTGGCTCCAGGTGAGGCACAACAGGGAGAGGGAGCTGCCGACCTGCACAGAGAGAGACTGAGTTAGAGAAGCAGCCAAAAAACAAACACAACAAGGACAGACAAAACACACAGATCATGACATAACCCCCCTCTCTACGACCGGCTTCTAGACTGGTCATGGTGATCCAGGTGGAACCGTGCAAGCAACTCCTTATCCAGGATGTGGCGTTCGGGGACCCATTGGTGCTCCTCAGGGCCGTAGCCCTCCCAGTTCACCAGGTACTGCACTCCCCGGCCTCTCCTTCCAGATGCGAGGAGGCGGTTGACTGTGTGAGCCGGTCCTCCATCCACAATCCATGCAGGAGGAGGGTCACACAGAGCAGGCTGAAGTGGAACACTGCCGGACAGGCTTTAACTTGGACACATGAAAAACAGGGTGTATGTGCAAGGAGGCGGGAATCCTCAACTCCACAACTACAGGGTTGAGAATCCGGGTAACAGGAAAAGGACCAAGAAATCGGTGCTGCAGCTTCCTCTCGACCCCTTTGAGGGGCACGTCTTGCGAGGACAGCCAGACCTTGCCGCCCACCTGGTAATCAGGGGCAGGAGACCCATGTTTATTGGCAGACAGGCGGATCCTCTCCTGGCACCTCAGTAGGGTAGAGCGGAAAATCCTCCATGTGCACTGGCAACGGCGTACAAACGCTGCAGGCTCGGAGGAGGCTGCCACCCTCTCCTGTGGTGGGAAGAGGAGGGGTTGGTAGCCATACGCAGCCTGGAAGGGAGAGTAGCCAGATGAGGTGACAAGGGAGTTATGGGCATACTCAGCCCACGTTAGTTGGGAGGCCCAGGTGCCAGGACTTTTATAGCATAAAGCTCGTAGGGTGGTCTCAAGGTCCTGGTTGAAACGCTCCACCTGGCCATTGGTCTGAGGGTTGAAACCAGAGCTTAGACTCACACTGACCCCCAAAAGCCTACAAAACTCTCTCCAAAAGTTGGCCACAAACTGTGAACCCCGATCCAACACAATGTTCACTGGGAAACCATGTAGACAAGATAAATATTCAGACAGGATCAGGGCCAGCTCCTTGGCTGAGGGGAGCTTGGGCTGGGTGACAGCATGAGCCAGCTTGGAAATCCTGTCTATAAGATAACTGTTTTATCTTGGGAACAAGGGAGTCCAGTGATGAAGTCCATGGCCACGTGGGACCACGGCCGGGATGGCACAGGCAAAGGGAGTAAGAAACCTGCAGGGGGTCTCCATGACATCTTCACTTGGGAACAGACTGGACAGGCTGCTACAAATGTCTTAACATCCTGTACAACTGTGGGCCACCAGAACCATTGGGCCACGAGGAATGCAGTGCGTGCAGCTCTACGGTGACAAGCCAGGCGTGAAGAGAGCCCCCATTTCAGTACCTGTGGGCGTAAATGGGAAGGCCCAAACAGACAACCAGTAGGACAGCCAAAAGGGGGAGAAGGGTAGGAATTTAAAGTTGCCTTGACCTTACGCTCCAGTGCCCAGCGAGTGGCTCCCACCACAAGGGGGGCTGGCAAAATAGTCGACTCCTCCCCGGCAACTTCCTCTTGTTGGTGCTGCCGGGAGAGCGCATCAGGCTTCACATTCTTGGCCCCAGGGCAGTAGGACAGGGAGAATTTGTACCTGTCAAAAAATAGAGCCCACCTAGCCTGGCAAGGGTTAAGTCTCTTAGCAGTCTTTATATATTCAAGGTTCTTGTGGTCTGTCCAAACAAGGAACGGACGTTTAGCCCCCTCCAGCCAGTGGCGCCACTCCTCCAGAGCCAATTTGACTGCTAAAAGCTCTCTGTTCCCTATGTCATAATTACTCTCCGCAGGAGAGAGCTTGTGGGAGAAGTATGCACAGGGGTGGACCTTGTTATCGGACGCCCTCTGAGACAACACCGCCCCTACCCCGGAGTCTGACGCATCTACCTCCACTATAAATTGTTTGGAGGGGTCAGGCTGCACCAGGATGGGAGCGGCAGAGAAGCGTCGCTTCAGCACAGAAAATACTTTATCCACACTCTCCCCCCAAACAAAAGGTACCTTAGCGGAGGTGAGTCTACGCAGCGGTGCAGCCACGCCACTGTAGCCCCGTATGAAGCGCCGATAAAAATCGGCAAAGCCGAGGAAGCACTGGAGCTGTTTGCGTCCGGCAGGGACTGGCCACTTGAGAACCGCTCTGACCTTGCCCTGATCCATAGAGATGGCCCCTGGAGAAATGACAAAACCAAGAAATGTGGTCTGGGTGGTATGAAACTCACACTTCTCAGCTTTGACGTAAAGTTGGTTCTCCAGGAGTTGCTGCAGGAAGACTCTGACATGCTGCACATGGCTCACTGGGTCTGGAGAAAAAATGAGAATGTCATCCAAATAAACACAAAATGATTTATCATGTCTTTCAGTATATCATTAATTAGGTTCTGAAAGACAGCAGGGGCTTTTGTGAGGCCAAAAGGCATCACCAGATACTGGAGTATCCGCTGTCAGTGTAAAAAGCAGTCTTCTGTTCATCTCCCTCTCTAATGCGCACAAGGTGGTAGGCACTGCGAAGATCCAGCTTGGTAAAAATATTAGCCCCCCTCAACAAATCAAAAGCAGTATAAAAGAGAGGTAGGGGATAAGTGTTCCTTACAGTAATCTTGTTTAACCCCCTATAGTCAATACAAGGCCGGAGCCCTCCATCCTTCTTACTCACAAAGAAGAAGCCTGCACCTGCTGGGGATGAGGACGGCCAGATTATACCTGGCCCCAGCCCTTCCTGGAGATAATGTTCCATTGCCTCATGCTCAGGCCTAGAGAGGGGATAGAGGTGACCCCTGGGAGGTTGTGATCCAGAGAGAAGGTCGATGGCGAAGTCATAGGGACGATGAGGTGGTAACGACTGAGCCCTGGCCTTACTGAAGACTGCTCCCAAATCATGATATTCTGCAGGCACATTACTGACATCTGGAGGAGCTGGAAGAGACTCAGACAAAGGAGTACGCACAGCACCTGCATTTAAACAGTTCAACAAACAATATGGATTCCAGGACAGCACCCTTCCCGAGGTCCAATCTATGTGGGTGTAATGGTTACTGTAACTAGATACTGTAACCAAAGAAACTGTAACTACTGGACCCAAAAGCAGAAGCTGAGACACGCAGGGAGTGCAACGGGTTTATTTGCACATGAAATACAATTATAAATGATCTCACGAACTACAGATCCTATGACGCTTAACACACAGATCTGTGCTCAAACAAAACTCTCTCGAAGGTTTAACAATATTAACTCAACAGTATGAACCTAAAGGCACAGACCTGTGCTCTAACAAAACTCTTTCAAAAGCTTTAACAATGTTAACTCACAAACAGCATAAACTCAAAAGCAGAGACTCTTAGGCTATAACAAAACCTGAACTGTCAAAACTATCTACAGACTCACGACCTGTATTAAGGGCTGGAGATCAGGAAAGGCTGAACGAGATCAGGGAGACGTGCCAGAACGAACCAGGACACACTAGCAACCCCAAAACTAAATGCAAGGCCTTAAATACAAACATGCAGGGGTAGTGATGATGATGATGAAAGGCAAACTGCTGGTAACCAGCAGAGGAACAGAGGAATCCTGCAGGGACACACACAAAACAGAGAAATGAATGCCAATATACAAGTTAAGAGCAGTGAAAAACTAAACACGGACAAAAAGCACCTAACTTATAACAGTGGGGGGAATGTCTGCACAACCACGGATAGCCCAGAATGATAGGGGGATGCACAGAATCAACCACATAAAAAGAGGTAGCCTCAGTATGGTTCCCTGACAGAGTAATACAAACCTCGGCTGTGCCAGCAGTAATTCTGTGAATGAGGGAGGCATTAATTGCGGAGACTGCCGGGGAGGCTCACAGTAGGAATGTTCAGTTTCTGCACTACCTCCAGAGACATAAACTCCCCATCGGACCCAGAGTCAATAAGAGCAAGAAACTCACCCGTGCGCTGTTGGTAGGTCACAAGGAGCCTAGTTGGGGGTCTTGAGGGAGACTTAAAGTTGACGCACGGCTCGCCCAGGTATCCCCTCACTGGCGAGCCTCGGCTTTTGCCGGGCAGGTCTTCAGCAGGTGCCCTAGCTCTCCACAATACAGACAGAGGCCTTCACCCACACATCTCTGCCACTCAGCTGCAGACAGTTTTCCCGTGTCCAGCTGCATGGGTTCCGGAGAGGAGGAAGGCTCATTGCTGGGTCCAGTGGTGGTGGCGGAGAACGATGTTCCGCAGCTCTGCTGATGTGGCGCTCCCGGGCTCGGTCCCTTATACGCCGATCAATCCATGAAGCCAGCTCAATGAGATCCTCCAAATCCTCAGGAAGCTCCCGGCCAGCCAACTCATCCTTGACTGATCCAGACAAGCCCTTAAAAGGCATCTGATAATGCGTCCCCAGTCCACCGGCTGCTGGCAGCCGGCGTACGAAACTGGACGGCGTAATCAGAGACCGAGTGTGTGCCCTGGGACAGTCTAAGCAGCTGTGAGGCAGCTGTAAGGTGTGGAGCCACAGGATCAAAAAGACTGACTGTGTAGAAAACTCCAAAAACGATTGACAGTGAGCTGCTCTACATTCCCACTCAGCAAGGCCCCAGTGTTTAGCTCTGCCTCTTAATAAGCTGAGTACGTACACCACCTTAGTACATTCGGACGGAAAATCCTGGAAATTTAGGTCGAATTGAAGCCTGCAAGCCGACAGGAACGGGCGGCAATCCTTAGCAGAACCGTCAAAAGGCTCTGGCTGTCCCAGATTAATACCCGAGGGAGCGGGGGCAGATGCCTGTTCCAAATGCAGTAAGCAGCTATGGAGAGACTGTATACAAGACAAACAAAACTGTACCAGCTACAAAAGACAGAGCCAAACTAGGGCAGACAAACCAGTTACAGAGTTACAGTCCAAACACCAGCTACTCTGTAGATGAGGGGGACAGACAGGAACAGATGAAAGCATACACGACGCACCAACACAAAGTGCCTGTACGGGACAGGTTTTAAAGGTGCTCTAATCAGTCCCAAGTGCAGGCCGCTGTGCTCCCCACTAACGGCATTGGCTCCACGTGAAACCACAACAGGGAGAGGGAGCTGCCGACCTGCACAGAGAGAGACCGAGTTAGAGAAGCAGCCAAAAAACAAACACAACAAGGACAGACAAAACACACAGATCATGACAGTACCTAGAGGGGATGCAATTTCCCCGAGTTAATTAAGCAGTGTCCAAACTTCCAGTAATCCAACAATGAGCCTTTCATCTCCCACTCATGTTGAGATATGAGTCCTTGAAATATTTCCAAATTTTCATCTATGACACAGACAATAGATGACAATTTGGAATTTTTGCTTCCCTTATGTCACTTTTGGACCTGTACATAAAGGGGATGCAAATGCCTTCAGTTAGTTCAGCAGTTTCCAGGCTTCCAGTTTTAAAAAATTGGCCTTCCACCTCACACTCATGTTGTGATACGAGTCCTTGAAATACTTCCAAAATTTAATCTGTGACACAGCCAGAAGATGAGAATTTGGAATTTCGTTCTTTCCTTATGGTTCCTCTTGACCTGTACCTAGAGGGGATACAAATGCCCCCTGTTAATTCAACAGGGTCAACGTTTGCAGTAGTCCAACAATGAGCCTTTCATCTCTCAATTATGTTGAGATATGAGTCCTTGAAATACTTCCAAATTTTCATCTATGACACAGACAATAGATGTGTCATGATTCATCCCCTCACTTCCACTTCCACTTCCTGACTTGGACGTTTCTTGTTCCCTTTTTCCCCACTCCTGTTTCCACGCCAAAGCTACCTTTTACCAATGTCACAACAAATGACTCACCTTGATTGTTTCCACCTGTTACCCCTGGCTATTTATACCTACTCTTCACCACAGCTCGCTGCCAGATTGTTGTCATTGCTCCTGATGGAAACACGCTGTTTTTGGATTACCGGTACCCCGCATTTGCATCACTCTCAAGCTTTTTGACTCTTTGCCCCTTTTTCCCTGTGGTCTATGGTTTGGTCTCTCGTTTTTGTTTTGTTTGGTCTTTGTGTGTTTTGTTTGGGTTTCCTGTGTGTTCTGTTCTACCAGTGTTCCCTGATATTTTCAGCCTGCCCTGTTTCTCCTTCTCTCTCGGATTTTTCATTGTGTTCCCCTCGGGCTGACTGTGTTAGTTTAATTTCGTTATATGTTTACATTGTGGTGTTTCTGTCCCTTTTGGTTATTGTAATAAAGTTTCATGTCCCTTTTGCACTCCCTCCAGTTGTTGTCCTTCTGGGGCTTCAAATTCACCCACACGACCGACAGTAGAATCTGGCCACATAACACCCAGCAACACGGTGTGGGAGCTTTCTTTTTTTTTTTTTGTTACAATGGATGCTGCAGCAAGATTGCTGACTGGGACACTCTGCACTGTGCCACTTCCTCTTCTCTTTATTCTCTCCTCTCACCCCACATTTATAATGTCACCACTGTCTGAAATTACCTCTGTATCTTCTTTGTCCTGTAGTCGTCTTTCTCCCTCTCTGTCCCCCTCTCTCTGTCCCTGTCTTCAGGTGTCCCCGGATTTGGCGCTGTGTGTCCTCCAGTGTGCAGCTACTGTTCCTACCAACCTATCCAATGTTTTGTTTTTGCTTTTGTTGCTCTGTTCTTTTCTCTCTCCACTTTCCCCTCACCCCAACCGGTCAAGGCAGATGGCTGCCCAACCTGAGCCTGGTTCTGCTGGAGGTTTCTTTCGGTAAAGGGAGTTTTTCCTCTCCACTGTTGCCTTTGGCTTGCTCAAGGGGGATTTGTTGGGTTTCCTCTAAATGTTTGTATAGTCTTGAGTTAGAGCCTTGAGATGAACTTGTTGTAAATTGGCATTATATAAATAAAGTTGAATTGAATTAATCCCCCTTGGCCACAACCTCTCAGCCTCACCACTGGAATCATGTCAATGTCATCCTCTGAGACTGTTCAGGACTCTCTTCAAGACTTTCTTAGTCCTTCAGAGGCTAGAAGCATATGGGCTTAGGTAAAGGCACAATCATTAGATTTCTTTTTTACCCAATCAGACCCATCAGCCCTGCACCTGTCTCTGATCCTGTTTCTAAGGGAGTGGACACCGGTTCTGCCCCAGAGCCTGCTGACACTGGTCTTGCTGGTGCTACCAAGTTGGACAACGATCTGTTCCAGTTTCTCTGTTGGCTGATGTCTGTGTTTTTGCCCTTTCTGCCTCTGTGCAAGCTCTTCTTACAGTCCTGACATCTGCTCACACCTCAGCCTCACGTTCACCACTGGTTTTGTCTGCTCCGGTCTCCAAGGGTGTAGAGGCCGCCTTACGCGTGTCCAATGGTCCAAAACAGATCCACTTCAGAGATTGATGTATTATAAAAAACGTTGCAGATTTATTGAACTTCTGTGTTCTTCAGTACATCTAATAACAATTCTAGAATCACGCTAATATAATACCTAAGCTCCACTGAGCATGGTAAGAAAACTGTGCGCCTCCAAAGCCAAACACTGGTCTAAAAACAATAACTTGCTGCTCCAGTCGGTTTCTAATAGCCAAAAAAGCAATACAAACATTGGTTTCCTTGACAATTACTTGCAGGCTTAGAAGGCACTATCAGATGTTGTACGTACATTAGCCACTAGTTGTCTATCTACTCACACAGCAAAGCTGCAGAAAAATATATAAGCAAGGAACAAACATTTGAGAAAGTTAACATTGGCTCGTACAAAGGGAGCCATCTACTGCACACACCCCGCACCTGGTTCTGATCTGGTCTCCGAGGGGGCCATCGACTACACTGGTCCCGCACCTTTTCCTGGTTTTATTTCTGAAGGGGGTGTCAATTCCTCTGGCTCTGCACCTGGTTGTGATCCTGTTTTCATGGGGGCCGACTCCTGTTCTGCCCCTGAGCTTTCTGGCACTCATCTCGCTGGTGCTACCAAGTTTGACACAATCTGCCTGGTTCGGCCCCTTTTTGTTCATTTCCTGTTCCTGCACTGAGGTAAGCTGCTGCTCGTCAAGTTCCTGTTCCTGCACCAAGGTTAGCTGCTGTTCGTCCAGCGCCTGCTTGTCCAGTTTCTGTTCCTGTGCCGAGGTCAGCTTCAGCTCGTCTAGTTCCTGAGCCGAGGTCAGCTGCGGCCCATCCACTTCCTGTTCCACCACAGAGGTTGTCTGGTGCTTACCTGGCACCTGCTCATTTAGTTTGGGCTTCAGCCACAGATGCTGGCCGCTGGCCACCAGAGGGATTCTGCCGTCATTGCCGACCTCCTGTCCAACACACTGAGGGCATCTTCTGTCGATGCCGGCCTCCTGCTTTGCCTCCTGTCTCTTCTAATGAGAGGCTGTGTCATTTGAGTTGATGCTGGCTCCCAGCTCCAACTCCGTAGGGTTTTCTGCCGTTGTCGCCACCCTCCTGCTCTATCCCCTGCATCTTCTTCAAAGAGTTTCTGTGGTCTGAGTCGACACCTGCCTCCAGCTTGGCCTCCAGTCTGGCCTCCAGAGGGCTTCTGTCATCGATGCCAGCCTCCAGCTTCGCCTCCAGTCCGGCCTCCGGATGGCTCCTTCTATCAACGTTAGCCTCCTGCTCTGTGCCCTACCTCTCTTGCCAAGAGGTTCAGGTTCCGCCATTCTGTCTGGCCTCTGGAGGGTTTTTATCATTGGTCTCCAACATCATCTGCGTATGGCTTCTTCAGTCGCCGTCGGCCTCCAGCTTGATCTATTAAGGGGCTTCTTCTGTCATCACTGTCCAGCCTTCAGCCTCGATGCATGGCCTGGCTCGTACGAGCCTCCAGACCCCCACTGCCCACCTCAACCCAGACACCTGTGGGATTGCTTATTCTGGCCCTGGCATTCCTGACTGTTTGAGAACTCTCTTTAAGTGAAGCACCCTCCTTATTTGTTTGAAATTTATTTCAGTGTCTTCTAGATTCCTGTTTTTGTGCTTTGAATTGCTGTTTGAGAGCTGCTTGCCTCTCCCCCCTGCTGTTTACCTGAATTCTCCAGCTGGTAGATTATCACCTGTGACCTACCACTCACACCTCACCATTAGGTTTACCGTTACCATTTAAGACAAAGGAGATGGTGATTGACTTCCCGAGAAAGACACTACCATTCACACTGGTGAACATCCAGGACTGGACATTGAAAGGGTGGATAGCTTTGAGTACCTGGGTGTTTACCTCAACCATAAACTGGACTGGACTGACAACACTGATGCTTTGTACAAGAAGGGTGACAGTTGTCTCCATCTTCTGAGGAGACTAAGGTCCTTCTGTATTTGCAGGCCCATGTTAAGGACATTCTATGACTCTGTGGTGGCCTCAGCTCTGAACTACGCTGTGGTCTGCTGGGGTTCAGGCAGTACCGATCAGGACAGGAAAAGACTAAACAAGCTGGTCAGGAGAGCCAGCTCTACCCTGGGCTGCCCACTGGACTCTGTGGAGGAGGTGGGTGAGAGGAGCATGTTGGCCAAGCTGAGATCCATCATGGACAATACCTCTCACCCGCTGCACCAGACAGTGGAGGCTCTGTACAGCTCCTTCAGTGGCCGACTGATACACCCTCAGAGTAGGACAGAGTGCTACCGCGGTTAGACTCTATAACTCTACAGTCTAGCCTATTTAAACTTGAGCTTGAAATATTGTACATTTTCTGTAGTACTTTTACATGCTGTACATGTGTAAATTGATTTTAATTTAACTATATTTATTTGCACATTACTTTGCACATTGCATTAAATTAGTTAGTGCACTACTTTTGTTGCTTTCACTGCTGTTATTGCCTTGTATATCTGGGAGCTGTGTAGCATGTAAATTTCCCCGTTGTGGGATAAAAGATTACTTTACCTTACCTTCCCATTCTCAATTGCCATTCTGTGCTGTTATTCATATACATTATCAATAAACTTCCTCAACCTTCCTCCTGTGTCCTATATTTTATGGGTCCATAAAACGAAACCCTGACAGTACGATCTGACCAAATTTGGACCCTGTGAGACACAGGTGGCAGTCAATATAAAGTGCCAAGCCAGTAATCCCCAGGACACAGGTAAGTTAAAAGAAAATCTTAAGGTACTTGAATTATGCTCTTTGAGATGAAGTGCACATATGAAGCTATATACAAGTTTTGAGATCCATATAAAGCCAAAAGACATTCAAAATTTCATGCAGGTTGCGTCATTGAAACAGATTCAAATTTGGATTGGATTGGATTGCAAATTCCCATGCAAAGAGTAAATTACATAAAAAAATTATATAGTCCTCATTTAATGTTTATTCAAACAATAATGGAAAGTAATTATACAGAAATGGTTTGGTACAGTTTCTCTTTCCTATTGGATGAGGATGTGTTATCATTATTTTATAATGTTATTATTTTACTATTAATTACAAGAAAACCAAAATGCCAAACATTTTTTGGTGCTTTTCTCCCACAGTACGAGTTGGAGACCTAGAACCACTTCTGACTGAAAGCTGGCATACCCCCCATAGAAACAGTGCATGTTTATCCCACTGGAGATAAAAGAGGGGCCCCAGAAGTGATGGCAGATGTCATGCAGGTTGCCTCATTTAAAAAGATCAACATTCAAATTGGCATTCAAATTCTCAACTACTGGATGAGAATTTGATATCATTTTGATCCTCTGTTATTATTGACATAAATGAGTGAGAAGGACATCAGAATTACATTTGCATTCAGCAGAACTGTGGCTGTTGGAGGATATAAATCTCCTGTCTCTAGGGCCTCCCATTGGGGAGTTTCATCTGAAAAGGTGCCACTTGGTTGGGTGAGGCATATGTGTTAGGTCTCAGTGAGAGCTTTCAATTGGGTTTTGTCCCATATCTCTGAGTGACTCTGTTGCCGAGATACAATACTTAACAAGGTCAAATGTTCCATCATTTACTGCCCTGTAGCTCCTCACCACCGTGGACTAGTGCTCTAGTTTCAACGTGCCCACATCCAGTGCATCCAAACCTTTTCGCAGATGCCTCACTCGAGGCTCTATGACTAAGAATATGCAACTTGCTCTTTTTGACTTGCCATGCCCATAAGGTCTGAGGAGCTACAAGCCTTGATGGACCTGCTGACTTAGAAGTTATTTGGAGTTTTGACACAAAAAAATGATCTACAGATCTGATTCTGATGTAATAGAGCTCTCTGAAAGCTTTCGGGAACACCTGGTCCCATGTCTGTTACCATTTCCATTCTCAAATTATGGCAGTTTGTGTTTTAAGGGTCAATAGGTCATAATGATAAATGGCTCTGTTCAAGTCTCTGAGAGGGTCGTCGACTGCACGGACCCCGCACCTGGTTCTGATCCAGTTTCCGAGGGGGTCGTCGACTGCACTAGCCCCGCACCAGGTTCTGATCCAGTCTGCGAGGGGGTCGTCGAATGCACTGGCCCCGCATCTGTCCCTCGTCCTGTTTCCACGGGGGCCGTTGAATGCGGTTCCGCTCCTGTTCCTGGTCTTGTTTCCACTGGGGCCGTCGACTGCGACGACCCGGCACCTGTTTCTGGTTCTGTTTCCGGTTCTGTTTCCAAGGGGGTGGTAGACTGCATTGATCCCACGTCTGACTCCGAGGTTGTTCCCAGGGGGGAGGTTGACTGTAGAGGTCAGCTGCGGTTTGTCGTGTGCTCTACCAATTTGTTCCCTGGTGAATTTCAGTCGCAGAAGCCGTCCGCCAGACAGATTCTGCCGTTATTGCCGACCTCCTGGCCGTTCTCCAGAGGGCTTGTCCCATTGACACCGTCCCCCAGCTCGGCGTCCTTGCCGTTCTCCGGAGGGCTTCTCACGTCGACGCCGGCCCCCAGCTCCCAGCTCGGCGTCCTGGTCATTATCCGGAGGGCTTCTCCCGTCGACGCCGGCCCCCAGCTTGGCGCCCTGGCCGTTCTCCGGAGGGCTTCTCCCGTCGACGCCGGCCCCCAGCTTGGCGTCCTGGCCATTCTCCAGAATGCTTCTCCTGTCGACGCCGGCCTTCTGCTCTCAAGAGGTGCTGTCACCTGAGCCGACGTAGGTCTCCAGATCGGCGTCCAGAGGGTTTCTCTCGTCGCCAAAACCGTACAGCTTGATCCAGAGGACTTCTTCCATCGTCACCGACCTCCGACCCTTTCCTTCAGCCCCAATCTATAACCTGGCTCGGAGCGACATTTTCAGCCTGCCCTGTTTCCCCTTCTCTCTAGGGTTTTTCATTGTGCTCCCCTCGGGCTGACTTTGTATAATTTTGTTATATGTTTACATTGTGGTGTTTCTGTCCTTTTTGGTTATTGCAATAAAGTTTCACGTCCCTTTAGCACTCCCTCCAGTTGTTATCCTTCTCGGTCTACAAATTCACCCACACAACTGACAAGGTGAGAATTTGGAATTTCTTAAGTTGAGATATGAGTCCTTGAAATACTTAGAAATTGTAATCTATGACACAGCCAATTGATGAGAATTTGGAATTTCTTTTTTCCCTCATAGTTCCTCTTGACCTGTACCTAGAGGGGATGCAAATGCCCCCTGTTAATTGAGCAGGGTCCAAGCTTTCATCAGCCTTTTATCTCCCACTCATGTTGAGATATGACTCCTTGAAATACTTCCAAATTTTCATCTATGAGACAGACAATATATGAGAGTTTGGAATTTTTTTTCTTCCCTTATGTCTCCTTTGGACCCATAGAGGTATGCAAATGTCCCCAGTTAATTCAGAAGGGTCCAAACTTCCATTAATCCAAAAATCAGCCTTCCACCCCCCACTCTTTTTGATTCATAAAGCCATGAATTACTTCCAAATTTTCATCTATGACACAGCCAATAGATGGGAATGTGGAATTTCTATCTTCCCTTATAGTTCCTCTTGACCTGTAGCTATAGGGGATGCAATTTCCCCAAGTTATTTAAGCTGTGTCCAAGCTTCCAGTAGTCCAACAATCAGCCTTTCATCTCGCACTCATGTTGAGATATGAGTCTTTGAAATACTTCCAAATGTTCATCTATGACACAGCCAATAGATGAGAATTTGTAATTTCTTGCTTCCCTTTTGTCTCCTTTGGACCCGTAACCTAGAGGTATGCAAATGCCCCAGTTAATTAAGAAAGGTCCAAACTTCCAGTAATCCAAAAATTAGACTTCCAAACCCCACCCTTGTTGAGATATGAAGCCATGAGTTAGTTCCAAAATTTAATCTATGACACAGCCAATAGATGAGACTTTGGAATTTCTTTCTTCCCTCATAGTTCCTCTTGACCTGTACCTAGAGGGGATGCAAATCCCCCCTGTTAATTGAGCAGGGTCCAAGCTTTCAGTAGTCCAACAATGCTGATGGACATTTTTGAAGGTTAGGGTTAGGGTTGATCTAGTTCAAAGCAGTACTAGCCTTTTAAAACAGCTTTATTTTTATGAATCTTACATTTTTACCTAAACTCAGTATCAATGAGTTCTTGAAACATAATGTGTATGCAGTGTGGAACCGATTTGCTAGAAGACCAATTAAGCTAGTGGGCTCCATAAAAACTTGCCCCTGCAGCATCGTTTTGTCAATCTTTGAACGAAACATTCAGTAACAAATCATTTTACAGTAACTGTGGTATTGATGTGATGCAAATTTGCATTCCAAACACAAGTATTTCATGCATTTATGCAATCAGTGAAACCAGCTCCTGAAGTGAGAGGCTAGAGTGAGAACCTGTACTGAACCACATGTGAAAACTGTTACGGATCATATCAAAATGGAAAAAGCTTTGGGTCAAAATGGAGTCTCCTACACCATCTAACCAGTAAAACAAGTATATGAACGTGAGGAAACATTTTATGTCATGTGTGAGGGAAGTTTTTGATCAATGACCATCAGACCATCTGTTCACACTTCTGGCAGAGGCCAGACAACTAGTCCCCGCCACTCAGTAGGAAGCCCACGGGAACTTGACACCTTAACAGACCCTAGTGTTCCTTTGAATCCTTGTTGACACCTTAAGCAGACAGTAACAGAGACTTGCTAATTAAGGACTCCTGATCAATGTATATGATTTGCATAGTGGAGCAGATAAAACACACACACATCCTGACAGAGGGTATCAGAAACAGTCTGATCCACTGTGACACTGCTCCGTGCTGTTTTTGCTCTCCGTTTCTGGTTTATTTGTGTTTTACTGAATTGTTCTTTAAATTGCTCAGTGATCATTTTCAGTTGACTCTTGTTTCTAACTTGCTTTCCAAGTTTTTTGGCCATAACAGATTGGTGTCAGAAGCGGGATTGGACGCGCTGTCTGGATCCAAGGACAAACAGTAGAAGTGCACACAGGTAAAGTTGATTCCTCCTTTCGAGTTGAGAAGCTGTTCTCCTACAGGACCCAGACTGCCGATCCAAATCCAGAGCGATACGGACTAAAAAGAAAAAAAAATAATAAGGTGAAAAATAGCAGAGGAGAGAGAACACAGTACAGAGCAGACAAGGTAAGAGAGCTCTATAAAACTCACTACTGGTGGGGTAGGTGACAAGACGTTGTCATAGTGGTTACGTTGTGTTATTAATTACTGTTGTATGCAGCGCAGTTTTATTCTGAGTCGCACGGGGAAAGATAACAGGAGAGAACGGGCTGCTAGAGAAATGGAGTTAGTACTTGGTACTAACAAAGAAGTGAGCGCCTGGCCGGGGCAAGGTCTGCCAGCTGAATTGTCACCATTATGTGCAGAAATGTCCAAAAAGTATAGGGGCAGTTGTAATCAATTGACTGAGTGGTGGGAATTGGGGTTGCCTAAACAGGGTAGTCTGAGTAGCAGACAGCTAGCTCAATTGGAGAAGAAAGAGAAGGAGAGCACAGAGCAACACAAATCTTTCTCCAAACGAAATAGGGAAGAACACAAGGTGTTTCAAGTGGACTGGAAGGCATTTAGCATGTGGAAGGATGAATGTAATTTTAGGGAAATTGGAATGTTTAGAAAAGATATGAGTGAACGTGAAAAGCCCAAGCAAACAGAACATGTAGTTTATAGACCAAGGGATTGTTCTGACACTAAACCTCTGTATCCTGTCTTGTCTGAGTTACACTGTCAGAAACGGTGGCACGAAAATATTCTGGTGGACTCAAATAACCAACGGCCGGACAACACAGAACTGGTTAGAAAAGTCTTTATTGAAAATGCCAGGAATGAACCAGAGCAGGGGCTGCAGACGGGGGTGAAACTGAGGCAGGCAGGATGCAGACACCAGCAGAATGAGGGAGGAAAGTCCTTGATTAAAGTTCATCAAAAAACACCAAGTCCACAATCCAGAGAGGTAGGTCAGAACGAGCAAGCAGGGTCAGGTCCAAATAATCCAACAGACAGAGATAACTAACTAGCCAAGTCCAAAATCCAAAAATCCAGGTCCAGAAACGAGCAGAAGAAAGATCAAACAAACTTACGGGGCCAGGGTTCAGACAGACAGGGAGGTCCAGAGACAGGTCAGGGTCGTACCGGGTAATCCAATAGTTCAGGTTTCCAAAAGGCTTGAGAGCAGCTACACCGAGAGATGAGCAGACAATCTGGCAGAGGAGAGAGGGCTGCAGGCCTTCTTAAGACAGGAAGAACACAGGTGGAGGTGATTAGGTAATTGCAACACAGGAGGGAGGAGGGGAGCAGAGACAGGAAATGACCAAATAAGGATAACACTGAGAGCCCAGGGCACAGACCGTGACATACACAAGGTAAACCTAGATTTGGACTCTGCACCCTCACTTGCTCCCCCACCATATCAGAGCCAAGGATCACAGCAGTCGCAGCAGCAGCAAGCCAGCTCCTCCCCATCAGAGACACCAGGTAGAGGCGACACGTCTGAGACACCACTCCCAGGGTCCAGCCATGGAGGTGTGAAGGGACACTCCATGTTCACCAGATCAAGGGGACAAACTCTTCCCCCCACCGTTACGGAGCCAGAGGTACTGACTTTTCCCATGATTGAAGTGGGTGGCGTTCATGGCCCCCAACTTGTTTTCCACCCATGGACAGATTTGGACGTCAAGGAAGCAATGGAAAAAATCACTCACCCAAAACGAAATGCCAACAAGTGGGGAGAAGACTTCCAAAACATGGTACAGGACTACAAACCGACTTTTCAAGAACTGGAACGGCTGTTGAAACGTCAGCTGGGATGTGATTTTCATAAGGACACAAAGAAGAGGATACAGCCGTGGAGGGAGGCACCACAACCGTGAAGCAGATAAGTGCCATCGATGTGGACAAAAGGGACACTGGGCCAGAGACTGCTCTGTGATTAAGCATAAGGCAGATTGAGTGAGGGAGCAGGGGATGCAGACGCCAAATCAGGTGACACCCACACAGGAGCAGACGCTAGATCAGGTGACCCGCACCCACATTCCCACTCACACAGAAAGAAAACCACAATATGATCTGCACAACTTTAAATTTGTTGGGTAGAGATTTGATGTGTGAATTTGGTATAGTGTTATGTTCAACCCCCGATGGAATCAAGATCTTAAAACAAGGAGATGAGAACTATCCATCACAGCTCATTCAAATGATTAACATACATTCACAATATGTTTATAAGTTGCAGCTTGCTGATAACACTCCTGTTACACAACAGCTTACAGACTTTGCACACACACACAACACACATGCAGAAACATTCCAACATCATACATCACTACACTGCACAGCACATGCAAATGTAGGACCAGAAAATGAATATGAAGGTCAGTGGCATGTAGAAGATGGAGAAGAGGAAGTGATATGTTTGACAAATGTGTATTGGACAAAGACTGCTGCTGTTGCCTCTGTCTCACTCTCCTCTAAACAGGAAGAACTATTTAGGGGGGATACTCCACATGTCCCACTGGCAAAACCATGTGATTGGAGCTGGCAAGACCTTGGCCTTTGGTTGCAGAGCATGCTGTTCCTCGAGGACTTCCAACCAACAGCAACAGATCCTAGGACGACATATAACATGAAGGGTAATGTACATCGTACACAATTTACATCAAGTGTACAAGTTGGTAAAATAGTAGAGCTCACAGATATTGCGCATGCTGCAGCCTTTTCCATCACTAAAACTAGTTTACCACCAGAGCTCGAGCAAAATTCCAGATTCTTTGGGCAGCCCATAAATATGACATAGGTCATATAAAAGATGCGGGACCTCTGACAGTCCTTCCTTCAGAGTGTAGACCATGGCAGAACAAACACTGTTTAAAACAGGAAGCCATCATCAGTGGCATAAAGCCTGTGTAAAACTCCCTGTTAACGGCAGGTGTAATAACCTTTATTTTGAGAATTCCTTTGTTGCAACTTATTTCTTGTAAAGAGACCTAGGTCAACCAATTGGGTGGCGTTTTGTTCAAAATTACAGGAGGTGAAGGCAGCCATACACCCGTGAGCGCCTGAAGTAAAACTATAAAAATTATTCTTTCTCTGGCACCACCAAATTTGACAAACTTCTGTGTAACAGTAATAACAATTTGTATTTGTTAAGCTGAGGAAGCATGCAAAATTGATACGGTGCACCTATTAAAACATCTTTTAGACAATGGCCATAAAGTTTTGTTTGTTTGTTTGTTTGTTTTTAACTGCAGTTTGTGCAACAAAAGTGACATGTCTGCGTCAGGTGATCACCCCAGATGAAAACAGTGTCACAAAAAAAAAATGAATTGAATTGCTGATTTCAAGGCTGACAAAAGCCAATGATAATTTTTTTTTCCTCACACAAATTTTTTGCACAATTGTGCAAAATTTTCCCGTTTGCTGTGGAGTGTGGTTGTTGCTTGTTGTTGTTGTGTGTGTTTGCGCATGTTGGTGGCGTGTTGCCTGTTGTTGGTGGCACTGGTGCTGTTGCTCCCGAGGTGTTTGCTGACTTGGTTTGCCTGGTACTGGTTAGTTTTTGACCGGGAGGACAGTTCCATGACTTCTGTGCATTGCTTGTGGGTGTAGCTCTGTACTAGTGGAGCTGGCTCCAGTTGTGGCAGGATTTTTTTTGTTGTCTGGGAGCCGTTGTTGCAGCAGAGAAGCTGTGTTTGGTTTGCTGTTCTGATTGCTTGGGAAGGTGTGGTGTGTTGGATGGAGATCCTCGTGACTGCACTGAGGTGCTGGAGGCCATCTGTTCTATCGGAGGTGGGTTTGAAAACACTGGTTCTAGGCACTGACATGGAATTGTGTGTTGATGGCTCTGATTTCCTGAGATGTCGAGCCTTGCGAAGTTGCCTTCTCACAAAATTGTAGTGTCCTTGCTTTTGACAAAACTACGTTTTGTCTCATCTGCAGGCTGGTGAGCTGACGAGTTTTGCTGAAGACTACAGGCTGGCCAATGATATGAAGGTTGAATGAATGACTGTATGAATGTTTGGACTGACTTATGTTTGGCGTCGCTCATAACTAGGGTTGTCTCTGGAGACAAAGAGGACTTGTGACGTCAGGCAGAACACTGACTGCACATTTTTTTTCTTTTTGCAGCTCCGTGGATGCTGACTTGTTGCCTACGTGAATATCGGTTATGAAATCTGACACTCTAACATTAACAAAATAACTTGATTTCTGCAGGAACGTCAACAACGGATACAGCGACCAGGATGAAAAAAAAAAAAATGTTTTACCCAACTCAGTTTTCTTTCTCCCACAGAAACTCAACCCACAGGCTGACTTGTCAACCATCCAATCACTAGCAAACACATCTAGAGGCTTTGTGATGGAATTCGGTGCGGCGCTGCAGGGGGGACGTCGCTCGGTCCAGAGATAAACTTTGTTTGCCTAATTGATATTTCCATCTAAATGCGGGGCTGGCTCATGGTGGGCATTTGTGGGGGGGGGATGTGTGCATATTTTAACACCTACTATAAACCCTGAAGCGGAGGTTTCGGGGAATGCGGGACATGTTGATCTGTGGGGCACACAATGCCTCTGGTGCGATTAAATGCCTCTGCAAGGCCACTTCCCACCTGATGGACCCTTTGAATATTGGATGAATGGGTTAATTGAGCTATAGCTATGTAGAAATGGAGTTTGCTTGACCATGGTTTACACGTTTAGCAAGTGGGTAGAGGCTGTTGTTTTTCTCTCTTGCAAACAAGATGGAGCTACTGTGATAAAAGGCCCTGACAAGTCGGAGGACCGTTCACTGAAGTGTTCCAGAATCAAGTAATTTGTGACAATGGTCCAGGGTTTTACCATGAAGATGGTAAACGATTTGTCAAATTAATTTTGGGTTATTGCCTTCTCACCCCCAGAGTGCAGGTGTGACAGACCAATTTATGACCAAATTCACAAAATGTTGACAGCTTTGACATGGATTTAAGAATTAGCATTGGTGCTATTTCTTATGCAAGTTGAGTCTTTACCAAATAGGGTTTGAGAAAACCTCCTAGCGTAGTACTAATTCAGAACAAACAAACTTGAGTTTGTTATAATGATGTGATTTCCAACTGTTGTGAAGAACTCTCTCAGATGTTTGTCCCCAGGTGAAAGCAGCACTGCCTACCCCTGCAGACATCAGCCTGCATGATCTCAAACCAGGTGACAAGGACCACCAGAGGAAACGCTGGTAGCAGAGATGCTTCGCAGGACCACATCACGTACTACTGGCAACTAATTCAGCAGTGAAGATGAAAGGAAACGTCACGTGGGTCCACGTCAGACACTGCAAAAGGATCCCCAACTGAAACTGGAACAAACACCACACCAGGCATACACCGACTTGTCAAGCTACAGACAGTCAAATTTGTCCCCTGAAATTGTTCAGCCCCGGGGAGGAGGGAGAGGTGCTGATTGGGCTGGGCCCACACTTCAAGCTCCAACACATGTTAGGAAGGGTGAACACAGGGAGGTGACAAAGGCGACATGTGGTGCTCAACAATGGAGGATCCCACACAAGATCACAGACTGTGATGCTAAAGAGCAAAGTGTGCACATTTGACCTCTTCACCATGGTTGCAGCCATCCTGCGGATGATCTGTGAATTGTGGCACAATCAACAGATCACACAGCAACTCACAAACAAATCCAGACTGACAAGGAGTGTGACTGAGCCTGTTGGCTTACTTAATCCATACTCTGCAACACAGTCTCTGCCATGGATGATGGACAAATGCAATATGTTCAGAATTCCCGGGGAGTGTTGGTGCACAACCAACAAGAATGTCAATTGGATTAAGCAACAGAGGTTCATCAAGCACACGCACGATGCCAGCAGCTTGCAGCAACATCGCAGATGACATGGGAGAACAGCATGGCAACTTACATGCTGCTTGCAGACAAAGGAGGAGTCTGCACCATGACACCAGCACCTGGGGCTAGTTTGACATTGTGTAAAACTTTCATTTTGTCTCTCCTCACAGGTGTGGTAATAGGCACTACTGCACTAACGTTGTCTGGATGTTGTTTTATCCCTGTGTGCATATGCTGATAATGCGAAAAATCGACCACTCCATCTCACACCAAATGGCTCTCCAAAGCATGTTCTTCCTACAGGACAATGTTTTAGCTGAGTCTCTTGACATCCCTAACTGGGAACCCGCACATCATGGACATGACAACATCAGTCTCTAGATTTTGACTCTCACTCACTGTAACCGGTCAAGGCAGATGGCCGCACACCCTGAGCCTGGTTCTGCCAGAGGTTTCTTCCCATGGTGAAGTTTTTCCTCTCCACTGTCGCCTAAGGCTTGCTCAAGGGGGATTGTTAAGATTTTTTTTTCTTTTTCGTTTTGTTACTGTTGTATTGTTATGTTCTTTGCTTCTACTATTGCTCAGCCTTGATTACATTTACATTTACATTTACATTTAGGCATTTGGCAGACGCTTTTATCCAAAGCGACTTACAAGTGAGGAACAAACAAGCAATAAAATCTAAGTTTAGGAGAAAAACGTCAAAGTAAAGTGCTATCAAAAAAGTGCTATCAAGCAAGTGTTACGGTTTCATGAGATGCAAGTAGAGAAAAAGCAAGAATTTTTTATTTATTTATTTTTTTAAAGAAAGAGACGGAAGAGTTCTGTTTTCAGCAGTGTTTTAAATGTAGTTAGTGAGGTCGCTGAGCGCACAGAGTTTGGCAGTTCATTCCACCACCGTGGGATTACTGAGCTGAAGAGTTTTCCTTGGTGTCTTCTGTGTGGCGCTGGGACTGCCAGACGTCGTTCGCTGGCCGAGCGCAGCAGACGAGAGTTGACCACTCTGTGGGCAAGAGACAGGACCTTGAACTTGATCCTAGCAGCTACAGGAAGCCAGTGCAGAGATCTGAAGAGAGGGGTGACATGAGTCCTTTTTGGCTGGTTAAAGATAAGGCGTGCTGCTGCATTTTGGATCATCTGCAGGGGTTTGGTCGTGCATGCCGGTAACCCCATCAACAGTGCACTGCAATAATCTAGACGAGATATGATCAGTGCCTGCACGATGAGTTGAGTCGTGTACTCAGAGAGGTAGGGTCTGATCTTGTTGATGTTGTAGAGGGCAAATCTACACGACCTAGAGACTGAGGCGATGTGTTCTGTGAAGCTCAGTTGATTGTCAATGATGACCCCCAGATTTCTGGTTGACTTAGCGGGAGTAATCACTTCGGATCCAATGTTGATGCTGATGTTGTGCTGCGTCAACGGCTTGGCTGGGAAGACTAGAACCTCAGTCTTGGAGATGTTGAGCTGTAGATGTCTTTCTCTCATCCAGGCAGAGATGTCAGAGAGGCAGGCAGAGATGCGTGTGGAGACGCTGGAGTCATTTGGCGGAAAGGACAGGAAGAGCTGCGTGTCGTCCGCATAGCAGTGATATGAAAAGCCATGTGATTGGATGATAGAGCCCAGGGAAGACGTATAGATGGAAAAAAGAAGAGGACCAAGAACAGAGCCCTGAGGTACACCAGTGGAGAGGTTATGAGATTTAGAATTGCGCCCCTGCCAGGATACCTTGTAGGTTCGTCCAGACAAGTAGGACCGAAACCAGGCTAGAGCTGGTTCAGAGACACCTAAGGCAGAGACAGTGTTCAGGAGGATCTGGTGGTTGATGGTGTCAAAGGCTGCCGACAGGTCCAGTAGAATCAAGACAGAAGAATTCCCCGCAGCTTTAGCAGCCCGTAGGGATTCCACAACAGTCAAAAGTGCCGTCTCTGTGGAGTGACCGGTCTTGAAGCCAGACTGATTTACATCGAGGAGGTTGTTCAGGGAAAGAAAGTCTGAAAGTTGATTGTAGACTGCTCGTTCCAGGGTCTTGGCCAGAAATGGGAGAAGAGAGACTGGTCTGTAGTTCTCCACAAGGGAGGGATCAAGAGAAGGTTTTTTCAACAGGGGCGTAATCTGGGCCTGTTTGAACGAGGTGGGAAAGGTGCCTGTTATAAGAGAAGTGTTGATGATCTGCGTGATGGCTGGTATAAGTGTCGGTGCAGTAGCTTGAAGAAGGGTGGAGGGGATCGGGTCCAGAGAGCAAGTGGTTGGACGATTCGAAAGGAGGAGAGTGGAAACGTCGTCCTCTGACAGGGTTGTGAATGCGAAGCGTGGTGCGTCATTCGATGTTGGTAGGTGGATGTCATCTGGTGGGGAGAACTGGGAGCTGATGGTTGCCACCTTGTTGGTGAAAAAGGAGGCAAAGTCGTCGGCTGTGAGACAAGTGGGTGGCGGCGGCGGCGGGGGGTAGAGCAATGATTTAAAAGTGGAGAACAACTTTTTAGTGTCTGTGGTGTTGCTGAGGTTGTCCTGGTAGTATTCAGTTTTGGCCCTAGTGACACTGTGAGAGAAGGAAGCAAGCAAATCCTGGTAGTCCGAAAGAGCTGAAGGGGCCTTGGTTTTGCGCCATTTCCTCTCAGCACCCCTGAGGACAGTACGTTGTTCCCGAATCTGTTCAGTTAGCCAAGAGTTGGAAGCTGAAGGGCGAGCAGGTCGAGAGGTTGTCGGGCAGAGACTGTCTAGGCACGACGAAAGTGTATTACAGAGTCTTTCAGTGGCCGCGTCTGTATGGAGGGTGGAGAGATCCTGGGGCGAGGGCAGCTTAGCAGAAACCAGTGAAGAGAACTGCTCCGGGTTAAGAGATCTGAGGTTACGGCGGAATGTAACCAGTGCGGTAGGATGGTGTGCCGGTGTAGGGATGGAGACAGTGAGCTGGATGAAGAAATGGTCCGACAAGTGCAGCGGAGTGACAGCAATGTCGGCCACAGTGCAGTTCCGGATCAGAATGAGATCTAGGTTGTTGCCTGCTTTGTGGGTCGGGGGAGTTGAGACCAGTCCCAGATCAAACGTGTTCAGAAGAGCGAGCACGTCAGCTGCGTGGGGTTTGTCTAGGTGGATGTTGAGGTCGCCTAGGATGATGAGAGGAGTGTTATCTTCGGGGAATTGGGACAACAGGATATCCAGCTCGTCGCAGAAGTTCCCCAGCTGGCCTGGCGGTCTGTAGATTACAATAACATGGGCTGTAATCGGTGCCTTAATCCTGATGGCGTGATATTCCAGCGACGACAGATTGTTGAAGGGCGCAGTCGTGGAGAACTTCCAGGAGTCGGCGACGAGAAGACCAGTCCCACCTCCCCGACCCGATGGACGAGAGGTGTGAGAGAAGGTGAAGCCAGTGGAGAGTGCAGCAGGGGTGGCCGTGTTCTGCGGTGTAATCCAGGTCTCTGTAAGTGCGAGAAGCTGGACAGCTGAGTGTGTGGCAAAAGCCGGAATAAAGTCAGCCTTGTTCACCGCCGATTGGCAGTTCCACAGTGCAAGAGAAAAAGAGGCTGGGGCCACAATGGTCTGGGTGAGGGCACGCAGATTGGTGAAGCACCGTCCTCTCAGAGAATGTCGTGTCCTGTGTCTGCGGAGGAGAAGTGGGATCTGCTGAAAACACATGATGAGAAACAGAGCAGGCTTTCCGGAGCAGAGTAGGATAAAAGTGAAAGTGGAAGAGAAGACAGAAATCGAAAGAAATGCAGTGTCTTACGGTGTCCTCCCTTCGGTGGACTCGCGCAGGTAGACTCGCTGGTCTTTACCCAAGTCGGTCTTCACACAACGAGGGCTGAACACAAGAGCTGACGCTTCCGCTGACGCTCCAGCGGAACAGGTGTCTTAAATATGGTCTTAATTGGCTACAGCTGAAACCGCCCCCTCGTTGAAACCAAACTAATTAGTGTGCCTTTGTTGGGACAAAGGGGTGAATGCTTGTTGATTGCTAAACCGAAACTACCACCAACGACAGACCAAATATCCACTTCAAAGCTCTCTACCTATAATTCCTAAAACTTGTTAAATGCAGACTAACAAACAGGCTGAAAAAGCAGACTCAACAGAAACTCAGCTATCTCTGAAGCCAACAACAAAATTCCAACAACACTTACTTGTTTAGTAGGTCTCCTGTCCTAGTTTAGTGCTTGTCCTGACAATTACTCCTGACAATTACTCCTGACAATTTTTTTGTTATCATAAAATGATAAAAGGGGGGATGTATGAGGGAAGTTGTTGATCAATGACCATCTGACCATCTGTTTACACTTCTAGCAGAGGCCAGACAACGAGTCCCCGCCACTCAGTAGGAAGCCCACGGGAACTTGACACCTTAACAGACCCTATCGTTCCTTTGAATCCTTGTTGACACCTTAAGCAGACAGTAACAGAGACTTGCTAATTAAGGACTCCTGATCAATGTATATGATTTGCATAGTGGAGCAGATAAAACACACACACATTCTGACAGAGGGTATCAGAAACAGTCTGATCCACCCGGGTGACACTGCTCCGTGCTGTTTTTCCTGTCTGTTTCTGGTTTTCTTGTGTTTTACTGAATTGTTCATTAAATTGCTCAGTGATCATTTTCAGTTGACTCTTGTTTTTAACTTGCTTTCCAAGTTTTTTGGCCATAACATCATGATTTTTTTCATCATGTCTTGCAAAGACATTTGTAAGGGAAAAAGAAAACGAAATTGCATTTCTGTTTGAATGGACAGATAATTGCTAAATCATCATGTAACATATACCTTGTCAGAACTGATCATAGTACTGCACTTAACGATTTAATTGATTTTACTCCTTCAGAAGGGAAAAGATTTTGTTTAACAATGGTTGATATGTGGAGTAAGTGGGTTGAAGTATTTCCTGCTAAACATTGTTGTTCTGTTCTTTTCTCTCTCCACTTTCCACTCACCCCGACGGGTCAAGGCAGATGGTTGCCCACCCTTAGCCTGGTTTTGCTGGAGGTTTCTTCCGGTAAAGGGAGTTTTTACTCTCCACTGTTGCCTATGGCTTGCTCAAGGGGGATTTGTTGGGTTTTCTTTAAATGTTTGTATAGTCTTGACAATCTAGCCACAGGGGTTGCAAGCCAGTAACTTTTGTGCCGGTCCCAAGCCCGGATAAATAGAGAGGGTTGCGTTAGGAAGGGCATCCGGCGTTAAATTTTGCCAAGTACAACCATGCGAGTCATCCATACCACTTTAATCCCGCATTGGGCGAGGCCTGGGTCAACAACGACCGCCACCGGTGCTGTTAACCTTCAGGGTGCCGGTGGAAATTGGACTACTGTTGGTGGAAGAAGGAGAGGAGGCAGAAGTGTTCGTGGTCAGAGAGAGAAGGAGAAAGGCAGGAGCTTAGATCTGAGAGTAGGGACTCTTAACGTTGGGTCAATGACAGGGAATGGTAGAGAGCTGGCAGACATGATGGAGAGAAGGAAGGTAGATGTACTGTGTGTGCAGGAGACGAGGTGGAAGGGTAGCAAAGCATGTACTATTGGAGGAGGATACAAACTGTTTTACCATGGTGTGGATAAGAAGAGAAACGGAGTAGGAGTGATCCTGAAGGGGGAGTTTGTGAACAATGTTCTACAGGTGAAAAGAGTCTCTGACAGGGTGATGAGCCTACAGTTAGAAATCGAAGGGGTGATGGTGAACGTGGTCAGTGGGTATGCTCCACAAGTTGGCTGTGCGTTAGAAGAGAAGGAGACATTCTGGAGTGAGTTTGATGAGGTTGTAGAGAGTATCCCCAGAGGAGAGAGAGTAGTTGTTGGAGCAGACTTCAATGGGCATGTTGGTGAGGGGAACAGAGGTGATGTGGTCAGGAAGAGCTTCCAGATGACTGGGAAACTACAGCAGAGGTAATCAGGGAAACAGGTAGGAAGGTGCTTGGTGTGTCATCTGGAAAGAGGAAAGAAGATAAAGACACTTGGTGGTGGAATGGGGAAGTACAGGACTGCACCAGGGGAAGAGGTTAGCTAAAAGAAAGTGGGATGTAGAAAGGACTGAAGAAAGTAGACAGGAGTACAAGGAAGTGCAGCGCAGAGTGAAGAGGGAGGTGGCAAAGGCCAAACAGAAAGCTTACGATGAGCTGTATGACAGGTTAGACACGAAGCAAGGAGAGAAGGACTTGTACAGGATAGACAGACAGAAAGAAAGAGATGGAAAAGATGTGCAACAGATAAGGGTGATTAAAGACAGAGATAGAAAGGTGCTAACAACTCAGGAGAGTGTGCAGAGAAGATGGAAGGAGTATTTTGAGGAGCTGATGAATGAGGAAAATGACAGGGAAAGAACGGAGGAAGATGTGAATGTTGTGGAGCAGGAAATAGCAGAGATTAGAAAGGATGAGGTGAGGAAGGCTCTGGAAAGGATGAAGAGCGGAAAGGCTGTTGGTCCTGATGACGTACCTGTGGAGGTGTGGAAGTGTCTAGGAGAGACAGCAGTGAAGTTTCTGACAAGTCTATTTAACAGGATTTGAGAGAGTGAGAAGATGCCTGAGGAATGGGGGAGAAGCGTTCTGGTGCCGATCTTTAAGAACAAGGGTGACACGCAGAACTGCAGCAACTACAGAGGGATAAAGCTGATGAGCCACACAATGAAGCTGTGGGAAAGAGTAGTGGAAGCCAGGCTTAGGAAGGAGGTGGAGATTTGTGAGCAGCAGTATGGTTTCATGCCCCGTAAGAGCACCACTGATGCCATTTTCGCTTTGAGAATGTTGATGGAAAAGTACAGAGATGGTCAGAAGGAGCTGCATTGTGTCTTTGTGGATTTAGAGAAGGCGTATGACAGGGTGCCGAGGGAGGAGCTTTGGTACTGTATGAGGATGTCGGGAGTGGCAGAGAAGTACGTCAGAGTAGTTCAGGACATGTATGAGAGAAGCATGACGGTGGTGAGATGTGCTGTAGGTCAGACAGAGGAGTTCAAGGTGGAGGTGGGACTACACCAAGGATCGGCTTTGAGTCCCTTCTTGTTTGCTATGCTGATGGACAGGTTGACAGACGAGTTCAGACAGAAATCTCCCTGGACAATGATGTTTGCAGATGACATTGTGATTTGCAATGAGAGTAGAGAGCAGGTCGAGGAACAGCTGGAGAGGTGGAGGTTTGCTCTGGAAAGAAGAGGCATGAAAGTCAGTCGTAGCAACTGATGTCAGAGAGGAACATTCCCAGGATCCCAGGATAGAGTGAAGTGGAAACGGATGATTTGCTGTGGCGACCCCTGATGGGAAATACCGAAAGAGTAGTAGTAGTCCGAGCCTTTCACACCCATTCTGGAAAACTCAAAATCCACTTTTATTTCTCCTTGTTGTAAATTGGCGCTATATAAATAAAGTTGAATTGAATTGAATTGAATTGTGTACAGTTCTTCAGTCCCTTATTCTGAATTTTTGACTGAATTCTCAGATTTTCTAGCTGATTTAGTGATTAGTGGAGATAAAGTCGTCATGTAGACTTTAACGTTCATGTAGATACTGACAGTAACTGCCTCAACGCTGCATTTACTTCATTATTAGATTCAATTGGTTTCTCTCAAAATGTAAATGAACCCACTCACTGTTTTAGTCACACCCTAGACCAGGGATGTCAAAGTTAAATTACACAGAGGGCCAAAAAAACAAATTTGCTACAAGCCGAGGGCCGGACTGGTTCAATGTTTTTTTAAAACATACAAACATTTTGTCATGGTTCTGTCAGTACCTTCAATGGAAAACATCAGTTGTATTCTTTCTCATGGCTCTTATCTACAATTTTCCCTGAGTCCATTCAATTGAAAAATAAATATAAATAAATAAAATACAATAAAATAAAATAAATAATAAAAATCTGGCACAACAGACAAAACAATACTTCCTTCAAATAAAATCACGTCTTGTAGAAACAAATGTAAAAATTTAACTGTGCTTCTCAAATAGTGGGTGCGCTGCTAGTTGGGGCGTGTGTGACCCTGAGGAACATGCTTTTTTGTTACAGACTAATAACAATGTTAATAAAGTTATTCTTTGTTGTAATTTGAACTATAGGTGTACCAATTTCATAGACAAATGCTATTATTTATAATCTCGGGGGGCGTGAATTGTTTTCTTTTTGCTAGGGGGGGGCGTAACATAAAATAATTGAGAAGCACTGATTTAACTGAATTAAAAACTGAAAATATGTTATTGCTCTGCGATGTTCACTTGTCTGAGGCTGAGCCTGATACTTGGTGGTATCTCATCTTTTGTACCAGTTCATTAATGTTCTGGGTCAGGCTCTGAGCTGAGGAAATCCTCATCAAACCCAAAAGAACTTCTGCTTCTAATCTAGAAAGACAAAAGGACCTTGCCAACCTAAAAATACAATCAGAAAAACCCAACCTGACTCCACAAGAAGACAAAGCACTGCAGGATCTAAAACGACTAACAACAGTGATCATTAAACCTACGGCAAGTCCATGACCACAGGTACTACAAACACCTTCAGCAACCAATATTCCCCCAAACAACAATTCAAGTGCATCAAATACTGGATCAACTAGCTCAAAACAAACACCTGACTCAATCTCAAGTCCTATACCATAAAGGCCAATCCCCACCAAGACCTAGGTATATCTACCTACTCCCCAAGATCCACAAACCCCCAGAAACATGGGCTGTCCCACACAAAATACCCCCAGGAAGACCCATCATCTCAGACTGCGATAGTGAATCCTACGGATCAGCAGAATTAATTGATCATTTTTGAACCCCCTCTCAAAAAAAATCCTAGCTACATCAAGGACATCAATGACTTTGTTAGCAAAGTCAAATCCTTGACACTGTCAGAGACCCTGCTGCCTCTTCTCAATGAATGTCGAATTTCTTTACACCAATATAGATGCTGAAAGAGGAATGAAAGCAGTTCAAACAACCCAAAGTAAAAATCCAGACCAACAAATATTGCAACTCCTAATTCCCCCATGTGGGGTCTTCGAGCTTGAGAGAGTCGATATTCTAGGCTTGATTGTTAAAGCCTGAGATGTGATCCAGGATGTACTCGATGTATTCCAGTCAGCAACATGTCAGAAGTTAGGTGTTTTATTACTTGTATGGTTTTTGTTTTCTTGTATGTCTTTTGTTTTTTCATCCTTGTGCTCTGTGTGTCCCCTCAGTTCCCCTCCTTGCCTTCTGAGGTTCTCCTCCGGTTCATTCAGTCTCCCCAGCACTTCTTGTTCCCTCTCCTCTGTTTGACCCCAGCCATTACACGTGAATTGAATAATCATCTACTTACTTTAAAAGGACCCTCGATTGTCTTCTTTGTTGCTAGTGTGTCTTCCTGTATACCTACCCTGTCTCCCGCTTTGTCCATTCCCCGACCACCAGCCTTTATTTGTCGCAGAAGTTCTTTTGTTTTAGTTTTGTAAAAACATGTAATGAGTTAAATCTTGTTTGTGAGTATATTGTTAGAAACATTTGGTGTTAGTTTAACTCAGGGCTTCTCAAATAGTGGGGAGGGCGCGGTGCGCTGCCAGGGGGCTTTTTTTGCCATACTAGAATAAAGTGTAATTGCAGATCCAGTAGTAGAGCCAGTGGCTCTCTCATTGTCAGAGTGTGCGCAGGGAGGATTAGCTCTATGGTGTCGGGTTTATTTTGCACCGAGCAGGCGACAGGAAGTGAGTGAACGAACCTGAAGACAACATGAAGAGATTTTAACAGGGATGAAAAGAAAGATAATGATACAAAAGAAAGTCACCCGAAAGCTAAGACGAGGAAATATGACGAAGCATATGTAGCGCTAGCACCCCCCCCCCCCCCGGCCCCCCCTGCGCGGTTAGAGTCACGGGGGGGCGCGAATAGTTTTATTTTTGCTAGGGGGGTGTAACAGAAAATAACTGAGAAGCACTGGTTTAACTTGTCCTGTTGTGTTTAGTGATTTTTTGTTCTCTTGTTTTTTTTTGACTATAGATCTTCTTATCTTTTGGTTTTTTTGTTATCTTTTTTTTTCTTTCTTTTTCGTATCCTCCTAACCTTAGTGAGCGATTAGTTTTTTCCTATTTTGTTTCTTTATTTCACATCCTGCTTTTGCAGCCAGTGCTTTCTTTTGTGCATTTGTTTTCGGTTTTGTACTTTTTAAATAAATTCTTTGTTTGCCCTCATTCCTGGTCTTGTTGTGACTTCAGCATTTGGATCCCAGTTAGTTGGTTTCTCACACAGCCCAGAACAGAGCTTGTTAAGTTTCCTCCTGTCTCTGTCCATACTTCCCCCTGCCCAGCACACAATAGCGTAGAGGACTGCTGAGGGAACTACAGTGTCATAAAATATCTGTAACAGCTCTCTGCATACACCAAAGGACCCTCAGTCTCCTTAGCAGGTGGAGGTGCCCCTATCCCTTTGTGCATATAGAATCTGTATTATAAGTCCAGTCCAGATTTTTTGTTTGGGTGAACACCCCGGTGTTCACATTCTCAATGTCTTAGCCCTGGACGCTCGCCGGTGTGTGTGGTGGAGGCTTCCGTTTCAAGTCAAGCACCAACTCCTCTGTCTTGCTGCTGTTCAGAACCAAGTGGTTGTTCTCACACCAGTCTACAAAGTCAGTGATGACCCTCTGTATTCCTGCTCATTCTCTCCAGCTCAAAGCAGAACTTTTTGGCAAAGAGTCCAGGTACAACTCTTGCGCAATGGCTACCTCTGCCTATACAGCCTATACAGCCAAAGTGCCATCGTGTGGGCAGTGTGCTAAGTTGTTATGGCTGAGTGGTTAAGGCGATGGACCAGAAAGCCATTATTATATATGCATTAGTGTAAAAGTAAATGTCACCCAAATCTCCAAGAAAACATTGTGACAGCTGGGTATGGCACCTACTCCAGAGGCAAGCACAAGCAGGTGTAGTAAATATATAGTCGGATAGGTAAACCCCAGGTCCAGACCAGTCACCGCACACCCCACTCTGCCTCACTGTGGATCAGGTTAGGAGAATGTTAAGAAGGATGAAGGCTACAGGCCCTGATCTTACCAGCTCCAGACTACGTGGGCTGATGGTTCTTGCTTGACATCTGTAACGATCCTAAAACAGATCCTAATGGTCAGTAGTGACAGTACTGCTTCTAGCCATAGGTTAAAGAGACGGTGCCCTAGCTGCCATCGTGGTGGCAGCGTGCAGCGTTGTTGTGGCCGAGTGATTAAGATGATGGACTAGGAATCTATTGGCATCTCCCCCGTGTAGGTTTGAGCCCTGCTCCGTGTTGTGTTCTTCACTTGTCTTTCAAGAGCATCATCTGAAGTCAATGAATCTGCCTGCTATACCTTGTAGAGGTTGAGTAGTCCTGAACAAGTGCAACAACCCCACTACTACTTCATAGCAGAATAAAGATGAGGGAGAGCTCAAAAGGAACACACCTGATCCAGGCAATCAGCAATGAGTAAGAGGAGGCATAGTTGGAAAACAAGCAGATCAGGAGGTTGGTGGATGACGATTGAGAACCACAGCTGAAAGAATATTTGCTGTATCTATGGCAACGTTTACATTATTTCTAAAAGTATTATTAGTCATGGTTTGTCCATCACATTGTTGGAATTTTTCTCCGCTTGTCTATGTTTTTAATGTGATAGATGTGTTCTCTTTGAGTGTGTGCATTATATTACTTGGCTCCAAAGGACATTTCATTCCAGACAAATAACACCATTTAAAAGTTGATAGTCATTTTTCTTCAAGCTGACATGCGGTAGTGGAGCTACCGCTAGAGTCTCCCCGCGCAAGTTTGAATTCAGCCAACAATACATAGTCAATATTGTCTTTCATTATTGACTGTTGAAACATTAGCTTAATCCAAGGTATTGTATATGAATCTGCTGCTGAACTTAACTTAACAAAACAAACTACAGCCCATATCAACGTGCACAAGGCTGCTGGACCAGACGGCATCCCTGGACGCGTTCTTAGAGCATGTGCTGAGCAGCTTACTGGGGTATTCACAGACATTTTTAACATGTCCCTTGCCCAAGCAGCTGTGCCAACATGCTTTAAATCCACCGCCATTGTGCCAGTGCCGAAACACTCCAGCCCAACATGCCTGAACGACTACCGCCCTGTAGCACTCACGCCTATCATTATGAAGTGCTTTGAGCGGCTGGTCCTGGCAAACCTGAAGGACTGTCTCCCACCCACACTAGACCCACACCAGTTTGCCTACCGTGGCAACAGGAGCACGGAGGATGCAGTCTCCATTGCACTGCACTCTGTGCTAACACACCTGGACAATAAGAACACTTATGCACGAATGCTGTTTGTTGACTTCAGCTCAGCATTCAACACTGTAATACCCTCTAAGTTAATTACCAAACTTAGAAACCTGAACATTAACATATTACTCTGCAATTGGATCATGGACTTTCTGACCAACAGACCTCAGCATGTTAGGTCAGACCACATCTGTTCCACCACCATCACGCTCAACACTGGGGTACCACAGGGCTGTGTGCTGAGCCCTTTCCTCTACTCCCTCTTCACCCACGACTGCAAGCCCATGCATGGATCTAACACCATCATTAAGTTTGCAGATGATACAACGGTGATCGGCCTCATCAACAACAACGATGAGACTGCCTACAGGGAGGAGGTCCAGCATCTGGTCACTTGGTGCAGGGATAATAATCTGCTCCTTAACACCAACAAGACCAAGGACCTCATTGTGGACTTCAGGAAGGAGAAAAGAGGCTCACACGATCCCATCCATGTTAATGGGATGGCCGTTGAGCCTGTTTCATCCTTCAAGTTCCTGGGTACCCACATCTCGGAGGACCTGTCCTGGACCACCAACACCTCCTGCCTAATCAAAAAGGCTCACCAGCGCCTCTTCTTCTTGAGAACACTCAAGAAAAACCATCTTCCCTCGGCTATCCTGGTGAACTTCTACCGCTGCACAATAGAGAGCATCTTAACCAACTGTGTCACAGTCTGGTATGGGAGCTGCTCTGTTGTGGAGCGTAAGGCACTGCAGCGGGTAGTGAAAACTGCCCAACGCATTATGGGGACTCCACTTCCAGCCATTGAGGACATTCAAAAGAAACACTGTCTGCGTCGAGCACGCAGTATTCTTAAGGACTCCTCTCACCCCGCCCACAGACTGTTTTCTCTCCTGCCTTCAGGCAGGCGCTTCAGATTTCCCCGGACACGAACCACCAGACTAAGGAACAGCTTTTTTCCTAGAGCTGTCTCTTTATTGAACTCTGCCCCCCACTGACTTCACTGACCTCTTTGCCACAATCATACACCCCGACATTCTCCCCATAACCATTGCACTATTAAATATTGCACATACTCATTGCACAACCTGTATATACTCACCTGTAAATACACGTCTGTAAAATGTCTGTAAATAGCAAACTGCATATTATATCCATATCTACTTGCATATTCCTGATTACTATAGCAACCACTATATAGCCTTTCCATCTGTAAATTTCTGCTCTAGTTAACAACAACCTGTATAGTATGTTCATAGCATCTGTAAATATGATCCATAATTTCTTGTGTACATATTTTCTCAAGGTAATTTATAACCTATATCCTGCACTTGCTGCTTATTGCACTTCTGGTTAGACATAAACTGCATTTCGTTGCCTTGTAGTTGTACATGTGTAATGACAATAAAGTTGAATCTAATCTAATCTAATCTAATATCAAACCACAATAACAGTAAGTCTGGTAAACTACACTCCAGAGACAAGCCCAAGCAGATGTAGCTAATATATGTCCCTGATCACATCAGTTCCAGGCTCCTCAGGGTGCGTGCAGGTCTGGTCTGTGCCAGGTCTGTGAGGTAGTCCTGTTTATATTTAACCTGAGTCTTAGTCTGGAGAGAGTCCCAGCACTTTTGAAGACCTCCTGTGTGGTTCCGGTTCTAAAACGAGCACAAACGAGCTAGCTAAACCACTACAGACCCGTCTTTACCTCCCACCTGATGAGGGCTGTGTAGAGGATCGTCCTAGGCTACATGGATTAGCATGTGAGCTCAGCACTGGACCGGCTGCAGTTTGGCTATTGACCTGGCACCAGGGTGGATGATGCCATCATCTAACTTTTGCATCGAGCCCTGTCTCACCTGGAGTCCCCTGGAAGTACTGTGAGGGTCATGTTCTTTGATTTCTCCAAAGCTTTCAACAGTGTGAATTAAGACACTTAATTAAAAGTGTGCATTTCAAACTATGGTTTCCAGTGCAGAGCAGATGTTTTAGAAAGTCCATACAAAGAATGTGGTTTAAATGAATTAATAGCACATTGTGTGTGACTTGGTGAGTAGTGTGTTAACACATTATTTTAGTTTTTATTTTAGTTTGTTCAGAGCTAAACATTTTAAATCGTTTTTAATTTAATTGTACAGATTCTAGGCCACACTCCAGGTGGAAAAACGTCTAAAGTGTTTTATATTTCTCATTTTTTTAGTGTTAGAATTAGAGACGTCTATGTTAAATAGTCAGTAAACACTTGAATTTCATTAATTGTCAGTGTTAACATTTTGATCTGACAGTTTGCTGCTCCATCGTTTCCTGTCCTCAGTGGTTGGTCTCCAATAACTTTTTTGTGCGTTTTCAGATTCGAGAGACAAATATGTTTTATGTTCAGATATGATGTATTATGTTTTGCAACACATTAAAAATCTGTGTTTATTTAGCATCTTCCCCCGTGTCCACTCAATGCCATGAAGTCTCTGAGTGGCTGTGGTTGGTGGAAAACCTGAGTGTCCCCGTCTGTTTGATCATCCTAGCAAATATAATGTGCACCTCCTTCACAGTGGGCGGCCCAGGACAGAGTCGGCTCTCCTGATAAGCTTGTTCAGTCTCTTCCTGTCCCAGTCGATGCCACCTGAATCCCAGCAGACCACAGCGTAGTGCAGAGCTGAGGCCACCACAGAGTCATTGAATGTCCTTAACATGGGCCTGCACAAGCTGAAGAACCCTTCTTGTACAGGGTGTACTAGCCAAAAATAACTTTCTAAAGTGTTGTTTCCTGCTTATATTTTTTCTGCAGTTATGCTGTATCTTAGTAAGATAGATAACTAGTAGCTAATGTACGTACAGCATCAGATAGTGCCTTCTAAGCCTGCAAGTAATCGTCAAGGAAACCAATGGTTTATTGCCTTTTTGGCTGTTAGAAACGGACTGGAGCAGAAAGTCATTGTATTAGACCAGTGTTTGGCTGTGGAGGCAAACAGTCTTTTTTTCCGTGCTCAGTGGAGTTTAGTTATTATATCAGCGAGATTGTGAAACTGTTAATATTAGCTGTACTGAAGAACACAGAAGTTCAAGTTCAAAGTCTGCAACGTTTTTTGTAATACATCAATCTCTCTGAAGTGGAACTTTTGTGGACCATCGGACACACGTAAGGAAATTACGCGGAAGGAAGGAAACTGTTTTTTACACAGACTACATGATTGGATCAACGCAAAAATAGAAGGTGAAAAGGATAAGCTGTTGAGGAGCCAGAGGCAAACCCAATTCATCTGGCCACGATGAATACTTTGCAAGGGCAATTTAAGAAAGGCCAAATTGAGACAGTTGTCGGAGAAAAAGAAAAAGACACATTGTCTGATGGAGAACGACTGTCACGCTGTGTCACGGAGTGAGGATTTTAAAAACCCAGAAAGACAACAACGAGAGGGAGTGCAGATCGGACGAGAAACTTTATTTGTAATAAGTCAAACCAAAGAAAACACCAGGGCCAAAAACCAAAAACCCAAATACCAGAAACCAAATAAACCAAAAAGGCAGAAACCAAAAACGCAGAAACCAAACAGGCAGAAACCAAACAGGCAGAAACCAAACCTCAGAGAGCCAACCTCAGTAAATGGGAAAACGGGCAATGAGTCCAAAAACTTGAAAGTCCAGAAATCCAAATAACAGGGTCCAAGAACAACAACACGGGGACAATGACGACAACAACAATCTGGCCCCGAGCTGTGGTGAATTCCAGGTATAAGTAAGCAGGGGGAACAGGTGAAACCAATTGGGGACAAACGAGGGTGGTGAAGTTGGCAAAATGACTGTGGAGCAGGACAGGATGTGGAGAGGAGCGGGAGACAAAATAAGAGTCCGGGGGGAAGTGGAGCTGAGGGACCGAATCATGACACGCTGAGAAGGTGAACACCAAGCTGATTCTGGAGGTCTGCCAACTATTGGATGAGTTGCGTGATATAAATGTCTTAGTTGAACAGCGAATGGGGCTTGATCCTAAAGTAGCCGACTTCAGGGATTTTCAAAAGAAAGTTACTGAATGGGAGCTAGGGGTGCTTCAGCGCATGGAGGAGGCGCACTATCAGATGCCAGTTCTTTTAGAGGACCCAGATAGATACAAGAACAAGTGATTGGATTTATTGTTTGATAAATTAATGAGATGACACAGTAGGCTTCGGCCGGTAGGAACACCCGGGGTGGCTCACAATAAGGGAGTACTGGCTGAATCTGAGGGGGAGAAAGACAGGTGAGTGAGTGTGAGACAATGGACTGAAATCTTGTGAATGAAAAGATGTGGAGGTGTGGAGAGCTGGCAGGATGACGGAGGGGATCTGTACAATGGAGGTGAGTACGTGGAGAGACCTGAAGACACTAAAAGCGGCGGACAACGTCAGGGAGAAAAAGAGGCACAAAGTTAACAACAGAAAATGAGGTCCATGGGAAAGTAACAAAACATAACAAGTCAAGAGCTCCGACCCAAACAAAGTAACATAGCAAATATACTCATGAAAGTTCATAGAGTCGTCTTAGCAGTGGCAGGAGAGAAGCACAAGATTCCAAGGCGAATACTCCAAAAACTTAGATGGAGAAGTGACTCTGGCAAAGGTGAAAAAACCTTGAAGCAAAGACTTGAGACTTAACACAACATGGAGCAAAACACAAATGATAATATGGCACTGGGAATTGGGCAGGCAGGGCTTAAGTAGGAGTGGCACAGGTGAAATGTATCGGTCTAATGACAGGGGAGAAGAGCAAGGTGGAGAGAGACAGAGGACTGTAACCAGGGTAACACAGATCAACACCGAGATCGTGACAGTACCCCCCCTCAACAGCCGTCTCACGACGGCCCCCATGTTGGGCAGGATGCACGCGGTGGAACCGAGAGATCAAACCAGGATCAAGAATGAAACGAGCCGGAATCCACGAGCATGTTATGAGTTCACTCCGGTCACTATGGCCCTGGTTACCTTAGTTTGTTTCTCCGCATTTTCTGTCTCACCTTGCTTCTCCCCGTTGCTCCTAATCAACCTAACTCTGGTCACCTGTTGTCTCCCTGTCTTAAGCCCCTCTCACTTGTTTCTCGTCGCTGGATCAACTTCATTCATTCTTTGACATACGCTCTTGTTGTAAGTCTCTCTGTTGCCTGATTCCCTTGTCACCTTGTGTTTTTTGAGTAAGAAGATTCTTGTATTTTGGTAGACTTTTGAGTTTTGGTTCCCGGGTTTCTATTTTTGAAGATTTTTGAATACCCGGCAGATTTTGTGTTTTGCCTCTGGTTATTGTTTTTTCGGCTAGCCGCCTTTTGTTGATACTTTGTTTCCTAATTTGTTACTTTGTACTGTTTGTTACCTTTTCTCCTGTGTCCTCCCTGTTGACAACCTCACCTGCTCCTGGCCAATTCTTCCCCTTCCCGAGATTGCCTCCTTCACTCATCTACACCGTAAGCCAAATTAAGTTGCTTCAAGTCCATTATTTCTCTGCCTTCTCGTATCCTCTGTCTATCTCCTAGGCTACTGCTCAACCCTCTGTCGATCCTTTCGGCCCTGGCCAGTAGCAGTCAACCCCCATCACCACTACCTTCAATAAATTTGTTTTTTGTGCTTTAATTTCTGCGTCCTCCAGTCTCTTTTCTGGGGCCTCTAAAAATACAGACTGTAGTCGTGATAGATTGATCCGGCCACCATGGACCCAGCTGGAGGTGCACAGTGGAACCTCAAAGTAGAGGGCGCGCTGGCCCAGCATGACACCAATATAGCCAAGATCCTGGCTGATCTCGGTTCCATTTTTCAACTGCTCCAACGGGTGGTTTCTGCAGATCCTCCTCTCCCTCCATTGCCTTCCTCCCCAGTTCCTCTAGCCGAACCCAGACCTGCCTCGCAGGACTTCTGTGTTGCTCCCCCCTTTGAGATACTCTGGTGATTCAAAGTCGTGTCAAGCGTGTCTAGTTAAGTGTAGACTACAGTTCCGTATGCGTCCCTCAGTCTTTCCTACCGAGGAATCAAGGGTTGCCTATGCGCTTTCCTTACTGTCGGGTCGAGCCGGGATCTGGGGAACATCTGAATGGGAGAAGGGTTCCTGGTCGGTTCTCTCTTTTGAATCTTTTGCCGAGGAGCTACTTAGGGTTTTTGTACCAGCTAAGTCTGAGCAGGATTCCTCTCGTCTTTTGTCTAAACTTACTCAAGGAAGCGGGACGGTGTCTGAGTACGCGGTCGAATTTAGAACTTTGACGGCCGATTGTTTTTGGAACAAACCCGCTCTGGTAGAGAGATTTTATCAAGGTCTCTCTGAGTCTTTAAAAGATGAACTTGCCTCCCGCAAACTACCCGAGTCACTCAATGCTCTCATTGACACTTGCGTCCAGGTAGACCATAAAATCCGTGAGAGACGTCCTAGGTTTCGTTACCTAAGCAATCCGCCCCATTCTCCTGTCGCTACCGCTTCACTCCCCTCTCCATCCAGACCAGTAGTTTCCCGGAACTCTCCTGAGCCTATGCAATTGGGGAGAACACGTCTGTCTCCCGAGGAACGAGAACGCAGATTTAAACACCATCTGCGCTTATATTGTGGCCTGATCAGGTTCTGTACGCTAAAAGGGGGGGCTCAGCAGCAGACAGGGGGAAACTGCTGAGCCATACTCCTAGCATTCTCCCCCACACCACTTGACCACTTTTGAAGGTAACGTTGTTGTTTACCTCCTCTTGTCGCGCTGATAGACTCCGTAGCGGACGCCGAGTTCATGGACGAGGATCTCGCCCGTAAATTAAAGATTCGGCTCTTTCCCCAGTCGACACTGGTCCCCATCCGAGCCCTAGACGGTCATTTGTTGAACTCCAGTGCCCTGCAGACTGTTCCTGTTCATTTGACCATCCAGAATCATCACGAGAAAATCATATTCCAAGTTAATCGTTCTCCTACTCTACCTCTCGTTCTCGGATCTTCCTGGCTCTCCCGTCACAACCTTTATATTGACTGGGTAGAGGGGAGAATTCTCAACTGGGGCTCCTCTTGCTCTAAGCTGTGTTTGCCCAATGCCGCTGTTTTCCCCACCACTACCAACGAAAGCCCCTTCAGCATCGACTTATCGAATGTTCCCAAACATTATCATTATTTGAAACAGGTTTTTTCCAAGGTTAAAGCCACTTCTCTACTTCCACATCGACCGTATGACTGTCCCATCGAATTGTTAACAGGTGCGGTTCCTCCTCGTGGTAGACTATACTCGCTTTCTGCCCCTGAGCGCGAGGCTATGACCACCTACATTAATTAGTCGCTCGCTGCGGGACTGATTCATCCCTCATCCTCTCCGGCCGGGGCAGGTTTTTTCTTCGTAGACAAGAAGGAAGGGGGACTCCGACCCTGTATTGATTATAGAGGTCTTAACAACATCACTGTTCGCAACCGTTACCCTTTACCGCTTATCTCCACAGTTTTTGAACTTCTGCAGGGTGCTGAGATGTTCACTAAACTGGACCTTAGGAACGCCTACCATCTTGTGCGCATATGGGAGGGAGACGAGTGGAAAACAGCGTTCAACACCCCAGTCGAGCATTTCGAGTATCTTGTAATGCCATGCCAGTCTAACTAATGTACGAGCAGTTTTTCAGAACCTAGTCAATGATGTGTTGGGAGATATGTTAAACAAGTTTGTTTTCGTCTATTTAGACGACATCCTGATCTTCTCCCCGTCTGAGACTGAACACGTTTCTCATGTCAGAAAGGTCCTCACCCGACTTATGCAGAACAATCTCTATGTGAAAGCCGAGGTGTGTGTTTTTCATGCTTCGACTGTTTCCTTCCTGGGATTCGTCATCTCCCCGGGGAGGATGGAGATGGACCCTGGGAAGGTGAGCGCGGTGAGAGATTGGCCCACTCCTGAGTCACGTAAGCAGCTGCAACGTTTCCTAGGTTTTGCTAACTTCTACAGACGATTCATCCTTAATTACAGCTCCATCACCACCCCGTTACATGCTCTGACCTCCTCCAAGACGCCGTTCATCTGGTCTCCTCAGGCCGAGGAAGCCTTTGCCCACCTGAAAGACGCGTTCTCCTCAGCTCCCATTTTCTATCTCTCCGATCCGGGAAAACAGTTTATTGTTGAGGTTGACGCCTCCAATGTGGGTGTGGGAGCGGTTCTTTCCCAGAGGTCTGGGGAGGATTCTAAGATACACCCGTGCGCGTTCTTTTCACGCCGACTCTCTGACGCAGAGCAGAATTATGACATCGGTAATTGCGAGTTATTAGCGGTCAAGCTGGCGTTGGAAGAGTGGAGGCATTGGTTGGAGGGGGCTGAACATCCTTTTCTCGTTCTAACGGATCACAAAAATTTAGAATATCTCAAAACAGCAAAACGACTAAATCCCCGTCAGGCTCGCTGGGCCCTCTTCTTCAACAGATTTCATTTCACTTTATCCTATCGCCCCGGTCATAAGAATTCCAAGGCTGATGCTCTCTCTCAGCTTTTTGATCTCTCTCCTACGAGCAATGACACAGAATACCTTTTATTCCCATCTGTCCGTCTAGCCATAACTAGGTTTGAGATTGAAGAAGAGGTTTCCCAAGCGCTGCTCAATGTTCAAGCCCCTCCCTCTTGTCCTCAGGGCCTATTGTTTGTTCCTGACCGCCTCTAAAAATACCGACTGTAGTCATGATAGAGCGCTCCTCAGGACCGTAACCCTCCCAGTCAACCAGATACTGAAACCCCGACCCCTACGATGAGAACGCAATAACTTGGTCACCAAGAAGGCTGGGGCACCATCAATAAGCCGGGCAGGAGGCGGGGGCCTGGCGGCGGGTACCAGATCATTGGTCTAGACCGGTGCGAGACACATGAAATGTGGGATGAAACTTGAGTGACCCAGGGAGTTGTAAGCTTACTGCCACGGGGTTGATGATCTTAGCCACGAAGGCTGGTTTTTTGGTCTACGCAGAGGGGGATGTCCCCCGCGGAGAGCCAGACCCGCTGACCAACTCAATACCGAGGAGCGCGGCTGCGATGGCTGTCAGCATACTTTTTATAGGCTGTGGAAGACCTGAGCAACACAGCCCGCGCCCGTCTCCAGGCCAGCTGACAATGCCGAACAAAAGCCTGTGCAGAGGGAACAGAGGACTCTCTTTCCCCGGATTCGGGTTGATACCCGTAGACCACTTGGAATGGTGTGAGCCCCGTGGCGGAGGACGGCAAGGAGTTATGTGCACATACGACCCAAATCACATTGCTGGAGCAGGAGGATGGTTCCCGGGAGCACAGGAGATGGAGACCGACTTCTAGATCCTGTTTTAACTGCTCGGTCTGACCATTAGACTGGGGATGGAAACACCGAGGAACCTCAAAAACTCCTTCCAAAACCTGGACACAAACTGGGGACCCTGGTCGAGACAAAGTCACGAGGGAAGCCATGTAAATGAAAAACATGAGTAATAAGGTGTTCAGTGGTTTCTTTGGCAGTGGGTAGACCATGCAGGGGAATGAAATGAACCATCTTGGAGAATCTATCTACTACAGTGAGTATAGCTGTGTTGCCCTGAGACGGAGGAGACCAGTGACAAAATTTATGGCTATGTGGGACCAGGGATGCTTGGGAATGGGGAGTGGTAGAAGGAGTCCAGCTGGATGACGGTGACTTGACTTAGACTGGGCACAGACAGGACAGGCTAATACAAACTCCCGGGTGTCCCTAATGACCGTGGGCCACCAAAACTGTTGGTGGACAATAAATACCGTGCGAGAGAAAATGTGAAGAATGACACCAGTCTAGCACCTTTGACCTGAGTTCATCAGGGACGAAAAGAAGGTTAAGAGGACAGGTGGGAGGAATGGACGTGGTGGCATGAGCTCAGATAACCTTTTCTTCTATTTCTAATCATGTAAGGGCTAGACGAAGAGAGGGGAGCAAAAAAAAATTGGGTTCTTGGGAAAATAAAAAAGAGGTAAGTTTGTGTAGGGGAGCAGAGATGTTACTATACCCCTTAATGAAACATATGTAAAAGTTAGCAAACCCCAGGGAGCGCTACAGCTGCTTACGGTTCAGAGGAGTGGGCCAATCCCTGACTGCACTCACCTTCCTGGGGTCCATCTCTATACTGCCAGGTGAGATGATGTTCCCCAGGAAGGAGACGGAGGATGAATGGACAACACACTTTTCTGCCTTGACAAAGAGATCTGGTACAAATGACTGAGCACCTTGCGCACGTGTGTGACATGTTCGGTTTCAGACAGGGAGAAAATCAGAATGTCGTCAAGATAAACAAACACAATCACATTCAGCATGTCTCCCAGCACATCATTAACCAGGTTTTGAAAAACAGCAGGGGCGTTGGTCAAGCCAAACGGCATAACAAGGTACTCAAAATGTCCAGCAGGTGTATTAAAGGCGAATGTAACCTTTTCGTGCTGGTTGTCTTTGCATACAGCGCACACAGCAAATGCAAAAGTAAGTCCTGAAGACAGCGTGGCTATGAGATTCAGGCAATCTAGGCTCACTTCCAGAAATGGTTAAATGGTTAAGGCTGAGAATTTGAAGCTTAATACAGAACAAGAGATTAGGCTTAAGGTACAAGAGTTGAATCTTAAGGCAGAAGAAGAACTTAGGCTTAAGGAACAAGACCTAAAGCTTAAGGCAGAACAGAAGCTTAGACTTAAGGAACACGAGCTGCATCATAAAGCAAAATATGAACTAAGGCTAAAGGAACAAAGGGAGGAGTTGGAAACTAGATTTAGAGCCACCAAGAAGGAGCTAATGGAGCCTTGGGGGGATCCTGTAGAGTATAGACCCTTCATAATGGCCTTTGAACATAATATTCAAAATAAGACAGATAACGATCGTGATAGGCTTTACTTTTTGGAGCAGTATACAAGAGGGCAACCTAGAGAGTTGGTACGAAGTTGTCTTCCCGTGGAAGCACATCGTGGATATAGAAAGGCCAGGAGACTTTTAAAGGAGCATTATGGCAATGAGTATAAGATTTCTATAGCCTACATGGATAGGGTCTTAAATTGGCCAACAAATAGAGCTAAATATAGTGAATAACGTACCCAACATTCGATTCATCATTCTAAAGCTTCCATTTAGGCTGAGAGAGAAGTGGAGGAGTGTGGCCCTTAACATTGAGAAGAAAGGCAGCCACATTTTAAAGAATTGATGGCATTCATAAACGAAATGGTGGAGGAGGCGTTGAATCCTTTGTTTGGACACATTGGCGATAAATCCAAAGTAAAGAATCCTGTAGATAATAAGTCAGGAAGACAAGTTAATTTTATTTCAGTTCAGTTCAGTTCAGGTCAGTTTATATAGCGGCAATTAAGGCACTTTACATAATGAAGTCAAGACTATACAAACATTTAAAGAAAACCCAACAAATCCCCCTTGAGCAAGCCATAGGCAACAGTGGAGAGGAAGAACTCCCTTTCACGGAAGAAACCTCCATCTGAACCAGGATCAGGGTGGGCAGACATCTGCCTTGACCGGTTGGGGTGAGTGGAAAGTGGAGAGAGAAAACAACAGAGCAACGAAAGCAACAACAAAACATTGGGCAGGTTAGTAGGACCAGTAGCTGCGCACTGAAAGACACACAGCGCCAAATCCGGGGACACCTGAGGACAGGGAGACAGAGAGGGAGAGAGACGACTACGGGACAAAGAAGACAGCTAATCTCCTACATTTGTGACATATAAATGTGGGGTGAGAGGAGAGAGTGAAGAGAAGAGGAAAGTGGCTCAGTGCAAAGTCCCTCATTAGTATAAGCCTATAGCAGCATGACTTTAACCAACTATAAGCTTTTTCAAAAAGGAAGGTTTTGAGCCTAGTCTTAAAAGTAGGGGTGGGTGTCTGCTTCCCAAATCTGGACTGGGAGCTGGTTCCACAGGAGAGGAGCTTGATAGCTAAAGGCTCTGCCTCCGGTTCTACTTTTGGAAATTCTGGGAACCACAATGAGAAGGATGACATGGTACAAGGAGATCTTTAAGGTATGAGGGAGCTTTATAGGTAAGAATAAGAGTTTTATATTATATTCTAAATTTAATGGGGAGCCAGTGGAGAGAAACTAATGAAGGTGAAATATGATCTCTCTTACCAATCCCAGTCAGTAATCTTGCTGCAGCATTTTGGATTAATTGAAGAATATTTTAGAGAGTTACTGGGGCAGCCTGAAAGTAGAGAATTACAGTAGTCCAATCTAGAAATAACAAATGCATGGACCAGTTTTTCAGCATCACTTTGAGACAGGATGCTCCTAATTTTGGCAATGTTCCGTAGGTGGAAGAATTTGCTGTTTCTTAGACTTTTAATCCCAAACACAATAACTTCAGTTTTATCTGAGTTTAGAAGAAGGAAATTATATGTCATCCAGTCCCTTATGTCTTTTAGACATGCTTGTAGTTTGATTAATTGATTTGTTTCATCAGGTTTCATAGATAGATATAACTGCGTGTCATCAGTGTAGCAATGAAAAATTATTGCTACGTGTGTTTTCTAATAATGTTGCCAAGGGGAGATATATATATATATATATATATATATATATATATATAGTAAAGAGTATTGGTCCTAACACAGAGCCTTGTGGAACTCCATAACTAACTTTTGTGTATGTGGACGATTCATCACTACATTTACATTTACATGTAGGCATTTGGCAGACGCTTTTATCTAAAACAACTTACAAGTGAGGAACAAACAAGCAATAAAATCTAAGTTAATGAGAAAAAAATCCAAGTAAAATGCTATCAAAGAAGTGTTACGGTTTCATGAGCTGCAAGTAGAGAAAAAAGAAAAAGAAGGAACCACTGTGGGATCACTGAGCTGTAGAGTTTTCCTTGGTGTCTTCTGTGTGGCGCTGTGTCTACCACACCTCGTTCGCTGGTCGAGCGCAGTGGACGGGAGGGATTGTAGACCTGAATGAATGAGTTTAAGTAAGCCGGAGCTATTGAGTTGACCACTCTGTGGGCAAGAGACAGAGCTTTGAACTTAATCCTTGCAGCCACAGGAAGATAGTAAAAAAATTGGAATCTATCTAATAGATAAGATTTTAATTAGTTTAGTGCAGTTCCTTTAATTGTAATTACATGTTCTAGTCTCTGTAATAATATTCTGTGATCAATGGTGTCAAATGCACTAAGATCTAACAGAACTAGAATAGAGACAAGTCCGTTATCTGAAGCCATTGGTCGATGAACTCTAAATCCTGACTGAAATTCTTCAAACAAGTCGTTTCTGCGCAGGTGGTCACATAATTGTTTTGCAACTACTTTTTCAAGTATTTTAGAAATAAAGGGGAGATTGGATATTGGTCTGTAATTGGCTTATACACCTGGATCCAGACAACGTTTTTTAAGTAGAGATTTGATTACAGCTACCTTATAGGCCTTTGGTACATTTCCTGTTTGTAAAGATAGATTAATGATATCTAATACGAACGTGTCTAATAAGGGTAGAGCATCTTTGAGCAGTCTAACTGGAATAGGGTCTAGCAGACATGTTGGTTTAGATGCCATAATAGTTGAAGTTAACTCAGCAAGATCTATGGGCACAAAACAGTCTAAATGGGACTGAGGACTTACTGATGATTCTAATTCCGCTGTATTTGTGGGGAGGGTCTAGTGAAATTTGCTTCTAATAGCTAAGATTTTGTTTGTGAGGAAAGTCATGAAGTCTTGCTGCATAGCGTTGAGGGAATACTAGTTTCAACTGAACTATGGCTCTTAGTCAGCCTGGCTACAGTCCTAAAAAGAAAGGTTGTTCTTGTTTTACTCTATTAGTGATGAATAATATGCTGTTCTGGCTTTACAGAGGCTAATTTGTATAAGTATAAACTGTTTTTCCAGGCCAAGTGTGATTTTTGTGAATGAGTGGAATGCCACGTCCTTTCTAGTTTTCGTGAAGCCTGCTTTAAATTGATGATCGCTTATCCAGTCATTTATTAACAGAGATTAGATGAGAGAGATCTGATATTTAATAATCCATATTTAATTGTTTTTTGTTCAGTAAGAGGAGCAGTCCTGACTTTTATTAAGTTATTATGATTAACTCCTCTTGTGATCATTTTTAGTTTGTAAAATTAGTTAATCTAGGAACAGACACAGTTTCTATATGAATGTGGGAGTTGTGGGGGGGTGACGGCAGTAAGGACACTGCAGAGAGGGGTGTAGGACTGGATCTCTGCGTCATAGGCTCAACTCTGGACTGTCAATCTTTTGGTTGTCTAATAAAACCAGCCATATTTTTAGATAAGACAGTGTCACCGTCAAAAGTAGGATGGATGCCATCTCTCCTAATCAGCCTAGGTTTTCCCAAAAATCATTTCCAATTGTCTATGTAGCCCACATCGTTTGCTAGACACCACCTAGACAGCCAGCAGTTGAGTGACAACCAGATTTGGAAGGGGTCCAGAGAAAACTACGGAGTCCGACATTTTTGTGGCATAGTTACACACCGATTCAATATTAGCTTTAGTGTAGAGACGGAGAAGCCATTGCTAAGTGCTAGGCTAGCGAAGCTAGATCACTAAGTTTAGTTAGCGTCAGCTAGTTTGTTTACTTATTTCAGGAGAGCAGGTGTTTGCGTAAAACAAATCTCACATCCCAAGTGATAGTTTATATACAGGGAAATCACTAATTTAGAAAAAAAGACCTATGATTTGCCAGTGAACAATCCTTCAGCAGAGACCCGAAACACTGTGAAGAAACAGGAAGTGACACAATACGCTTACCGCAAGAGGAGTCAGCAGACACTGCTTAATTTCTGTGGCCAGAGGAGCCAGGGAATCTTCCTCCTGTGTCCTGTACTTCTGGGTCCTTATACAAAACCCTGACAGATAAGGCACAAACTGTAAGTCTGATGTTAAGTGACTCACTGTTGATGTATATCTGTGCCTCATTTGCTGGTTTGGTGAATTTGTGCATTTCCAACCCATTTTTTTTAAAGGGAGCTACCTGTTAGTTTCTGTTTCAGCCAATAGCGCTCCAGCTGTAAGAGTACATGATGCATGATGCAATGCTTATCATTTACATAGTTAATTACTTTGTATTATTTGCATGAAGTAATGTAATGAATGTGTCATTCTTTCATTTACATAAAGACTGACTGTTTTCATGTCTCTGCTCCATGTCTGTTACAGTTTTACAAAAAATGAATGGTACATCAGTTAAGCTAAACAAATGCAGCCCGGTCTCCTGAGGGCTTACTGAAGCCATTTATGTTTAGCTCGCTGCATGGGCTAAACAGGTACATTTAGCTGAGGGCAGAGGACTCATTCAGCATCCACTCAGAGAGAGAGAGAAAAGGGGAGGGATGCAGGTTAAGACAGAAACTATTACTTCATTTGTCTGACAGAGTTTTAGTCAGAAGCTGCCAGGGCTACAGCTTCACCTCCTCCTCCTATGTCTGAGGATGGAGGACCTCTGCTTTCCAGAACGCCTCAATGCCTCCTGCAGGAAACCAGAGATCAGTCAGGCTAACGCTGTTCTCATGAATTTGCTGTTCTTTATCTCTGTGTTCACTGTGGCTTTAAACCTGCTCGTCATCATCTCAGTTTCCCATTTCAGGCAAAGATAAACTCAGAAAAACGTACAATTCGTTAATTTTATAAATCGCAACAGTTTAATTTACCTGTTTAATTTGATCCTCTGCATTAACCCACCAGAGTCACTGTGACAAGAGATAAAATGTGTGTTTGTATGTGTTGGATCATTTCTGCTGCCTTCAATGGGGTCATTTGTAAAGACAATCTTGCTCAACCAGGAAGGTATAATTCCTGCTACGGACAGTGTGTGATTATCACTTACTATATCGCAGGGGTTGTTGACACTATTTTCTCAGTTATTGCTCCGGTTACTGTGATCATAACTCTGTATATGAGAGTGTTTGTGACGGCTGTGTCTCAGGCTCGTGCCATGCGCTCTCATGTTTCAACCGTCACACTCAAACATTCAGGGACTGTAAAAACTAAGAAATCTGAGCTGAAAGCAGCCAGGACTCTGGGTGTTGTTGTACTTGTGTTCTTATTTTGTAACTGCCCATATTACTGTATCGCTTATGTACAAATTAGTTCTAATCAATCTTTACCTGCAGTTGGTGTCTTTCTGGTGTTTATTAACTCCTGTCTGAGCCCTGTGATTTATGCTTTGTTCCACCCCTGGTTTAGAAAAGCTATCAGGCTCATTTTCTCTCTTCAGATTCTGCAGCCTGGCTCCCGTGAGACCAACATAGTGTAAACAAACACTGTGCAGTGACTGAAATGTGATCTGTTCTCTAGACAATAAAATAAATTTGTACATGTTCTTCAGTAAGTGAATTCACAAATTCAGGTAGTGAAAATGTGTATTTCTCAAAGTTGTTACTGTCACATGTAGCATCTTTGAATTGGAAAACCCATTCCAAGTGATTCTAAATTGAGACCAGAGATTTTTATTCAATATTCATATATTGTTATTAACCATTTATGTTGAAATATCCTAATTCAACCTCTTTGGACCACACCGCCCTTTTTCAGCCTCCTCCAAAATGCAGCACTTGCTCAGACAACCAGCAGAACCCAGCATCACCATGCCTGCCAGCTGAACAAGGTGCACTTTGTCATGGAAAAAAATCGACAACTACAGTAACAGACACGAGTGTAAAAAGTGCTTGCATCCAGGATGTCTTTTAATGGTTTTATTACCTTGGAAGAGAGAAGTTCACAGAGTTTCATGCCCTGTACAGCGCAGTTCTAAAGTTTCATATGTCTCACATTGATTTTGTATCCCTCTGCTGTTGGGAAGCACATTCCTACCATCAAGCAGTTGCTCCCAACACACATGAACATGGTGACTCAACAGTTTGGACGACATTTTACTTTTAGGTCGGAGCTAACGTTGGAGCAGTCCTGCAAACATCTGCAAATACTGAAGACAAAAAATTTCTATAGACAGACAAGTTTATTATTTTTAGAAGTTAATTATGCCCTTTAAGCATTCTTCATCGGAAAACTTTGCTGTTATAAAAAGACCAAACATAAGCATTAATTGGAATCATACTTAATTTTTCCATCACAACTTCCTCGGACCGAACAACTTCGTCTTGAGCGGGGTGGCAAATCGTCCCTCTCGTAGCTCACCTGTTAACAGAACCAAGGCAGTCCTCCCTACTCAGCTCAGACCAGTACCAACTTGCAGCGTAATCTAGCAGAAAGGAACGTCCAGCAGCTCAAAGGCAAAGCAAGGCTTCCGCTGGCGCAATTGAGCCTTTCTAAAGGTACAAATATTCGTCACGTTACTTAGAGGTGAAGAGTAACTGACTCCTTTCTTCTTTCCAAAATTCACCATACACTTAAGTATTGATATTCATTCATCTGTTTACTTAAAATTGGTTATTTCATGTTTTATTGTCCATTCATTGATTCATTTTGTTCATATCCATATTTATATTCACATATATTCATATCATCTGTAGGTATAGATTAATAGTTAAGAAAGAATAATAAGAATATGAAAAAGAGCTGGTTCTCTGTGATTTCTTCGAAGAAATGGGCAAGAGGTCCCTAAAAATGGAAAATAACTCATGACAAAAAGACTCATTTGGGATCATCACAGTCATATCTTTGTTTTAAACAAATAAAAGAATGAAAGTTTCTCTAATTTAATCTCTTGTGTTTAATCTAAGCAACTGATTACTGGATCGTTTACGGTCTCTAATGAAGTAACATTTAAACTATAGCTTGGTTTGGGTTATAGAACCTGGTGATAGAACCCCCAATTCAAGGAATATTAATGTTTACTTTAATATTAAATTACATGTCCCAAAATTGTTACAGACATAAACTTTTTTTTATACTTGTGTGTATTGGGAGCAACTGCCTGAGGGTGGAGAATGTTCCACCCAGCAGCAGAGGGGTATAAAACAAATGACACATATATGTAGAACTACACTAGGCAGAGGCAGGAAACTCCATTGTCGTACTTCTCTCCTGTTAGAAAATAAATCCTTAAAGACATGCTGGATGCTTAAGGTTCTTTATTGATTACACTGGATGTGTCTGTAACCTGTAGTTGTCAATTTTGCTATGGCACACTCCAACAGATGTACACCCAACATGTGAACTTTATTGAACATAAAAAATGAAGTGAAGAAAAAGCTGATGCTGCAGCTAGTTGATCTTAGAGAAACAACTTATCAGACAAATAAGCACTTCGTTTCTAACATGGAAGGGGCAGGGTTTGGGATTTATACAGCAGTCATGGCTAATGTTCACTTCCGATCTATAGAGCTGTCTTGTCGTTCACCATAACCACTGCAGATAATACAATGAAACTAAGTAGAAACAGGGAGTTTTATATTTCACTTTTTTCATGGTAATCAAACAAGAATGTTTTCAGGTAATTACTGTCGAACTTGGTGTTTAGTTTCCACATTATTACTCATGCTGTTTTGGCCTCCTGTTATTTGAATATATAAATTGTAAATGCCGGCTTATTACCTTTATATTATCTATTAAATGACATGATACTACATGTTTTTATTATTAAAACAGACAAATCACATAGTTATTGTAGTCATTGTTCCCTTATAACCTGGTGAAATGAAAATGTTACACCTTTTTTTATCTTGTTATATCCACACAGTGATCCCACCATCACATTGATATTATCTAGATTCCACCTCTATAATTCCTTGTTGTTTTTGGAATATTGCCTTGCTCTTACCCTGTTATTAATTAGCTGTTATGAGAACTGAAACGGAAACTTTTTTCCTCCCAGACTCCATACAGAGCAGACAAGGGAATTTTAAGCTCTTGTAGACTTGTAGAACTTGTTTCCTAGATTGGACAAACTAGAGAACAACTGACACAGACTGCTGTCTCTTTTCTTCTTTAGTTATGAAGACAAATACAAACATACCCTAATACGCTAGAATGAACATTAACATCCAATAAAACATAAAACTCATTCTTATGCAGTATACGATTTTCCAGCATCCCAATGTAAACAGCGCATTTTGTCTGCTTCACTTTCTACACGTGTGTCCCTTAAAGACGCTAAAAAAGAATACCTCTCCAATGTTATTGTGTCAAGTAGCCAAAACCCAGGTGTGCTATTTAAGACAATTGATCTTGTTTTAAACCCCTCAACAAGATTATGCAGCCTGGAATCGTCTACTGAAATGTGCAATAATTTCCTGCACTTTTTTACTGAGAAGGTTGTCACCACAAGGGCCTCCATCTCAGCTCCTATCTTTGACTCACTTTCCAGCTTCGAGGCGACTCTGTTTGAAGTGGGTCGTTCTGACCCGGTACTGTTCGCTGTCATATACCGACCTCCCAAATATAACAAGGACTTTTTAAATGATTTTTCAGAATTTTTGGCTGAAATGATGCCTAACTATGATCGTCTCCTCATTGTTGTGTTGCATTGAAAAACCACTGGTGAGAGACTTCTTAGTCCCACACAACAACAAACATTAGATCTTGTTCATTCTCATTGCTTGTCTCTGTCAAACTTAAAGACATTTATGTGTATTAATGTGTTCTCTGATCACCTGCCCATTTTATTTGATAATGACTTTTCCTGTGCAGCAGTTAAATCATCTGCTCCTGCTCGCCAGTGTCAGATTTTTAACTCTTCCACCACTGGTGCCTTTAACCAGCTATGTAAAGAGTCTGCACTTGATTTTTATCTACCCATCCACACTCTCAAACACACACACATCCATTCACTCACCGGGAGCAACTAAGTGGGGTTCAGTGTCTTGCTCAAGGACACTTTAACACATGACCAGAGGAGCCAGGGATCGAACCAACAGGGATGGGTGGACGACCGCACTACCAACTGAGCCACAGTCACCCTATGTCCTCCCTTTGACACGACTGTTGGTGACACAGAGGAACTTAGCTCATGGTTTCACTCCTCTTGTTGTGCCCTACTGGACACCGTGGCCCCATTAACAACTGTGTTGCCTAAAGTTAAAACTGAGCCTTGGCTAAGCAGCAGGACTCGAGAAGCTCGGCAAAAGTGTCAAAAAGCTGAGCGCAGGTGGAAGAAGGACAGGCTGCAAGTCTCCTTTCAAATTCTAAAGGGCTGCTGGTGTCAGTATCAAAACACTGTTAAAGACGGTAAAAAAGAATACCTCTCCAATGTTATTGTGTCAGGTAGCCAAAATCCAGGTGTGCTATTTAAGACAATTGATCGTTTTAAACCCCTCAACAAGATTATGCAGCCTGGAATCGTCTACTGAAATGTGTAATAATTTCCTGCACTTTTTTACTGAGAAGGTTGTCAGCACAAGGGCCTCCATCTCAGCTCCTATCTTTGACCCATCTGATTCTCCTCCTTGTTTGGCAGTGTTTGATACGTTTGAGCCCGTAACACTCTCACTTTTGGAGGAAGTGATTAGCCACATCAAACCGTCAGGCTCCCCTCGAGATGCTTTGCCTCCTCGTTTTCTTAAAGAGGTTTTTCCTAGTATAGGGCAGTTGGTTTTGTCTATTATAAACGGCAGCCTGACTTCAGGTGTCGTTCCGGAAAATTTCAAACATGCAGTGATACAACCCCTGCTTAAGAAACCAGGTCTCGACCACACTGATTTAGCCAATTTTAGGCCTATCTCCAAGCTGCCCTTCATCTCTAAAATCCTAGAGAAAATTGTTTATGTGCAGTTGAAAACTTTTTTAGTTTATCAAAATCTTTTAGAGATTTTTCAGTCCGGTTTTAAAGCCTTGCATAGCACAGAGTCAGCATTGATAAGGGTCTTTAATGACATTCTCCTAGCAGCTGATGCTGGTGATTTTATGATCCTTGTTTTGCTAGATCTGACTGCTGCTTTTGATACTGTGGACCATAATATTTTATTAACACGGCTGCAGCATCTGGTGAGCATTCGTGGTACCGCTTTGAAATGGTTTAGGTTCTAATTGGGGGACAGAACCATAAGTGTAAACCTTGCTGGTTCTGTATCATCTTCAGCTCCCCTGTTATATGGAGTTCCTCAAGGGTCAATTTTAGGGCCTCTCCTTTTTTCCCTATGTATACTTGAAAAACATGGGATTTCTTTTCTTTGTTACACTGATGATACTCAAATTTATATGCCACTGAAGAAAAGTGATGACTTCAGTCTAAAATCACTTCTGTTATGCCTTAATGACATTAAGGAATGGATGGCACTTTTTTTTAAAGTTTAACAATAAAAAAACAGAGGTGATGGTGTTCGGTCCAAATGGCTCCGGTAAACCCTCCCTACTTGACCTTGGCCCTTTGGCACAGTTTGATAACCAGATTGTTTTAAATCTAGGTTTTAAGATGGACTGTGATATTAAATTGGATCACCAAATTAGTGCTGTTGTAAAGTCTGTTTTTTTCCACCTTAGGCAGATGGCTAAGGTGAAGCCTTTTGTTACACGGCAGCACTTTGGAACAGTAATCCATGCCTTTATTACATCTCGGCTGGATTACTGTAATGCACTGTATTTTGGAGTAAATCGATCCTCCCTTGCACGTCTCCAACTGGTTCAAAATGCTGCTACTCGTCTCATGGTTGGGGCACGTAAGAGGGAGCACATAACTTCCTTCCTGGCTACTCTCCACTGGTTGCCTGTACATTTTATAGTTCATTTTAAAATTCATTTTTTATAGTTCATTTTAAAATTAGTTTTTAAATCTTTACACGGTCTTGCCTCCACTTATCTTGCCGAGCATCTTATCCCCTATGCTCCTTCCTGGTCTCTCAGGTCAGCTGACCAGCTTCTCCTGACAGTACCAAAGTCGCGGCGCAAGCCTAGAGGGGACAGAGCATTCGCCGTAGTTGCACCCAAACTGTGGAATGCCCTACCATTGCACATTAGGCAGGCACCTTCATTGTCCATTTTTAAAACTTTTTTGAAGACCCATTTTTATTCTCTGGCTTTTAATTGAGCATGAGGACTCTGTGTTTGTTCCTTGTTTTATTCTTGTTTTTATCGTCATTTTATTTACTAGTCACTGTTTTATGTATTGTCTTGTTTTGTGTAGCTGTGTACAGCACTTTGTTCAGCCAAAGCTGTTTTAAAGGGCTTTATAAATAAAGTTGAGTTGAGTACAGTATAAAACAATTTTATGGAAGTAAAGTAAAGAATTTAAAACCCTTCTTCTTACCTATAAAGCTCTAAAGCTATAAAGCTCCATCATACCTAAAAGATGGGGTTAGATGCCACATCATGCAGACCTCTGCAGTCAAGTAGAAGACAACAGTGTGTTTGAAGCTGTCAGCGAGGTGTTGCTCGAACTGTTTTTTTTTTTTGCTGTTTGCAGTTTAGGTTGGGATGTGGCGTAGCAGCATTGTCTCTGTTCAGCTGACAGGTGGAAACATTTTGCCAACATCTTTGTGTTGCTTCTTTGTCAGATTTGCCGTGGGAACAGCCCACTGAGAGCTGTCGAGAGTACTCGAACTGGCTTCAAAAGAAAACTTATCTACGTCCTTGGAGGAAAATACATCCACTGCCTCTTAGTAGGTCCCAAACTGAACAGATTTCAGTGGAAACTGTTTTGCAGATTTATTTTATTCACACGCCACGTCTCTCTCCAGGTTTGTTGTCTAAGTTACTGCTGGCTCGTCCGGACGCACGCATTAGCATCGCTGACATGAAGAAAGGGCGTTGGTTTACACAAGGCAAGTGTCAGTATAATGTCGTCAGTTCCACTTTGAGTTTTAATATTCAGCGCACTGATGTGTAATTATGTGTGTCTCTGTAGGTGGAAGACAATCACACGGCTCTCTGGGCTCAGGAGGAAACCAACATCTTTGATCAGATGTGGAACTTGAATGTCGGACCAACAGGTCCGAACATTGTTGTTATTATAGCTCCAAGGTGCGTTTGTTTTTGTGCATGAAAACCGTGTTTCTCCCTCTCCACTGACGACAGGATATCATTTTGTTTTGTTTTGCCTTGTAATTTATGCATGTATTTATTGCACACGAATGATAATAAACCTGTTACATCCAATTACATATGTTATAAGTTGTTTTTAGTCCCCGTGGCAGATGTTAGTTCCGAGAGTGTCACGTTTTTTCACAACTGTGATGGTGAAGCCTCTGTATCTGCTTTGAAAGATGCCTGTGATAGCTTGACACTTAGCTTCAAGCTCAGTTACTCACCTGCGCGAAACAGGTAAATCTGATTCCGACATGTTCAGAATTGAAACATTTACTTTCATATTGATTAGCAGACACACCTGTTGTTGCGACTGTTTCAGGAGGATTTGAGCTTTATTTCGATTTGGGCCAAAGATTAGAGACGTGGTCCGAGAAGCCTCTTTAACTGAAACTGTTCTGGACCATGACACACATGAAACACTAATGACCCTGTTTGCTCTTCAGGTTACAGTGAGCACACTGGACAAAAGCAACATCAAACTCATGGAAACACGAGGCCATCTAGGACCCAACAAGCCTTGGTGAGCCCTGAGCTGAAGGCCCTGCTGAATGAAAAGAAGAGGGCCCTTCTCTCAGGGGACACAGAGGAGCTGGGCAGAGTGCAGCGGGAATAAAATATAAAGTCAGGAGGTGCAAGCACAGCTACAGGAAGAAGCTGGAGCAGAACAACGTCCGTGACATGTGGAGAGGACTGAAACACATCTTGGGCCACGGAGAGGGTGGGGATGGTCGCCAGGTCACGGGTGATATGATTCAGACAGATTTGATTGTGCCCAGTCCCCAGCCCCCATCGACACAGCCCCTCTTCACACCTCTCCAGGCCAGTCGTCTCCTCCCAGCTGCAGCTGTTCATACCTCAGCTGCATGCAAACCACTCTGCCCCTCCTCCCACTGTCACAGAGGGCCGCCAACAACCCACAGCTCCACACCAGTCACCGGCCACCCCCCTCTGCCTCACTGGGACCACGTTCCCACCTGATGAAGGCTGTGGAGAGGATCGTCCTCTGCTGCCTCCGCACTCAGGTGAGCTCAGCACTGAATCCATCTGGCATCGGGGTGGATGACGCCATCATCTACCAGCAGGGCTTTGTCTCACCTGGAGTCCCTAGGGAGGACTGTGAGGGTGACGTTCTTTGACTTGCCATCCAGCTGAGGGGGAAGCTGGAGGTGGCGGGCGTGGACCAACATCTGGCTGCTTGGACCATCAACTACCTCACAGACAGGCCGCAGTTCGTGAGGCTGCGTGACTGTGTGTCAGACGTGGTCGTCTGCAGCACGGGGGCACCTCAAGGGACGCTGCTTTCCCCCTTTCTGTACACGTCAGACTTCAAGTACAACTCCCACCTCTGTCACCTGCAGAAGTTCTCCAATGACACCGCCTGAGCAGGAATACAGGGGGGTCATCACTGACTCTGTGGACTGGTGTCAAGAACAACCACTCGATTCTGAACAGCAGTAAGACAAGGAAGTTTGTGCTTGATTTCAGACAGAAGCCTCCACCACACACACCGGTGAGCATCCAGCTAAATGTCTTTGGTCTAAGGATATAGAGTTTGGATTTGCACAATGTGTTCAAATATATACGGGAAAACATATGTCTTATAAACAATGTCTTTTTATTTTGTAGTTATGGTTTTTACCTGGTCACAGCAATAAGGAATTGTCTCCAACTTTGGTGTCGATGCCCGAGGATGAAACCTGTCAAACATATTCACTTTAAGGACGTTAATGTTGGTGAAAACACTGTTACAGTCTCACAGAGCTACTAGTGTTTTCAACATTTAACTCCCCCTCCCTCCACTGTACAAGAAGAGGGGGGTGGGGGGAGCACCTGTACAGTGTAAATGCAAAATCATTGGTTGTTTTTTAACTAGTTCATATCCATGAATTAGATAGATCTTTTTGAGTCAAACAGAAGACAATATCATTGAAGGTTTTATTAATAACTTGCACACTTCTTATTTGTCTGTTGACTTTGATTGTAATGAATGAACCTACTGTATTTGTAAAATACAGTTAATACAGATTTGTGTGTAGACACGCAAACAAAAAATACACAGCACAAATTCTCAACCCCTTCAGTGTGTCAGGTGACACACAATGTGGAATTACACAGTGTATTTGATTGTTGTGCAATAAACTAGGAGATGTGCAATATTCATGTGTTAAAATTTTCCACTCCTACGTTGTCGTGGAAAAAATCTATCTTGACAACTACTGGTCCAGACACATCGAGTGTAGTCAATAAAGAAGCTTGCATCCAGGATGTCTTTGAAGGGTTTTATTATCTTGCAAGAGAGAAGTTCACAGACAGAGCTTGCATCCAGGATGTCTTTTTTATACCCCTCTGCTGCTGGGTTTTATTATCTTGCATGTCAGATAGAGACAACCTTGTATGGTTAAGTCGACAGACAAAAACATGTTTCTGGACTATAGAGCGCACCTAAATTTAAGCCGCCCCCCTAAAATTTAAAAGAAATATATATTTTGTCACATATAAACCGTGGACTATAAGCGCCAATATCCAGGCTGAAAATAATATCTGATGCGCTCCTACATTGTTCACAGGCATGAGGATGTTTTATACCGCATTACGGTAAAGAGTCTGCTGCTGGGCAAAAAACGTTTTGTTATAAATAAACGGCTTGTTCCATAGCCAAAGGAGAAGACGTCTCTTATTCTTCACGAATTACGCAGGAGTTGCTGCGCTCAACAAATGATTTTGTACCATAAGTGTTTATTCATACACCTGAACCTGAATGGTGCCTGATAAAAGTGCTGATGTTTGCTGTTGTGACAACCTTAAAAACTGGTTTTTGTTTGCACTGACCTTACAGCGCCCATCTGAGGGCTGCAGAAAAATTCATAGAAAAGCCGCATCTCTGTAAAAGCCGCATGGTTCAAAACGCCGGAAAAAAGTCGGCTTAGACAAAAACATGTATATAAGATAAACGATGTTATGTCTCAACATTCTTCATAATAACACTGAATATCATTTGACCTTATAACTAAGCATAAACATTAAAATTTAATCACTCTTAATTTTTCCTTTACAATTCCCTCCTTTTGATTACATTTTAATCACAAGACATACAACTGTGTTCATCAGATGTATAAATTCACAGAGATTTAATATACACCGTCATAATGTTGTATTAGAATTTTAGGCATTGCTTTTTTTGCGTGACATAGACATCACTGAGTTATAGAGCTAAGCATAGTTTAGAAAGTTAAAATATTAAAAGAAATAAAAATAACATATTAAAAATCACATCTACACATCGGTATCTTCATCACTAGACTCTGTGTAGAGATCATCATCATGTAAAAGAGGAACATTGTTTTGTGTACCTTTCTCATCTATGAGTGTCATCTGATGAGTCAGAGCATTCTCTGTGGTTCGCATAATCAGACCTCTTACACATGGAATAAGACAACATCCACAAAATGCAAAAACTGTGAGTACAACAAGTATAGAAGTAAGTAAAGACAGTATAATAGACTTCCATTTACCAAACATTCGGTCAATCCAATTGGTCCATCCAATATTAACACCTGAATTTTGTGAGAGCTCTTCTCTAAGGGACCTGAGACCCTCTAAGGCTTTGGTAACACTTCCATCAGGGGCAGTATTATTAGGAATGAAAGTACAACATGAATCTCCAAACATTACACAAACACCTTCCTTTTCAGCAAGAAGCATATCTAGGGCCATTCTGTTTTGCCAGGACATCAAGGAGGTAGGCCCCAGCTGCTCTGCCAGGCCCTCTACAGCATCAGAGCTGCGATTGATAAAGCGCTGTTGGTTGTAATATATGTAGTTAATCCAGTCAACATTTTTATTAATAGTACACCACCAACACAAAATAGACTCAAATCCTGCGGCTATTTGATTTCTAGCTTTGTATTCATCCGGTACCCCTCTTGGAACCCCAATCTCATCTATGTAAAGGTTTTCATCAAATGACCCTCTAGGGGCACTGCGTTTTCCCCTGGAATGTGGTAAAATGTCATGCTCAATTCCCACCTTTACTGGTGACACAAACATCACCTGTGTGCAAGTTCCTGTCCAGTTCGGTGGTAGAGTCTGTTGTGGTTCTCCTCCACAGATCCACCAGATGTCTGTTAAAGCCATGGTTTGGCTGTTCAGGTATTCAGGATTAGGTGGGTATCGGTTGTTCTGTGGGTACCAGGAGAATGTAGATCCACTTAAGGTAGATTTCATGGGACTGTCCCCTAGCTCCCAAGTGAGAGAACAGTTCAGAAAGTGTCCTTGAGGGTTGCCATTTTCCTGTTTTCTACTGAAGCACTCGAACTCACAGGTGGAACAGATGGTGTAAGGAGAAGGAGCAGGCTGTGGGTATTTCTGGCGTTTTATCCCAGCAATTCCCCAAACACTACCATCCTCATTTTCTTCCAGGTTTGTTACTGCAGCAAGATGCAGGATTTCCCAATCACATCCACCTATTATCCTCGTAACATTTGTTTTTGTCAATTGTAATTCATTTCCATTGAATAATGTTGAATGCAATAGTTGTGTGTAACATTGTGAGCTGTTGAAGGGCACTGGGACTGCCAGTAGGAAAGGTCTGGCAGCTGCACACATTATACAAGAGGAATTTGTCATCTTCTTAGCCGTGAAGTTCAGATAAGTCAACCACAGGTTTCCTGTGGGATTCTTTAATATGGCTTCCTTTGCTGCTTCTAAAGCACTTCCATCAAGGGCGCGCTTTGCTCGTGTTGTGTGCTGTGGTACACTTAGCTGTAGGGCTGTCCATAGGATTAATGTGTACGCCAGCAGTATCCATGGCACAAGGAGTCGTATCCTGTTTTCCATGGTGTTGTCCTCACTGTTGCTTCACTCTCACTCAGTTATCTCCTTCTTCACGGCTTACGGACTCAGAGTGCAGGCACGCCTAATCGCACTCGTCCTCCTTGTCACCGGGAGAATGGTTGAGTGCAAGTGAATTAGTGAGTTTTCCCCTCCGACTGGCTCCCTAGCTCCCTCGAGGCTTTTGCCCTCCGGTGAGCGTCGTGCACAGCCGTGGAGAAGTTGTCCTCAGGCTCTGGCACCTTCTTGCAATGGGTTGCGTGTATCCAAGTGGCTCTCTCCGCGACCTTCACTGCCATGTGGGTGGTCAGGAGCACCTGGAATGGCCCGTTCCACTTCCTAGACTTCCAGTGTTTTGGACGAAGTTCCCTCACGATCACCCAATCACCCGGTTTGAAGGGATGCAGTGTAGTTTCTGCTGGAGATGGGAGAGCTGCTTTCACCTGTTGAGATATCTGAGACACAGCCGTAGACAAAGATTTACAGTATTGTAACATGTCATTCTCACACAGTGTGGAAGATATCTGAGTTTAGACCAACATATGGCGGATGTGCAAACAGGATTTCAAATGGGCTCAACTTACTGTTATGTCTCTCCCTCATCCTCATGTACATCAGGACCAGCCCTCATTAGGCTTTTGGCCATGTTATTGTTTCTTCAAACATTTCTTCAGTTTCTGTTTCAAAACTCCAGTGAGTGGAAGCCCCCACTGGCTGGATGATATGCTTTTAAATTTATCCCCAAAACTCACCAACCTGGGAAATGGCTTTTATCACTGGAGTTTTTCCAGAAAGCCAAATTATCTCAGTGAGCAATGCTGCAAAGCACTGTTTGCATTTTTTGCAAAATGGGCTCAATCCACTTATCAACATATCAACCATCGTTAGACAAAATCTTTTCCCTTCTGAGGGAGTCAGTTCAATGAAATCCATCATCAAATGTTCAAATGGTCTTGTAGGTTGTGGATGTGCAGCCTGCTGTTGTGTGTGTGTGCGTCCAGTATTGTGTGTGGCACATATCATACATGACTGACAAAACTTTTGTGCATAGGAAGTAAAACCTTTTGTAAACCAATGCTTTGTAAGCGCTGACACCATCCCCCCTTTTGACACATGGTCGAGGCCATGTGTCAACTTAGCAAAATGTGGGAAGAAGTGTTTTGGAAGGCAAGGTTTGTTATCCGGGCCCCACCAAACATCATCACTAAATACAGCACCACAGGTTTTCCAGTGTTGTCTCTCCTGCGGAGTAGAAAAAGATTGCATAGCAGTCAGTGAAACAGGTGGAGAGTCATTTGCGTCATCTGAAAAGAGTGTTTGTTCTGCAGGAAATGGTAAGTGTGCTGCAGCCTTAGCAGCAGAATCAGCTCTGCTGTTACCTAAAGAAACAGAATCAGTGTTGTTAGTGTGAGCAGCACACTTACAGACAGCAATAGCTTTTGGGAGAAGTATTGCATCTAAAAGTGCTGTTATTTTCTCATGGTGAAGGATGGGTTTTCCATCAGACTTTAGGAAATTTCTATGTCGCCATAGAGCACCAAAATCATGTGCGACCCCAAAAACATAACGTGAATCAACATATACTGTCACTGTCTTATCTGCTGCCAGCTTACATGCTTCAGTCAAGGCTACGAGTTCAGCTGCCTGGGCTGAGTAATGTGATGGTAAGGGACCTGAGGTTAACACTTCGTGTTCAGAACACACTGCATAACCCACACATGATGTGCCAGTGTCTGGATCCCTGAATGCAGAGCCATCTACAAACAGAACAAGATCAGGATTAGTTAGTGGTGTTTCTTGCAGATCAGGTCTAGGAGTGCAGACCTGTTGGAGGGAAGCAACACAGTTATGTGGTTCACCGTCATCAGAAGTTGGTAAAAGTGTGGCAGGATTTAGTACAGTGCATCGCTTCACAGTTATATTAGGCATGTCTAAAAGCACCGTGTTGTATCTTAACCAGCGTGCTGTGGACAAATGTGAAGTTCTTTGTTCCAAAAGAATGAGAGACACAGCATGTGGAACAAGTAGAGTAAGATCAGAATATCCTACAATATCACGTGATGCAAGGACAGCTTTTTCTGCTGCTGCCACAGCTCTCAAACAGCGAGGAAGACCTGCAGCAACCGGATCAAGTTTGCAAGAAAAGTAGGCTACAGGTCTGAGTTTGCCACCATGCTGTTGTAAGAGAACAGAAGTCATACAGCCGTTTTTCTCATCAACAGTCTGAACAAAAGGCTGAGTAGGATCAGGTAGACCAAGAGTGGGAGCAGACTGCAAGATAAGTTTCATGTCCACAAAAGCTTTGTCTGCTTCCGGAGTCCAAGTGACTTTGTCATGTGATTTCAATGATTTTCCATGGATTAATGAGCTGAGAGGAGCTTCAAGAACAGCATAATTAGGTATGAAGTTTCTACAGTAGGAACACATTCCCAAAAAAGACATCATTTGTTTCTTAGTGACAGGTTTTGGCAAATTTTGAATTGCATCAACTCTTTTATCGGAAAGAGATTTTCCCTCTGCTGTTATTACATGACCTAGGAAAACAACTCTCTGTTGTACAAACTGAAGTTTGGACAGGCTGGCTTTATGGCCCTCTTTTGCTAGATGATTAAGCAGAGCCACTGTATCAGCTTCACACTGCTCACGTGTTGGACTGCAGATCATGATGTCATCAACATATTGCAAAAGAGCAGAACCCGGAGTGAGAGTGAGAGGTTCAAGGCTTCGACGTAAAGCTTCATTATATATTTGTGGTGATTCGCAGTAACCCTGCACTAGACGCCCCCATGTCCACATACGGTTATTAAACCAAAAGGCAAACCAGAACTGACTGTCTGGATGAACAGGGACACTGAAAAATGCATTAGCTAAATCAACAACCGAAAACCACTGAGCGTCAGATGGAACTTGTGAAAGAATGGTGTAGGGGTTTGGCACATTGTTAGCTCGAGGCTGAACTGCAGCATTAACTGCTTGGAGGTCTTGAACAAATCGCCATTCAGTAGGCTGATTTTTGTCTCTGATCTTTTTGACAGGAAAAATGGGTGTACTGCATGGACTAGAGTCACAGGGAACTATTACACCCGCATCTCTAAGAGACTCAAACACTGGTGTAATTCCATCAATGGCCTCTTGTTTCAAAGGGTACTGACGTTTACTGGGCCTGTAAGAGGACTTTGGTGTTACTATGATGGGCTCACAATTTTTTATGAAACCTACATCATATTTGTGTTTTGCCCATAAACTTTCAGGCACACTTCTCAGTGCTGGTAAAGTTGCTGCCTCTGTTTCTGATAAGAAAGAGGTTGTGTGTGTGTGTGTGTTTTTCTCAGGCACTAGACAAACTGATCGTGTGGCATGTAAAACAGAGATAAGAGACATTCTGTAGGCGCCTGCAGTCGCTGAAAACATCACAGCTGAATTAGTTTCAAATTGCTTCCAATCTTGTACAGAAGAACACTTTTTTACAAAATATCCTAAATCTCTCCATTCATCTGATTCTGATTTAGCCAACGAAATGTGAGGAACAGCACTTACAACGTCATAAAGACGATTCTGTTCTTCACTCAGAGAAACAGATAGTGCACATCTGTGATAAGACCAATACAAAAACACTGTAGTTAATTTCTCAGATCTCACTGAATCCCATCTTTGTTCTAAGAACATCAGGTCCACATGAAACATGTGCTGTACAATGTAAATCACTCTCTGACATAAAATCTGTGAACGCCGGACACACCAGAGCTCAAGAGAGTAACTCTGTAGACAAGACAGACTGCTGCAGCTTCCATTCATACACATACAACAAAGAATCAGGGCTGTAATTAACCATGGTGTACATTGGCAGATCTGTTTTTGAACACTTTTATTCCCTCTGATGTAGACATCAAACTAATTCCTAACTTAATCATCAAATCTCTCCCCAACAAATTAACAGGACACAACTTTGACAACATAAATGCATGTTTGAAAGATTGATCTTGAGAACAAACACAAGACAATGGCTGAGTCAAATATTCTTTTTGCTGTTTTCCCGAAACACCTACACTGTACACATAGTTACCACTCATCTTAGGAGGTGTTGAAAGTTCTGTTGCTTTTAAAACTGACCTAGTTGCTCCACTGTCTACTAAAAATGTCACCTCTTGACCGTTCACTTTTACAGTGTATTCAGGAAATTTACTCTCTCCCTCATACTGAGCATAGGTTTCAACAAGTGGTTTGAATTTAGCTTCCAGATATTGAACACATTGATCAATCAAATCCACACTCACTTCATTTGTCAAGCAGTCTTCATTGCATTTAATTGGCATTTGATCAGTGCATGTCTGAGCAAGCATTTCTTCATTGCAGTTAGCGAGCAAATCATCAGTGTATGTGTGTGTAAGCATGTCTTCATTGCAGTGTTTGTCAGTGTGTGCATTACCTCCCTCCTTTTTATCAGTCACGAGCAACCGTCCCTGGGACACCGGCTCTTCCTCCTCCCTTCAGTCCGCCACCGGAGAGGGCCTCTCAGGACAGTCTCTGGCCTTATGTCCTCTTCTTTGGCAATAAGGACATTGTCCCTTCCCAGAGGGACAGTCTTTTGCCCAGTGTCCTTTCCGTCCACAATTGAGGCACTCATCTTTGTGTACAAAGCGTCGATCTCTTTGTCTTCTATTACTCCATCGTCCACGGTGTTCACTGCGGCCTCTTTCATCTGACACAGTATTCATCATGGTAACAGTTGCCAGGTGAAGTTCCCGTTGGGTTTTCTCTTCCCCCCTTTTCTTTCTCTTGTGAGACTGATTTTGGGCATGTATGGCATGTTTGCGAACTTCCTCCAGTCTTGCTCCTTCGTCTACACCTATGCAGCTCCTCCGCACTTCTGCAGCAATGTCAGGCAAAAGTCCTTTCAAGAAGTGACTTGTGAGGTGTATTTCCCATGATCCAGGAAAGTCGCCCAAGTTTGTTGGATGTTCAATACCACTATGAGTATCAAACACATTTGTCAGACGGTGTAGATAATCATCAACAGTCTCATCTTCATGTTGTTTGCAAGTAGTTATTTTCATTATATCAATTTTCACTGGGAACTTGAGTTTGAATTCTTCTGTCAAAATGTGAACTGCTTCTCTGTATATGGCATTGTCAGCATGGTTCCAGTCTGAGTTTTCACATTTTTGCAATCAGCCTGTGGTAGTTTCATCATGACTTTCTGCAGGTCAGATGGTTTTGTCTTTGTTATTAAAAGCCGTCTTAGTTCAGCTCCAGTGGGTCTAAAGTCTTTGCAGAATGCTTGGAGTTCTTTCGCAAAAATGGCACCAGAATCAACTGGATTAGGCAGGTGACAGCCCGCTGCACGAACATCATCCTCAGTCCAAGCCCTAAAGACCAGTTGCGGACCCTCTGGACCAGCCACTTCGATCATGGGTGCATTAAACTCTTTTTCTCTGTATTCATCTTTCATTGATCTGGTTTGCATTCGGCTTAATAAACCAGATGGCCCCCCCGAAGTGGCTGAAGATGTAGATGTAGAATCCGGTTGTAAAGGCTGTCCTCCTTCTGCTCCTTGAACTGGTGGCGGTGACGGAACTGCCAGGTAGGATTCCAAGTCGGAGTCCAGTTTCAGTGCCGTAAGGTCTGGGTAGAGAGGAGAAGACACACTGCGAGTATATGGTGGTAATTGTGTTTGCTGTGTGTGCTGATGCCGTTTTTCTACAGAAGCATTATCTGTTCTGTGTGGTTCAGTAGTCATTTGCTTTTGTACTCGTTTTCTCTCCCTGTATTCTACTTCGGTTTTCCACATATCTAAGCATTCTTTATGTAAATCACACATCCGTATGTCTTTCCCTGACACTCTTTTTTTAGATTTTAGATTTTTCTCTTTATTTAACAATTTCTCTTCTAATTTCTTTAACTGATCTGTTTTAAAAGATCCTCCTAGAGGAAAGCCAAAATCTGAAGTCCAAATTGTCAAACATTTAAGACTTTTGTCACCGTACTTGGATCTCATAATCTCAACCACTGGGACTTCTGGGGATTCTAACCCCTCTTTACTTCCCCTATTTCCCATGGGAAGTCCGTGCACGGCACCTTCAACACAGACGTCTCTGTGAGGGTGATTGTCCACTCTAAGCTCCCAATCACTTAGCGCTATGGCTATTACTTCCAATCCCTAGCCACTAGGATGCTGAATCTTATACTCCCCCAGTTAACTAGGAGTAAGTTAGATCCCTAACTGTCAATGACACTTATCCTCCCCCACCGACTAGGAGTCGTCCAGTTGTTTAGATTAATTCAACCAAGAACGGCAACTTGAGCTCACCCAAAAGTCATTTAAAAACTTCTTTACGACTCACCCAGTATCAGTGTTTGACCAGTGTTAAATTTGAGTTCGAGGATCTGGCAACGGCGATCAGAGGAGCTGTGTTCAGTCCCCCATCTCCACGCTCATTCTTTCAGCGGAGGTTGAGGCTGGAATTAGTTTTTTTTTTCTCTTCCAGGGTGTGCACTGACCACTGTCCACTCACTCCCCCGACGACCGCTCAGCAGATCCCACCGCTGCCACCAAATTGTCGTGGAAAAAATCTATCTTGACAACTACTGGTCCAGAGTGTAGTCAATAAAGAAGCTTGCATCCAGGATGTCTTTGAAGGGTTTTATTATCTTGCAAGAGAGAAGTTCACAGACAGAGTTTCGTCCCCTGTCTAGTGCCGTTCCCAAGACTGATACATCACACACATGTTTTATACCCCTCTGCTGCTGGGCAAAACATGTTTGTCGTATGTCTCCAGGTCACCATAGCTTATGTCAGATAGCAGACAACCTTGGTATGGTTAAGTCGACACTTCTTAGACAAAAACATGTATATAAGATAAACGATGTTATGTCTCAACATTCTTCATAATAACACTGAATATCATTTGACCTTATAACTAAGCATAAACATTAAAATTTAATCACTCTTAATTTTTCCTTTACATACGTGTGTATGTATATACATATACAGATCACAAGATTCTTTATTCTTAATTTTTTGCCTTGTTTTGCACAGTTTTTGTTCTTTTCTGTAGATTTTGTGTTGCACCCACACCAAGACAAATTCCTAGTACTGTTAAGTGTTCTTAACTGTACCTGGGAATAAACACTTTTCTGATTCTGATTTTGAGCTGTCCAGTAAATCATTGTTCTGATTATTTGTCCAAGTCCAGATGACAGGTGAACTCAGCTGATGTCTGCTATAACATACATACAATTGAATGGAGAAATCAATGAGCCTTTTATGTCTGCTTCAGATACTGGGATGACAAAGTCGTGACCAATACAAGAGTAGCAATATCTATGTATCTGTCGTTGCAGTGCAGATCTACAATCACTGTAAAGCTATGGATGAACCTGAAACAATCCGTGTCTAAGTTCACCGTGAGCCAGAAAACATGTCTGCTCTCCCAGGTGTTATTGCCTAGTGAGACCTTCCAAGGACTGTGAGCAAGTACGTACTTGATTTGGTGTCTTTGCTCTTCTGTTGTATCTGGGGATCTACAGTCACATTACCTTTATGTTTGATTATGAAATTAGTGGTGCAATGTCAGATGAATGATATCCTCCATGTGGTGTAAGGAAATCTGCTTGGCGGATTTGGCGCTGTGTGTCCTCCAGTGCGCAGCTACTGGTCCTACTTACTTGCCCAATGTTTTGTTGTTGCTTTTGTTGTTGCTCTGTTCTTTTCTCTCTCCACTTTCCACTCAGCCCAACCGGTCAAGGCAGATGGCCGCCCACCCTGAGCCTGGTTCTGCTGGAGGTTTTTTCCGTCAAAGGGAGTTTTTCCTCTCCGCTGTTGCCTATGGCTGCTCAAGTGGGATTTGTTGGGTTTTCTCTAAATGTTTGTATAGTCTTGACTTTATTATGTAAAGTGCCTTGAGATGACCTTGTTGTAAATTAGCGCTATATAAATAAAGTTGAATTGAATTGAATTGAGTTCAGGTAAGAAACAAATTGCTGGTCATGTTGTAGTGGGACGTACTACTAGCAGAGTTGAGCCGGGCCTGTGTGATACGAGCAACATCTCATATCCTCATAAAGCCAAATACAGTTTCAATTAAGCATGAAACAAAATGTGCATAACACCTTGTGGTTCTTATCTGAAGATCATCTCTGGACTTTTGGACCTTATTCTGCATATGTAGGTGGTAACAGAGTAACGTCCGTTGCGGTGATGCTGGAGCGTAAATGCACGACGCTCCAAGCGAGGAGAAAGATTTCATCATCAGTAAAATGTCACGCACACAACATAGACATAAGTGGCTCCATGGCTGGAAATGACACATACATGACTCAGAGGAAAGAGATCATGACCAACTGAAGCTGAAATCATCTGAATATACTGGTGATAGTCCACAGGATCTGGAACATGATTTGGACCCAATAACCAACAACTGCTGCTGCAGAATATTAAATCAAAGGGCAAACAAGCAATTTCAATAGCAGAAGCATGTATAATGGAATTTCAGTGTTATAACGGAATATCTACACAACTGCTGACAAACGGTCAACATAATAGCAAAACCTGAAACATGGGGAAAAAGGGAAAACGATTTGGAACTGGGTGGGTATGAGCTCAAGGATGATAACTGGCAGAACGATGGTGGAGGAGGAGCGGCAAAATATATGGAGAATACTTTAAACTTTAAGGTAGATGAAAGCGTGACAACTGTGACTGACAATATACTTGAATGAATAACAATCGAAAAAATCCAAGTGTCATTATTAGCTGTGTAAAAAGAGCACCAGGCACAAACATCGAAATCTTAAGAATGTTTGCAGACAGAAGCAACAACATTCTATTTCCAGAAATCAGTAGATCCAGCGGAATTACGTCCCATTGAGCCACTCGAATTGGTAATATATTCACCAACAACACTGAAAGTAAAAGAGTTTTATGTCTATGATAATAACTATAGGAATCATAAACCAGACAAACTAATAGAATAAAATAGTGATAATTTTAAATTAAAGAAGAAAACTAAATAATACCAAACGCCAAATCCAAATGCTGGATCACAAAGGGATTCAAAGAACTAGAGAGGTAGAAATGAAATATGTAAAATATAGAAATAATATATTATACGGAGAAGTAACAAAGAATATTATAATACATTATTAGAAGATAACATAAACAATGTTAAAGAAATATGGAATATAGTAAACAACATTATAAGGAACAACACTAGAGAAACTAGCGATCCAAATTACTTCATTGATAAAGGTAAGACAATTATAAAATTGATTCGCAAACTACAGAGCCATTTCCTGACTTCCACAATTTTCCAAAATATGAGGAAACACATTCACAGAAAAACCAAATAGATCAACATCACTGGCAACAAGAGATTAAACTGAGGAAATTTCAAATGCTATAGATCACAGACAAATGTCTGTATAGTCTGGACTTGCAAAGTGCCTTGAGATAACTTTGTTGTAAACTGGCGCTAAATAAATAAAGTTGAATTGAAATGGAATTGAATTGCTTGTGGCGTCCCAGTTACTTATTCTGTACATTAATGATACTGTTGTAATGGCCAAAAAACTTGGAAAGCAAGTTAGAAACAAGAGTCAACTGAAAATGATCACTGAGCAATTTAATGAACAATTCAGTAAAACACAAGAAAACCAGAACGAGAGAGAAAAACAGCACGGAGCAGTGTCACCCGGGTGGATCAGACTGTGAGGGAAGTTTTTTGATCAATGACCATCTGATTGATCAATGACCATCTGACCATCTGTTCACACTTCTGGCAGAGGCCAGACAACGAGTCCCCGCCACTCAGTAGGTAGCCCACGGGAACTTGACACCTTAACAGACCCTATTGTTTCTTTGAATCCTTGTTGGCACCTTGAGCAGACCTTCTGTCTGGACTTTGTTTGGCCCTGACTCCCCCTTCAGGTAGCTGTCCCAACAGGGGGGGGGAGTAACAGAGACTTGCTAATTAAGGACTCCTGATCAATGAATATGATTTGCATAGTGGAGCAGATAAAACACACACACATGCTGACAAAGGGCATCAGAAAAAGTCTGATCCACCCGGGTGACACTGCTCCGTGCTGTTCTTCTCTCTGTTTCTGGTTTTCTTGTGTTTTACTGAATTGTTCATTAAATTGCTCAATGATCATTTTCAGTTGACTCTTTTTTCTAACTTGCTTTCCAAGTTTTTGGCCATAACAGATTGGTGTCAGAAGCGGGGGATGCAGACGCCAGATTAGGTGACACCCACACAGGAGCAGACGCTAGATCAGGTGACCCGCACCCACATTCACACTCACACAAAAAGAAAACCACAATATGATCTACACAACTTTACCATGTACTGTAATTCTGACAAATATAAGATATTTCCAGAGCTTTGTTTATTGGTTGAAAATCAAGAAGTAACCTTCTTGGTTGATTCTGGAGCTACAAGCTCAGTGTTAAAGACTGGTGCACTGCCAAGTCCTCCCAAAATGAGTGGCCGGTCATGTCTCACAATAGGTGCGAGTGGAAAACCAGTTTTAGAGAGCTGTTCTGTTCCTCTCAAATGCATTTTAGGAAAACAAACCACCAAACATTCGTTCATAATGTCACAAAATTGCCCTGTAAATTTGTTGGGTAGAGATTTGATGTGTGAATTTGGTATAGTGTTATGTTCAACTCCTGATGGAATCAAGTCTCTAAAACAAGGAGATGAGAACTATCCATCACAGCTCACTCAGATGATTAACATACATTCACAATATGTTTATAAGTGGCAGCTTGCTGATAACACTCCTGTTACACAGCAGCTTACAGACTTTGCACACACACACAGCACACATGCAGAAACATTCCAACATCACACATCAATACACTGCACAGCACATGTGAATGTAGGACCAGAAAGTGAATATGAAGGTCAGTGGCATGTAGAAGATGGAGAAGAGGAAGTGATATGTTTGACAAATGTGTATTGGACAAAGACTGCTGCTGTTGCCTCTGTCTCACTCTCCTCTAAACAGGAAAAACTATTTAGGGGGATACTCCACATGTCCCACTGGCAAAACCATCTGATTGGAGCTGGCAAGACCTTGGCCCTTGGTTGCAGAGCATGCTGTTTTTCCAACCAACAGCAACAGATCCTAGGACGACATATAGCGTGAAGGGTGATGTACATCGTACACAGTTTACATCAAATGTACAGATTCATAGAACAATTGAGCTCACTGATATTGCGCATGCTGCAGCCTTTACCATCACTGAAACTAGTTTACCACCGGAGCTCGAGCAAATTCCAAAATCTCTCTGGGCAGCCCATAAATATGATGTAGGCCTTATGAAAAATGTAGAGCCTCTGACAGTCCATCCAAAATCAGAGTACAGACCATGTCAAAAACAATATCCTTTGAAGCAGGAAGCCATCGATGGCATAAGGCCTGTGTTCAATTCTCTATTAGAAGCCGGTGTTATAATTCCATGTAACGATTCCCCAGTGCGCACTCCCATATTTCCTGTTAAAAAAATTAGAGACCAAGGTCAGCCAACTGAGTGGCGCTTTGTGCAAGATTTGCAGGCGGTGAATGCAGCCATACACCCCCGGGCGCCAGAAGTAAGTAACCCACAAACCATTTTGTCTCTGGTACCACCAAATTCAACCCATTTCTCAGTAATAGATCTGGCCAATGCTTTTTTCTCTGTCCCTGTGCACAAGGACAGCCAGTACTGGTTTGCTTTTTCCTTTGGAGGAAATATTTACACCTGGACCAGGTGTCCCCAGGGTTATTCTGAAAGTCCAGGGTACTTTCATCAGGCCCTTAACAAAAACCTCCAAGATCTTCATTTGCCGGCCAGCTCAGCGCTGTTACAATATGTAGACGATCTGCTGATTTGTAGTCAGTCTGAAGAAGCATGCAAAACTGATACGGTGCACCTGTTAAAACATCTTGCAAGTAATGGCCATAAAGTAAGTCTTACAAAAATTCAATTTGCGCACCAAAAGGTGACATATCTGGGCCATGTGATCACCCCAGAAGGTAAAACACTGTCAACAAAACGGATTCTTGCAATCCTAAGCCTGTAACAAAAAAACAAATGATGAGTTTCCTTGGCATGACATCATTTTGCAGACAATGGATCCCAAATTACTCACTGCGCGAAGCACCTCTGTCTGCTATGGTGCATGGTAGACAACTTTCTGCAAATGACAAAATTTTGTGGACTCCTGAAGGGAAAGCAGCGTTTAATGATCTGAAGGCAGCAATCACTTCTACCCCCACACTAGGTCTGCCTAATCCTAACCTGCCTTTTACTCAATTTGTTGATCAGAAAGATAGTTACATGACTTCTGTACTTTGCCAACGTCATGGAGGTAAACTAAGACCTGTTGCTTTTTTCTCTTCAAAGCTGGATCCAGTAGCAGCAGGTGTTCCTCACTGTCTAAGAGCTGTTGCTGCAGCAGAAAAAGCTGTTTTAGCATCACGTGATTTGGTTGGGTATTCTGATCTAAACCTTATGGTTCCACATGCGGTTACACACATTTTGCACACACAGAAAACTGCACACCTGTCAACACAGCGTTGGTTAAGGTACCACACTGTATTGCTTGAAATGCCTAACATTTCTGTGAAACGATGTAGCACGTTAAACCCTGCAACTCTTCTTCCCACAGAGGAGGATGGAGATCCTCATAACTGTACCGAGGTTTTGGAAACCATATGTAGTCCCAGACATGATCTCACAGACACACCAATCATGAATGCTGATTTAGAGTTATTTGTTGATGGTTCTGCTTCTAGAGACATTGAAACAGGTAGAAACCTAGTTGGATTTGCCGTTGTCACAACGCATAGCCTCATATCTAGCGGGAAACTACCTTCTCACCTGTCTGCACAAGCGGCTGAACTGATAGCCCTCACTGAAGCCTGCAAATTAGCTGAAGGACAATCAGTAAACATCTACACTGACTCACGTTATGCATTTGGTGTCATTCACGATTTTGGTTGTCTCTGGAGACAAAGAGGTTTTATGACTTCAGCAGGAACACCAATTGCACATCATACTCTTGTTGCAGCACTCTTGAATGCAATCCTGCTACCTAAACAAGTATCTGTTATAAAATGTGATGCACACACTAACAAAACAGATGCCATTTCCACAGGAAATTCAGCTGCAGATGCTGCTGCAAAGGCGGCAGCCAGGACGGGACAAATGTTTCACCTAACCCAGCTTTCTCTCCAACAGGAACTCAACCCACAGGCTGACCTGCCAACCATGCAGTCACTGGCAAGTATACCCGAAAAAACGTTGTGGAAAAAATCAGGCGCAAAATTTCAAAACGGGGTATGGCTTGGCCCGGATGATAAGCCGTGTTTACCTAAGGCTTATTTCCACCTGTATGCAAAATTGGCTCATGGCAAAGATCATGCTTGCAAAGGGGGGATGTGTGCATATGTCAACACTTACTGGTACACTAGGGGTTTTTCAACATATGCAGCTGAATACTGCAGAAAATGCATAATCTGTGCAGCGCACAATGCCTCTGGTGCCATTAAAATGCCATTGCAAGGTCACCCCCCACCTGATGGGCCATTTGAACACTGGATGATTGACTTTATTGAACTGTCACCATGCCAGAATAAGAGATACTGCTTGACCATGGTTTGCATGTTTAGCAAATGGGTAGAGGTTTTTCCTTCTTCCAAACAGGATGCATCCACGGTGATAAAAGCCCTAACAAGAGACATCATTGCTCGGTGGGGCATTCCCAAGAAAATCAGCAGTGACAATGGTCCAGGTTTTGCCAACAAAGTGCTGAAAGAATTGTCAAATTACTTTGGATTTGATTTTAAGTATCATTGCTCTTATCATCCTCAGAGTGCAGGTGCAATAGAGCGACAAAACGGGACACTCAAGACAAAACTAACAAAATGTTGTGAAGAAACAGGTTTGACATGGATCCAAGCATTACCATTGGTGCTGTTCTATATGCGTACAAGAATTAGAACAACACATGGGTTAAGTCCATTCGAAATCATATTTGGAAAACCTCCTAGTGTGGGACTTAATCCCATTAAACAAAGTCTAATGACTGGGCATCATGAAGATACGATGTTGGATTATTGTGCAAAACTGTCCGAATCTCTCTCAGCTCTACGTCCACAGGTGAAGGCAGCCCTGTCTACTCCAGCAGACACCAGCCTGCACGACCTCAAACCAGGTGACTGGGTGCTCATCAAGGACCACAGGAGGAAACACTGGAAGCAGAGACGTTTCACAGGACCACATCAAGTGCTGCTGACTTCCAACACAGCGGTGAAGGTGGAAGGACGGGCTACGTGGGTCCACACCAGCCACTGCAAGAGAATCCCCGCACCAGAACCGGAGAAGGAAATACAGCCAGGAATACAACAACTCGACAAGGAGACAACCACTGTGAAAGACCAACAAGGTGCAGACGGTCAATCCTGTCCTGAATTGCTCAATCCGGTGAGGGGTGTGAAGTGAAGTTGGGCTCAACTCACACGTCAAGCTCCAACAAACGTCAAGAAGAGTGAGCACAGGAAGGTGACAAAGGTGACATATGGTACCCAACGATGGAGAATCCCACTCAAGGAAACCCACTCAGAACCAAGAAGTGGAAGATCATGTTGTGCATCCGTCTACTCTGCACCATGGCTACAACAGTCCTGTGGATGATCCATGGATTGTGGCACAATCAACAGATCACACAGCAACCCACAAACAGATCCAGACTAGCGAGGAGTATGCCTGACCCTGCTGGTTTACTTGATCCATACTCTGCAACACAGTCCCCGCCATGGATGATGGACAACCTGTGGATGCAATATGTTAACTACACTGTAAGGACTACATTCAATTCTTCATGTCTTGTATGCCAGGGATACAAGACCAAATTATCAGTAGTTGGACTTCCTGAGGATCCAGATTGCACAACAGACAATATCCATAAAGTTAGCCTGATCGACTGCCTCCTTATTAGAGCCTCCAAGCAGACCACGAGTGACATTAATGGCATTTTATTCCAAAAATGCCCACCTCATCGAAATGCAATGTCCATTCCTCCTCTTCTCTCCACACTAAGACACATCAAGCCTGCACAAGGAGCTAAGTTTGTCTGCTTCAATCGAACCTACGGAAATGTGTCAGTAGGCATCGCACCACTAAACTGCACAAAAACACACACCCTCTATCCACCACTTAAACCTGGACATTCACAGAGCTCTGAAGCTGCAAAGGAGAGCATTGAAGATGGAGTTTATGGCAGACGCTACAAGAGAGATGCTTTTGATGCAGGCATGAACGCCATGCCAGATGTATACTGGATGTGTGGCAAACCAACCAGAACTCTCCCAGCAAACTGGACAGGGCTGTGCGCCCTTGTCATGCTGGCTCAAGAAATACACATACTCCCAACTGGAGCCTCAGACATTGCACATTTGTCAACCACACAACACCATCGCATGAGACGAGCACTCCAAAAACCTTTAGGATCATTCGACACAGAAGTATACATTGATGACATCGGAGTTCCACTGGGAGTCCCAAATGAATACAAGGCTCGCAACCAGATCGAAGCAGGATTTGAGTCTTCCCTCTGCTGGTGGTGCACAACCAACAAGAATGTTGATTGGATTAACTACCTGTACTACAACCAACAGAGGTTCATCAATCACACACACGATGCCATTGGAGGCATAGCCGAGCAGCTTGCAGCAACATCGCAGATGACATGGGAGAACAGAATGGCAACTGACATGCTACTTGCAGACAAAGGAGGAGTCTGCACCATGTTTGGAGACTCATGCTGCACCTTCATTCCAAACAATACAGCCCCAGATGGGTCTGTAACAAAGGCGCTAGAAGGACTACGATCACTGCGGGACGAACTTAAAAGACATTCTGGTTACGATGACACCAGCGCCTGGGGCTGGTTTGACATCGTGTTTGGAAGATGGAAAACTTTCATTTTGTCTCTCCTCACAGGTGCTGTAATAGGCACTACTGCACTAACGTTGTGTGGATGTTGTTTTATTCCCTGTGCGCGTATGGTGATAATGCGTACAATCGACCACTCCATCTCACACCAAATGGCTCTTCAAAGCATGCCATTACTACAGGACAATGTTTTAACTGAGTCCTTTGACATCCCTAACTGGGAACCACCATATTGTGGACATGACAACATCAGTCTCTAGGTTTTAACACTTACTCTCTGCAACCGGTCAAGGCAGATGGCCGCCCACCCTGAGCCTGGTTCTGCCAGAGGTTTCTTCCCATAGCGGAAGTTTTTCCTCTCCACTGTCGCCTAAGGCTTGCTCAAGGGGGATTGTTATGTTTTTTTTGTTTATTTTCACCTTTTATGTAAATCTTTAAAAGTCAATTGACCACAATTTGGGAATATAATGACAAAATGTTTTGAAAACATGAAATAAACATGAAATTAACACTTTTGATGAATTGTTCCCTACTGTTGCTCAACTTTGATTACTCCTGACTATATGTATATATATATATATATATATATATGTATATATATATATATATATATATATATATATATTTACAAGCAGGTGGATAGCTCAGTGGTTAACGCCGAAGAACTGGACAGCACCAGGGCCTGACATGATCCATGCCTACTGGCTAAAGAAGCTAACTTCCCTTCATGAGCGACTGGCGGCACAAATGAACACGCTAATAGTGGATGGAACCCACCCTGAATGGCTAACGGAAGCCCAGAAGGGAGCAGTCCCATCCAACTACCGCCCAATAACCTGCCTCTGCACAACATGGAAGCTCCTGTCGGGCATCATAGCGGCTAAGATGACCAGGCACGTGGATCAATACATGACCAAAGCACAGAAAGGAATTGGTAGTAACACCAGAGGAGCCAAGCACCAGCTCCTGGTAGATAAAGCGGTCACCCGAGACTGCAAGACCAGACATACCAACCTGTCCACTGCCTGGATCGACTACAAGAAAGCCTACGACTCGATGCCGCACACATGGATCATGGAATGCTTAGAACTGTACAAGATCAACAGGAGTCTAAGAGCCTTCATCCAGAACTCAATGGGAAGGTGGAAAACAATGCTAGAGGCCAACTTCCAGCCAATTGCCCAAGTCAACATCAAGTGCAGCATATACCAAGGAGATGCTCTGTCCCCGCTGCTGTTCTGCATAGGCCTGAACCCCCTCAGCCAGATCATCGCCAAGAGTGGTTACGGATATCGACTACGCAATGGAGCAACCGTCAGCCACCTCCTCTACATGGATGACATCAAGCTGTATGCCAGAAGCGAACGAGACATCGACTCGCTGATACATACCACCAGGATATACAGCCAAGACATCGGAATGTCATTCGGACTGGACAAGTGTGGCCGGATGGTTGCGAGGAGAGCAAAGGTAGTCAGAACTGAGGGGATTGTACTACCAGAAGGCAAGATAGCAGATGTGGAAGACAGCTACAAGTACCTTGGGATCCTGCAGGCAAATGGTAACCACGAAGAGGCCGCAAGGAAAACAGCGACCACCAAGTACCTCCAGAGAGTAAGGCAAGTCCTGAGAAGTCAGCTGAATGGGAAGAACAAGGTCCGGGCGATCAACACCTACGCCCTCCCGGTCATCAGGTACCCAGCTGGCATAATAAGCTGGCCAAAGGAGGAGATGGAAGCCACTGACATCAAGACAAGGAAGCTCCTTACAATGCATGGAGGGTTTCACCCCAAATCCAGCACCCTGAGACTGTACGCTAAGCGCAAGGAAGGAGGCCGAGGACTAGTGAGCGTCACAGCCACTATCCAGGATGAAACAACTAAGCTCCGTGAATACATCAGGAAGATGGCCCCAAATGATGACGTGCTTAGTGAATACCTCAGGCAGCAGAAACCAGAGGAGGAGCAAGGACAGGAAGAGCAGGATCCATCATGGAAGGACAAACCCCTGCACGGTATGTATCACCGGCAGATAGAAGAAGTGGCTGACATTGAAAAATCCTACCAGTGGCTGGACAAAGCTGGACTGAAAGACAGCACAGAGGCACTAATCCTAGCAGCACAGGAGCAGGCTCTGAGAACAAGATCAATAGAGGCTGGGATCTACCATACCAGGCAAGACCCCAGGTGCAGGCTGTGCAAAGATGCCCCTGAGACAATCCAGCACATAACAGCGGGGTGCAAGATGCTAGCAGGCAGGGCATACATGGAACGCCATAACCAAGTAGCTGGCATAGTACACAGGAACATCTGTGCCGAGTACGGACTGGAAGTCCCGAAGTCACGATGGGACACACCTCCAAAGGTGGTTGAGAATGACAGAGCTAAGATCCTGTGGGACTTCCAGATACAGACTGACAAACTGGTAATGGCCAACCAACCGGACATAGTAGTTGTGGACAAACAGGAGAACAAGGCTGTGGTGATAGATGTAGCAATTCCGAGCGATAGCAACATCAGGAAGAAGGAACACGAGAAACTTGAGAAATACCAAGGGCTGAAAGAGGAGATAGAAAAGATGTGGAAGGTGAAGGCACAAGTGGTGCCCGTGGTGATAGGAACCCTGGGGGCTGTGACCCCCAAACTGGGAGAGTGGCTCCAGCAGATCCCAGGAACAACATCTGAGATCTCTGTCCAGAAGAGCGCAGTCCTAGGAACAGCTAAGATACTGCGCAGGACCCTCAAGCTCCCAGGCCTCTGGTAGAGGACCCGAGCTTGAAGGAAGAAGTAAGACCGCCCCAAAGAGAAGGGGCGAGTGGGGAATTTTTTTTATTTTTTTATACATACATACATACATACATACATATACATATATATATATATATATATATATATATATATATATATATATATATATATATATATATATATATATATATATATATATATATATATATATATATATATATATATATTTTTATATATATATATTTTGTTGTTGTTGTTGTTGTTTTTTTGTTTTTTTTTGTTGTTATCATAAAATGATAAAAGGGGGGATGTGTGAGGGAAGTTTTTTGATCAATGACCATCTGATTGATCAATGACCATCTGACCATCTGTTCACACTTCTGGCAGAGGCCAGACAACGAGTCCCCGCCACTCAGTAGGTAGCCCACGGGAACTTGACACCTTAACAGACCCTATTGTTTCTTTGAATCCTTGTTGGCACCTTGAGCAGACCTTCTGTCTGGACTTTTTTTGGCCCTGACTCCCCCTTCAGGTAGCTGTCCCAACAGGGGGGGGGAGTAACAGAGACTTGCTAATTAAGGACTCCTGATCAATGAATATGATTTGCATAGTGGAGCAGATAAAACACACACACATGCTGACAAAGGGCATCAGAAACAGTCTGATCCACCCGGGTGACACTGCTCCGTGCTGTTCTTCTCTCTGTTTCTGGTTTTCTTGTGTTTTACTGAATTGTTCATTAAATTGCTCAGTGATCATTTTCAGTTGACTCTTGTTTCTAACTTGCTTTCCAAGTTTTTGGCCATAACACAGACTGTTTCTGATACCCTCTGTCATAATGTGTGTGTGTTTTATCTGCTCCACTATGCAAATCATATACATTGATCAGGAGTCCTTAATTAGCAAGTCTCTGTTACTGTCTGCTTAAGGTGTCAACAAGGATTCAAAGAAACAATAGGGTCTGTTAAGGTGTCAAGTTCCCATGGGCTTCCTACTGAGTGGCAGGGACTCGTTGTCTGGCCGCTGCCAGAAGTGTGAACAGATGGTCAGATGGTCATTGATCAAAAACTTCCCTAACAACTGTCTGTGTAAAGCATCTGATGTTCTGAAACTAGTTCTGTTTCCTGATGATACAAATATTTTCTGTGCTGGGGAGGATTTAGACAAACTAGTGGAGGACACAACTAAAGAAATTGGAAAATAATATGGTTTGATAAAAACAAATAATCACTGACTAACTGGAGCATTTCACAAACCGGTAACTCCGTCTCTTCTCCCCTGGAGCCGCGACTCTGCTGTCTTCAGTGACGAACTTGGCTCTGGACATGAGGTTTGAACTTTTATTATGATTTTTTAGTATAACTTTCTCTTATGATTCTATATATGAAGTTATACACCAACCTCTACTGTTTTTGCTTAGCATGCTGAGGCTGCACCATGACTGAAGTAGAAAAATGTGTCAGAGCTGCAAGAGTTAGCTGCAAGAACTTATGACCGTATCAAAACGTCATGTAATTCTATCAATAATAACTTCTAAAAATCAGAAAAAAGTATCACAATACTAGAAGTTCGAGTGTGTGTGATGTCAACCACTCTAACTGCAATACACACTAACGGAGAAGCTGACATATAACCAAAAATTGCCCAAAAGTAAAACTGCGTGTGTTCAAAAAGCGTAAAAGATATTAAAAGGCAGAATGGAAGAACAAAAGCTGAAGGTCTTGTGACTGGCGGAAAACTTGAATGGTTTCTCTAGGCTGAAGTTTGCCTGACGAGTTGAAGCTGAAAACAGACACGGCTGAAGAGCAGCTGAGGGACTTCTCCATTCATTTGAATGGAAAAGCTGAATGACATGTTATAAAAATATCAAAAATCTGAATGGAAGCAATAAGCGGAACATTTTCAAATTCATAATAATAATATGCTGAAGCGTTCACAGTAGATGAGCATTTTTTTTTTGCCCACGCAGCCAATGTGATACCCCAAAAAGAAGGAGGCACGCCCCCCTCGACAAGGTTCCTTCCTTCGCCTCTGACGTCTCATCCGATGCTGGTGAGTCTCCACTTCTTAAGCTATTGTCCCCACTAACTGGTACTAGGAGTGAACAATAATGGTTTAGAGCAGGGGTCGGCAACCTTTAACACCGAAAGAGCCATTTGGTCCGGTTTCCACAGAAAAGAAAACACTGGGAGCCGCAAATACTTTTTGACATCTAAAATGAATTTATTTATGAACGCATTTATTAAATAGAAAGAAAAAATATTTAAAAAAACAATAACAACTTATTAGTGCTTTGACTACCCTTTTGAAGATGGGCTATCATCTTATCTAAAATGAAGATAACACTGTATATATTGCTTTTTCTTTACACTTTGTATAAACAACTAACGTGTGTTGCTTATGAAATCCACGAAGTGCTACAGAGAAAATTAAATTTTATCTATGTAAGGAACACATTTTGAGCATTTTGAATTCTTGAAAAAATAATACAATGTCTGAATGTCACTTTCAAATATTTTAAAAAGCTGAACTTAAATTATCCATGTAGCAAACAAAAGCGAAAAAATGCCGTGAGCTGTCATCCTTATATCGCCTTTGGGCTTTCAGAGCATGTAGCGGAGCCTTGACCTGAATTTAAAAATTAAATTGGGGAAAAATCACTGTGTCACTAAACAATGAAAAATAAATATTTGCAAAATATCTGCATAAATATTTATTTTGCCTGGTTAATGGGACTTCTGCTCCTGAACCTCTGCGCACAGCGTCTGCAAATCGGGGCTGTACGAAGTCACTCTCATCTTTACGCAGGACTGCAAGCTGTCATCTGTGAGGCGTGAGCGGTGTTTGTTTTTAATGTAGTTCATGGTGGAGAATAGCTGCTCACATACATATGTGGATCCGAAGATCGACAGGACTCCAAAGGCATATTTCTTCATGTTCATGTAGGTGTCGGGGATGGCATTCCATGTTTCAAACACGAGTTTGTCCGGTCTTGGAAGGTTCTCAATATCCCTCCATTTGTGATTCTGAGCAAGAGTGGCCTTCTGACGGGCAACATCTTCAAGGTCCTCTGTCAAGCGTTTGAATTTGGACACCCACATGTCTTTGTCAGCTATGTCAGCCAGCTCCAGCTCCAGATCAGGTTGACTTACACCTGCAAATGCAGTCACATTTAGCAGGGATGGATCAATGTTCAGGGAGTGACGGGAAGGACAATGTGGTTTTTCCTCTCTGAACTCACGGAATCGTTTCCCAAACGATGCTTGCATTGTGGTGATTGCAGACTGCAAATACTCTGAATTGATCACCTTGTGAGCTTGTTTGAACTCCCTTAAAGAGGGGAAGTGAGACAGTGTGCCTCTCTGTAAATCTCTGGCTAAAACTGTCAGTTTGCGCTCAAACGCTAACACCTCCTCCAGCATGTGTAGTGCTGTGCCTCCTCTCCCCTGAAGAGTTGTGTTCAGCGTGTTCAGGTTCGCTATCATGTCCACCATGAAGTGCAGCTTTTCCAGCCACTCTGGCTGTTCCAGCTCAGGAAAGGTGAGCCCTTTACTGCTCATAAAAGTTTTCACCTCTCCCAGACATGAAGCAAAACGTTTCAGCACCTCTCCTCTGGACAGCCACCGGACTCCGTTGTGCAGCAGGAGATCGGAGTATGTGCTGTCCACCTCATCCAGTAACGAACGGAACTGGCGGTGATTTAAACCTTTTGCCATTATTTTATTGACAATCTGAATGACGACATTCATGACCTCTGTGCATTCTGAAGGAAAAGTTTGCGCGCACAATGCCTGTTGGTGCAGGATGCAGTGAAAAGTGAGCAGCTTTCTATCCAGTGACTTCTGCAGCAAGGCCACAAAGCCCCTGTGCGCTCCAGTCATACTCGATGCCCCATCAGTAGCAACTGACACTAGGTGAGTTGTTTTTATTTCTTTGGCTCGTAAACAATCAAGCCAAGCCTCACAGATGTCCTCCCCCCGTGTCTGGCCTTTTAGCGGTATCAGCTCAACCATTTCTTCCTGTGGTCCAGCAGAGTTCACATATCGGCAGAACAGCGCTATTTGTTCAATGTCACTTTTGTCTTTGGACTCATCACAGGCGATTGAGTACGCTGCAGCTGAATTGATGTCTTTAATTTGCTGTTTTGTGATATTTTCTGCCATTTTTATGGTTCTGTCTTTGACAGTCTTCGCAGAGAGAGGCATCTCTCTGATTTTCTGCACAATTTCGTGCTTGTTTTTAAAGTCCCCGAATAGGTATTCTGAAATCTTAAGGAATGATTGTTTCATATAATCTCCATCTGTGAACGGTTTCCCATGCCTGACTATTTCCTGAGCGGCCACAAAACTTGCATACGTAGTTGAACTTGCAGACTTCACCCACTTCTTGAAGGGATTTTTCGTCAAATCAGCCTTCCGCATCAGTTCCGAAACAGCTTTTTTTCTCTCTTCTCCCTCTGGATATTTTTCAGCAAAGGCTCTGTGTGTATTGTTGAAATGTCTTGCGACATTTGACGGTTTATTGTTAGACAGTTTTTCTCCACAAATTAGGCATACTGGTAGGCCACTCTCATCAGAGGTAAATGCAAATGAATCTGCCCAGGCATCATTGAATGTTCTATTTTCTTTAGATATTTTTCTTTTCTTACACTTCTCCATACTTGGCCTTGCTGGGGTTGAAAGTCGCGACAAATGGGCAGCGTTTTGGCGGGTATACCGGCTTTCGTGAGTATGACGTTTATTTTGAGCGACGAAAAACAATAAAATATATTTATTCTAATATGTCAAGATCACAATAAAATTTCAATTTAGAACTAAAATATTAAAGAACTAACACAGATAAAATACACTTCAATTAAATGCTTTTTTAATTTTTTTTTTTAGCTTTTTTATATAATTTAATTTCCCAAACCACTTAGAGCCGCAGTATGAGGATGAAAGAGCCGCATGCGGCTCCGGAGCCGCGGGTTGCCGACCCCTGGTTTAGAGTTATGAAACTGGAGGAGCATGAAAACTTTAGCCGCCACAGTTGAAATGCACTGGCCTCGAGCTGGTTCTTGGTGCAGGTTCCCAGTTCTGTAGGTTTTCTATAGTTCATATAAATGTTCCTTCAGGACTTGGCCTGGATCCTCCAAGTCCCAATTCCTTTTTTTTTTAGGCAGATTATCAGAAAAGCCAAGCAAGCAACAACATTTAAGATTTGGGATAAAATAAAGAGGCAAAGTGACAAAACTTGTGACGAAGCACATGAGTGAAATCATTAACAAACCTGTATCAATACTGTCAGTGAAGACTAAACGGAACTTGGCACAGCAGTCGCACTCAGTTTCATCTCGTGCATTAAGTCGGCATATCACAGTTGTCTAATCCTTTGCTTGGGTCCTAGTTCAATTCAACTTTATTTATATGTCGCCAGTTTACAGCAACGTCATCTCAAGGCACTTTACACGATAAAGTCCAGAATATAGAGACATTTAGAGAAAACACAACAACAGTTGAGAGGAAAAACTCCCTTTATCGGAAGAAACCTCCAGCAGAACCAGGCTCAGGGTGGGCGGACATCTGGGCAGGTTGGTAGGACCAGTAGCTGCGCACTGGAAGACGCACAGCTCCAAAGGCGGGGACACCTGAGGACAGGGACAGAGAGAGGGAGACAGACGACTACGGGACAAAGAAGACACAGAGTTAATGTCCTACAGTAGGGACATATAAATTTGGGCTGAGAGGAGGAAAGTGTCTGAGCCTATAGCTAGGTGAGTCTCTGCAGTTGTCCTCTACAGCAGCATTTGTCCTCATTCCTCATTCCCCTCCTTTACAGCTGTTCAGTTGCTAGGAGTTTGACAGGAAAGGACATGTCCCAAGGTTTTTTGATAGTCCACCCCCTCTGGGTTTTGGCACACTCTTCCCGAGCACTGTTTTCAGAAATTAGAATCGGAATCAGAACAGAGTTTATTGCACAGTGAAGAACACTTAGCAGTACTAGGAACTAGTCTTGGTGACAAGTGCAAACACAAAACACAACAGGAGAAGGAGGGCAGGAGGTTTTCTGTCTCAGGGCGATTGAAACGAGCACACCCCTGGAAAACGACTGCCCTCCCTCTCTCACCACCTCTTGCTTCTACGCATTCATTCCACTTCCTTTAGTCCAAGCGTTCCTCTCGGGCTCTCAACAGGCTCCGGATTCTGTTTCTCTTCTTTGTATCACTGTTGTAATGATTTACTGATTATACTTTTTTTTCTGTTTCAGATGTGAGAGCCTTTCAGCTGTCCAGCAGAACTGTCAATGAGTAAGTTGCTTTCTAGGTTGATGTTGTCAAATTCTTATTGTTCCACCTGATTTAAGCAATAAATCCCTCCAGAAAGTGTTTTCACGCTCAAACTAAAACCGCCTGCTCATCTTATTGGTATTGATTGCTTCCCTTTCCCTTCTGTCTTTTATAAGAAGGTGCCAATTGGAAGAATCAGTTTATCACCAGTAAGTAATTTATTTAGATAATGAAGATTCAGTTTTACAGACTTTTTTAGACATGATTTGTTTCCAGCGTTCTCCAGTGTAAACCACCACTGCAGCACTGCTAGTTTAGTTCCAAACTGCTTCTGCTCTTTGGATCCCTCTGCCTCCCTGTGTCAAATTAAGTGTGAAATTAGCGATTTTGCTGTGTAATTGTTGAAATGTGTGATCGCCGTCCCAGCGCGGCACCAGCTCTCACGGTACATCAACTTGTGAACTTGTGAAATCAAAAACCTTGTGAACCTTGTCTCCTCCAGCTTTCTTCACCTCTTCCAGTCCAGGAGCTTGACTTCAATGATTCCAGCCCCATGTTTCTGAGACGTTCCTCGCTCACCTCTTCCTTGAACGACGATGACGAGGATGATGGCTTCTTGGATGTGCTAGACGACAACGTGGAGGTGAGGCCTTTCACTTACACATTCATGCCCACAATTACACACTTGGACATGTTCAATAACTTTCAGGTTTTGGTTGACGGACATTTGGGTTTCAGATAACAGTTTAGTTTGTCGCCTGCAGAATGGCTCTGAGATGCTAACAGGAATGTCCAGTCTGCTCATTGCCCCACTGGTGAGTGACAGCACAGGAGAGTACTTGGTAAGTTTGCCCACTAGGGAACAAACGTGCTGGCACTGTGCTGCCTGCAATAACCGCCCTCATAAATGTCTTATGTCGCATGTGTCACTGTTCACATTACATGAATCTAGATGCTGGAGTGTCTGTTCTTTTTAAAGGTGATTACTACAAAGCCACAAATAGACCTTAGAGATCAAGTTTTAAAGTCTCTTCCATCCTGCGATTCACTGCCGTCCAAGGAGCATGTTTGCCTCGCCGTCCATGCCAAGTCCAGTGTCCCATACCTCTGTGAAGCACCCTGACTGCCCCAGAGATGGAAACACTCCAGTGAGGGTGAAGAGGCGACGACACGTGTCAGAAACCCACGTCACCATCCTGGAACAAAACCCTGAATCCCCACGAATGGTGAGCCGTTATTACCCGACACCCTTTGGTACTGAACGTGTTTGTAAAGTCATGATGACACCAGATATAGCTCATTTAGGACTCTGTGAAAATGCATCATGAGTTTGACACAAATTGACAAGTTTTATAAAAGTTAAGTTTGCTTTTAATTGTGTACAAGACAATGATAGCTTCCTCAGAGTTGGTTCTGCTTTGTATTTTTCTGCAGTGATGCTGTGCCTTAGTGAGTCGGATAAACTCATAAATAATACATGTACAACACTAGTGACGTCATCTAAGACCTCAAAGCGGAGCCCTGAAGCATTCTGGCTGTTAGAAACTGACTGGAGCTTCATGATACGGTATTTGACCAGTGTTTATCTTCGCAGGCACACAGTTTTCTTACCGCGTTCGGAGGAGGTTGGCTATTATATCAGCGTGACTGTAGAACTGTTATTAGCTGTACTGAGGAACACAGAAGTTCAATAAATCTGCAACGTTCTCTGGAGTGGATCTTTTTAACTGGTCGGACACGCGTAAGGCGACGTCTGTATGCAGAGAGCAGTTATTCCTGCCTGTAAAAATCAGTGTCAGTAAATGAGGAGTTTTATCTAGCACTGGCTAGAAACAACTTTAAATGTTCAAGGTAGATGGAAACCAGAAAAGACTCTTAAGCTGATGATAGATTTATAGATGGAATATAAAAGCTGCAGCTTAAAACCAGCCTCCTTTGACCACCTGCTGCCTCCCTCATTTGAGTGAAGAAATCCTCCTGAAACCTGTGAGACTAACTGGCTTTACAGACACTCTCAACTGATCTCACTATCCCCTTGACTGCCTCCTTCAGTGCTGCCTTCTCTGCTTCCAGAGCTGTTCACTGTTTCAGAGTTCCACGTCATTCTGCCAGACAGAGTTTGAAAAGCTGCTGGACGACGAGGATGGTCTAATGAGCTAATAGGAGATTATACCAGAGTACGGAAGACTGAAGAATCTTTGCTTTCACTACCAACTTGATTATGTGAAAGGGACCTGTCTCATATGACTTCTGCTTTTGTCTTTTAGCCGTTTCTACTACCTACAGTGGAGGGCAGACATCAAGACCTCAATTACATTACCTCTGACACGGTGAGTAGACCTTTGATGTTTCTCTCAGGCCAAACAAATCAAAGGTACAACGCAGCTTTTCAGAGTTGAACATTAAAGGTTGTCTGTGGTGTGGTTGTCAGATGGTGGCAGCTCTCGTTGGTCTCCATCTAGTGGAGCAAATTGTTGTCATTGACTGTCGATAGCCTTATGAGTTTGGGGGTGGACACTTTAGGGTGAGTCACCACCTCGTAATGTGTCCGCATAGAAGATGAGATAAGATAAACCTTTATTTGTCCCACAGTGGGGAAATGTCCATGTTACAGCAGCAGGGAATGTTCAGAGTTAAAGAAGAATTATCAGAATCATTTGACAGTCTGTGAGTGAAGGAGCTGCTCAGAGAAGACACTGCGTTGTACAGGGGCTGGGAGTGGTTCTCCAGCCCGGATGTGATGACCTGGCTCCCATCCTCCTTTCTCCCACCTCAGAGGATACACTACATTGACAGTGTGTGTATAAAAGAATCAAAAAGGAATGCAGTTAATTGGGGTTTTCACTAAATAATCTGCTAATTGTTCACAAGTCAGCTCTTCACATCCTTAATGACGAGTCCTCGGGTGGTTTTATCTTGCCAATACTGCTGAACTATATGGACTTTTACTGTCACAAAAATACTGGACGTTTCACTTTTAAGACTAAATGTCCATGCTCCTGCAGAAAGAATGTGGCAGTTGACAACCTTTTTAAAATTGCCTTTAAAGTCCTTTGTCCTTCACATCTGGCAAATGCAAATGTTGAACAACTTTACATTTAGTCATTTGACAGACGCTTTTGCCCAAAGCGACTTACAGAGTTGAGCAAACTTCTGTACAAACACTTTGTGGCCCAGGTCTTGTAAATGATAACTAAATGGTTTGGGTGTCTCTGACATCTCAGGGGGCTCTGAACCTGCACCAAGAGGACCGAGTGGAGGAGTTTCTCCTCAAGACCCCCATTGTCCCATCTCGCCCAGAAAAACGAGTAATCCTTATCTTCCACTGTGAATTCTCGTCGGAGCGAGGGCCTCGAATGTGTCTCTTCAGCAGGGAGCGAGACCGTGCCTTGAACGACTATCCCAAACTCCACTACCCTGAGCTCTACATCCTCAAGGGTGGATACAAAGACTTCTTCCCACATTTCCAGGTTAGATTTACTTGGCTGTAGATGCACCACTTTCACCAACAAAGGTCAATCAAATAATTCCAGAGATTATTTAAAGTAAATTAGCTCAGTGGAATTAGTGAAACTGGCTTAAATGTAAAGGTTTGTGTTTCTTTAGCTAGTCTAGGAAACTACTCAAAAGTAGGTGAATAACTGTTACATTACAAACTATTATCCTCGATGTTAAATTTCTTTAAAAAGAGAGCGACCTTGTCTAGTGTAGGACTTGGTTTTTGGTTGGGTTTACTGTCATTTTGGTTCTGTGTAACTGACAGCAGGGACTTTTCCGACTGTAGATTTTGAGTGTTTTGGGGCAAAGAGAACCCCAATAAGACAAGCATTAAACATAGTGTAGATGCCAATGTTTGTCCAATGTTCACACACCTGGACTGCGTGTGTTTTCTCCGTCTGTCTCTCGCAATCTGTCCTCACATTTTTTATTTACTTCTAGTCTTTCTCAAGACACAATAGTGGTTGAATGAAACTTGATGGCTCTTTATTGAATGTATACTTTATTTCCCCCACACGTAGTCACACTGTGAACCACAATCTTATCGGCCCATGCGCCATGAGGACTTCAGGGAGTGGAGCACAGCAAGAGAGACACATACAGCCGACTAAAGAAACTGTGAGCACGTCCTCGCATTAAACCGAACAACCTGTGTACAAATCACACAGCCGGAGGCTTACCCCAACAACCGCGACATTTCTTTTAATGGTTTTTGTTTTTTGGGGTTTATGCCAACACAGCAGGGATTTTATAAAGTCCCCATGGATTGATTTTACTTTAGCCAAGTTATTAATGCAAATGTAGAGGAACGACGTGAAATGAACATTTGACCTGCGGAAATTGCTGAGGTGAACAGGTTTCATTCAAGCTGTCCTGAAGTAATGTGACCTACGGCTTGTTCTAGATGTTTTATTATGCCGGCATAGACGGCACAAATCACTGCAATAATACAACCCGACCACGCTACCGTGTTGAAAGTTCGAACGTTTCTTCCATTTAATTAAGCACTTAATTTAAATGCCTTGGAATGGTGGGGTGCTTTTGGTTTTTTCTTTCTTACGTGTATCATTTGTTTAATTTAGAGTGTTTCTTTCTTTAGGCATTCCCCAAATGCAATCAGGCTATTTGAATGTCAACTTGTCAAATTTTAAGTAACACAGATTTATTATCAGTTGCAATTTTTGTTGCTTAGAAGAAACCAAAACAAAACCACCTTTTAACTTTGCAGTGAGATTTTTGTAATGCTGCAGTTCAGCAAGTCTGAGGATTTAAGAGTCAAGAAAAACATCCTATCTTTCTGTTAAATCCCTAATTTTTCTGAAATGAAAGGTCTTGTCTGCAGAGCTAATGTCACTTTATAATGGGGTATATGAATAATTTGGTACAGGCTTTTGTGGGGGAGCTGCTAAAATAAGATCCAATGTGTGTTAATTTGAGATGTAGTTTTCTTATAAGGTTTTATTTTATTTTTTAAATCTTAATGTCGACAAGAAGTAGGTTTAGTTCAACTGCAATAGCTTTGCTGATTAAACACTTGAAATAAATGCCAGTGAAATCCACCAGAGCTGGTATTTGACAACATTTGTCATTATCTGAAATGCAAAGGTTTGATCACTACATACTGTTGGATTTCTCTCTGTCAGAACCTTTGTTCTGTTCTACTTCTAATCATTTTTGCCCTGTGTTGACAGTGATGTCAGGTTTGCCAATCACGTGGTTCTCCATTTGCAGTTTAAGCAACTGGTACCAAGCGATGCTGCTTCACTATGAGCATGATCCCCTATTTTGTAGGATTTCAGTACGTCGATGTACAGAGAGAGTAAAATGTATAGGTTTGATTCAGAGTTGTAGTTCACAGTAACTCTTATTCTACAGTAATAGGTTTTATATGCTGCATTCAGTCAAGGCAAACTTGTCTTTCCAACTCTTATCTCTAAAAAGAATGTCTGCCATTTGTTCTTCTGTTTGACCAACGCAGAAGTCACTAATCAACAGAAACCTGCAACACTGGTCGGGACAAATCGTCGACTTTTTGTCGCCCATGGTTCTGTGTTTCTTGATCCACACCGTCTGTCCCGTCTCTGCTTTGTCCTCCGTGGAGAGCAGGGTGCCCTACTCCTGGGCTTTGGGTCCAGATGAAGGGGTCCTGTCCGAGCAGGACCGGAAGCTGAGGCCGGAGAAGAGGCGACGTCTGCGGAAGGAGAAAGTAGCTGTGGTGGTGAGGAGGTTAAAAATGGATCTAATTAGCTACTTGTGTCGTTCAAGTGCGAGGGACAAACGTCCATTTGCTGTACTCTAGGTACATCCACTTAATACTTAGATATTCTACTAATTAATAACCTGCTGCTAGTTGAGTCACATGTGGCTGTAACAAATAGCCCTGCTCGGTTTGTTTCCAGTTACCGTGAAACTTGAAGGTGGATGTGGGTAAAGTGGGAGGGGACAAAGTAACCTGGCATCTTCCAGCTTCTAATGGACAGAACACACCTGATTGGGCAGTGGAGGGTTAGGGGTCTATGAGGACCAGGACTGAGATTCCCTGGTGTAAACGATGCTGCCCAACAAGATGTGGAAATTTGACACGAGCAGTTGGACCAAAAACACACGGCTGCTTTTTTGTTCAAGTGTGAGTGAAAACGAAAACGAAAAAGCGCATCAAATGGAAAAGGAAACTGAACGAGAATCAAATGATATGAGCTCTATGCCCAGAACAATAGATGGTTGGCCTCCATAAACATCAACACTGCTGGGGTTTCTACACGGTAAAGACCAAGAAGCATAATTCAATTCAATTCAATTCAATTCAACTTTATTTATATAGCGCCAATTTACAACAAGGTCATCTCAGGGCACTTTACATAATAAAGTCAAGACTATACAAACAGGTAGAGAAAACCCAACAAATCCCCCTTGAGCAAGCCATAGGCAACAGTGGAGAGGAAAAACTCCCTTTAACGGAAGAAACCTCCAGCAGAACCAGGCTCAGGGAGGACGGACATCTGCCTTGACCGGTTGGGCAGAGTGGAAAGTGGAGAGAGAAAAGAACAGAGCAACAAAAGCAACAACAAAACATTGAGCAGGTTAATAGGACCAGTAGCTGCACACTGGAGGACACACAGCGCCAAATCCGGGGACACCTGTGGACAGGGAGAGAGAGGGGGGAAAGAGAGGGAGAGAGATAGACTAAAACTGGACAAAGAAGACACAGAGTTAATGTCATACAGTGGTGACATTATAGATGTGGGGTGAGAGGAGAGAAATGAAGAGAAGAGGAAGTGGCACAGTGCAGAGTCCCCAGCAGTCTAAGCCTATAGCAGCATGACTATAACCAACTATAAGCTTTATCAAAAGGAAGGTTTTGAGCCTAGTCTTAAAAACAGGGAGGGTTCGTCTGCTTCCCGAATCTGAACTGGGAGCTGGTTCCACAGGAGAGGAGCTTGATAGCTAAAGGCTCTGCCTCCCATTCTATTTTTGGAAATTCTGGGAACCACAAGTAGGCCTGCATTTTGGGACCTGGTGGTCTAGTAGGATGATATGGTACTAAGAGATCTTTTAAATATGATGGGGCTTGGCCGTTTAAAGCTTTATAGGTAAGAAGAAGGGTTTTAAATTCTATTCTGCATTTAATTGGAAGCCAATGGAGAGAAGCTAATGAAGGTGAAATATGATCTCTCTTACCAATCCCAGTCAGTAATCTTGCTGCAGCATTTTGGATTAATTGGAGGCTTTTTAGAGAGTTACTGGGGCAGCCTGAAAGTAGAGAATTACAATAGTCCAATCTAGAAGTAACAAATGCATGAACCAATTTTTCAGCATCGCTTTGTGACAGGATGCTCCTAATTTTGGCAATGTTCCGTTTTTGAGGTGGAAGAAGGCTGTTCTAGAGATTTGCTTTATCTGTGAGGTAAATGACAAATCCTGGTCAAAAATGACTCAAGATTCCTTGCAGTACTACTGGGGGCAAGAGTTATGTCATCTAAAGTAGCGATGTGGTTAGAAAACATGTCTCTTAGACTATTAGGCCCAAATACAATAACTTCAGTTTTATCTGAGTTTAGAAGAAGAAAATTATACGTCATCCAGTCCCTTATATCTTTAAGACATGCTTGTAGTTTGAGTAATTTATTTGTTTCATCAGGTTTCATAGATAGATATAACTGCGTGTCATCAGCGTAGCAGTGAAAATTTACAGAGTGTTTTCTAATAATGTTGCCAAGGGGAGACATATATAGAGTAAAGAGTATTGGTCCTAATACAGAGCCTTGTGGAATTCCATAACTAACTTTTGTGTATGTCGAAGATTCATCATTAACGTGAGTAAATTGGAATCTATCTGATAGATAATTTAAACCAATTTAGTGCTGTTCCTTTAATTCCAATTACATGTTCTAGTCTCTGTAATAATATTCTGTGATCAATGGTGTCAAATGCAGCACTAAGATCTAGCAGAACTAGTATAGAGACAAGTCCGTTATCTGAAGCCAGAAGAAGATCATTGGTGACTTTAATCAGTGCGGTTTCTGTGCTATGATGAACTCTAAATCCTGACTGAAATTCTTCAAACAAGTCGTTTCTGCGCAGGTGGTCACATAATTGCTTTACAACTACTTTTTCAAGTATTTTAGAAATAAAAGGGAGATTGGATATTGGTCTGTAATTGGCCAAGACATCTGGATCAGACTTGGTTTTTAAGTAGAGGTTTGATTACAGCTATCTTATAAGCCTTTGGTACATATCCTGTTTGTAAGGATAGATTAATGATATCTAATATGAACGTGTCTAATAAGGGTAGAGCATCTTTGAGCAGTCTAACTGGAATAGGGTCTAGCAGACATGTTGTTGGTTTAGATGCCATAATAGTTGAAGTTAACTCAGCAGCAGGTCTATGGGCACAAAGCAGTCTAAAAGGGACTGAGGACTTACTGATGATTCTAATTCTGTTGTATTTGTGGGGAGGGTCTGGTGAATTTTATTTCTAATAGCTATGATTTTGTTTGTGAAGAAGGTCATGAAGTCATTGCTACATAGCGTTGAGGGAATACTAGTCTCAACTGAACTATGGCTCTTAGTCAGCCTGGCTACAGTGCTGAAAAGAAACCGGGGTTGTTCTTGTTTTGCTCTATTAGTGATGAATAATAAGCTGTTCTGGCTTTACGGAGTGCTAATTTGTATAAGTATAAAGTCTTTTTCCAGGCTAGGCGGATTCTTGTGAATGAGTGGAACGCCACTTCCTTTCTAGTCTTCGTGACGCCTGCTTTATTGCGGGTGTGCGAGCTATACCATGGAGATCGCCTATTCAGAATTACTGCCTTCTTTTTTAGAGGGGCAACACTATCAAGTATGGAACATAAAGATGCTGCATAATTATCAGTAAGGTAATCAACTTGTACAGGAGTACAGTTAATGAGGCTACTCTCAGTTATATCAGTACATGTTGAAGTAAATGATGAAGGGATCATTTCCTTAAATTTGTTCACAGTGTTTTCAGATAAACACCTACTGAAGCAAAACTTCTTTCTAGCTGCCGTGTAGTCTAATAAACTAAATTCAAATGTTATTAGGAAATGGTCAGAGAGAACAGAATTATGAGGAAATACTGTTAGTTTATCAATTTCAATACCGTATGCAAGGACAAGGTCTAGGGTGTGACTAAAACAGTGAGTGGGTTCATTTACAATTTGAGAGAAACCAATTGAATGTAATAATGAAGTAAATGCTGTGTTGAGGGAGTTACTGTCAGCATCTACATGAATGTTAAAATCGCCCACTATGACGACTTTATCTGCACTAAGCACTAAGTCGGCTAGAAAATCAGAGAATTCAGTCAAAAATTCAGAATAAGGGACTGGAGGACGATACACAATAACAAATAGAAGTGGATTTTGAGTTTTCCAACTTGGGTGTGAAAGTCTCAGAGTAAGACTCTCAAATGAGTTATAACTATGTTTAGGTCTAGGGTTTATCGGTAAGCTTGAGTGATAAATTGCTGCTACTCCTCCACCTCGGCCTGAGCTTCTAGGAACATGATAGTTAATATGACTTGGGGGTTGACTCATTTAAACTAACATATTCTTCCTTCTGCAACCAGGTTTCGTGAGACAAAATAAATCGAATTGATGATCACTTATCAAGTCATTTACTAACAGAGATTTAGATGAGAGAGATCTGATATTTAATAATCCACATTTAAGTGTTTTAGTTTTTTGTTCAGTAAGAGGAGCAGTCCTGATTTTTATTAAGTTATTATGATTAACTCCTCTTGTGATCATTTTTAGTTTGTAAAATTTAGTTGATCGGGAACAGACACAGTTTCTATAGGAATGTGGGAGTTGTGGGGGTAACGGCGGTAAGGATACTGCAGAGAGGCGTGTAGGACTGGATCTCTGCATCCTAGGCTCAACTCTGGATTGTCAATCTTTTGGTTGTCTAATAAAATCAGCCATATTTTTTGATAAGAGAGAGGCACCATCAAAGTAGGATGGATGCCGTCTCTCCTAATAAGCCTAGGTTTTCCCCAAAAACTTTTCCAATTGTCTATGTAGCCCACATCGTTTGCTGGACACCACCTAGACAGCCAGCGGTTGAATGACGACATGCGGCTATACATGTCGTCACTGATCAGATTTGGCAGGGGTCCAGAGAAAACTACGGAGTCCGACATTGTCTTTGCAAAGTTACACACCGATTCAATATTCGTATTAGTGACCTCCGATTTGCGTAATCGGGCGTAATTTGTTCCTGCATGAATAGTAATCTTACTGTATATACGTTTATCCTTAGACAGGAGTTTCGATGTCGCCCGCTCTGGCCCCAGGGTGACATTGGACTATGGCCGCTGGCGTCTCTAAGTTCACGTTTCTGACTATGGAGTCGCCAATTACCAGAGTTCGTTCCTCAGCGGGTGTGTCGCTGAGTGGGGAAAATCGATTGGAAACGTGAACCGGCTGGTGGTGAACCTGGGGCGTCTGTTTAGCATTAGATCGCTTACGAACCGTCACCCAGCCGGACTGGCTTCCCGGCTGCTCGGGTACTGCTGGGGAACAGCTAACAGTGGCTAAGCTAACAGTGGCTATGCTAGGTTAGTCTGCACTAGCTACCAGGGCCTGACTAGCTGGATTGTTTGTCAAGGTGCGGAGCCGAGCTTCCAATTCAGAGAGCCTCGCCACCAAAGCTGCAATAACCTCACATTTATTACAAGTACCGTTATCACTAAAGGAGGCCGAGGAGAAACTAAACATGTGGCAGACAGAGCAAGTCAGAGGAGAGACAGAAGGAGACGGAGAAGCCATTTGTAGGTGCTAGGCTAACGAAGCTAGATCGATTAGGTTTAGTTAGCGTTAGCTAGTTTGTCTAGTTATTTCAGGAGAGCAGGTGTTTGCGTAAACAAACCTTATGCCCCAAGTGATAGTTTATACACAGATAAGTCACTGATTTAGAAAACAAGAGCTACGATTAACCAGTGAACAATCCTTCGGCAGAGACCGAAACAGTGTGAAGAAACAGGAAGTGGAGTCAGTGGAAACTGGACAAGAATAAAATGATATGAGCTCTATGCAGGAGGAGTCAAAACTATTGCACCTGAGTCAAAAAGACCAAGAACACTTCATTGACGTGAGAACTCACATTCTACTCTTAAAAAAATACAAATCTTTGCTGGTGGTGTGCAGAGGAATATGGATAAATGACACTTCCTTGTCCCAAAGATCATAAAGTGCAAGAAGTGCTGGAATGAATATGATGGATAAAGGAATAAGTTCTCAATTAAAATCTGGTACAAGCTCTAAAATGATGGGCCTTTGAGGAGCCTCTGGAGCAGCACCCTCCCCTCCTCTCTTCTATAACGGATTCCGTCTTCTTTTTGCACGCTGTCTTTTGTGTCACACAAACAATGAAAATCATAGCGTCAAGCTTGTCTCATTTAGTTTCAGAGCAGTCTCAATATATCATATTTGATCATATAAAAGTCAGCCTCATATTTCCATAAAGCTTTCTGATTATCGAGATTGCAGTTCTGGACCTTCATTAGATAGTAAACAGAAAACTGTCTATTTTAAAAAATACTCAAGTGATTTAAAAGTAAAAGTTCCAAAAAGGGTAAAATTACTACCTAATCCTAAAATGTAACGTCAGGTTTAAGTCAGCTGAAATGGTTATTATACAATATTTATTTTTGAAATAAAAACAACAAGATCAAATTATGAGTGTGATTTGGGGATATGAAAAGAAAACGTGAGCGCTGGTTCTGTGTAAAGAGACTTTTTTTTCCACCATAACACTGATCCTCTGGGACCCAGGCAGCTCCGAAACGCTGTCTCCCTGTCCCGGGAGGCTTCGGACCGGCAGCTGGTGGACGTGATGCCTGGCGATGAGGCTCTGGCCCTGCAGGAGTGGTCCGCCTGAGAGCTGGAGAGCCCTTCTCTGAGGAGATGAGTGCTCTGTGGCTGGGAGTCCAGAGTCTGGGTTTCATTTACCCCGTTCACATCTTCAGCTTTGTTGATGATTGGCAGATCATAACTGAGCGGACCAGCTGGACTGAGAAATAATATAAATGTGTTTGGTCCTTTTTTTCTTCTTTTGAAGTAGTATTTAATTCGGGTTAAAAATACAGTTTATAGACTGTTTATTGTGGTATTAGGGTAAAGATTAAATGAAGAATAAAGGATTCAACCATCCAGCTGATTAGATCATATCACATCGTGCTTGTGCTCAGTTTTTGAGGTGCTGCAAAGAAGTGCTCCGTGGCCGTAACTCTATTGTGGAAGAATAAAGCTGCGCCTTTCAACAAATCCCAGGAAAAGATCCAAAACCTACTAACAAGTGTGTTTATCCACAGCCTGATAAATCTTCTTCTTTTGTACTACACAGCACCATTGTTCACACCAGTGAGACACACGGTAGTTGTGGTAGATATGTTTCGTCATTAACATGAACACACGCTGCAGTTTAAAACGAGTCAGTCGTGAACACGCCCTCCTGCACGTGGCCACAGTATCCTGTCAGGGGGCCATCACACCAGCGCCCAAACGAATTTAGAAGCATGTCCCATTCAAAGACAGGATAAACTAAAACTGTGTAAAGTATTTTGTAGTTTAACAAAACTGCTCACTACTCCAGTTCCTGTTCTGTTGCTTTCAGCTCACAAACCAAATTTTTTACAAATAAATTCAAATAGTGCAGAGGCAACGTTTCAGATGTTGGAACTGAGGAATTGAATCCAACATGTTTCAAAAACGTTAGGACAGAAGCAACAGAAGACTGGAAATGTTGCATAATGGAACATCTCACACAGGATGAGCTTTAGGAAACAGATCAGGAAACTGTGTCTGTACGATATGAAATCACAACAGAATAGGGTGTATGATTGTGACAGAGAGGTCAGTGGAGTCAGTGGGGGGCACAGTTCCATAACTCAACTCAACTCAACTTTATTTATAAAGCCCTTTAAATCAGCTTTGGCTGACCAAAGTGCTGTACACAGCTACAGAAAACAAGACAATACGTAAAACAGTGACTAGTAAATAAAATGACAATAAAACAAGAGAGTAAAACAAAGGAACAAACACAGAGTCCTCATGCTGAATTAAAAGCCAGAGAATAAAAATGGGTCTTCAAATGAGTTTTAAAAATGGACAATGAAGGTGCCTGCCTAATGTGCAGTGGTAGGGCATTCCACAGTTTGGGTGCTGCTACGGCGTAAGCTCTATTCCCTCTAGGCTTGCGCCGTGACTTTGATACTGTCAGGAGAAGCTGGTCAGCTGACCTGAGAGACCGGGAAGGAGCATATGGGATAAGTAGCTCGGTAAGATAAGTGGGGGCAAGACCGTGTAAAGATTTAAAAACAAATAAAAGAATATTAAAATGAACTCTAAAATGCACAGGCAACCAGTGGAGAGTCGCCAGGATGGGAGTTATGTGCTCCCTCTTACGTGCCCCAACCAAGAGACGAGCAGCAGCATTTTGGACCAGTTGGAGACGTGCAAGGGAGGATTGATTTACTCCAAAATACAGTGCGTTACAGTAATCCAGCCGAGATGTAATAAAGGCATGGATTACTGTTTCAAAGTGCTGCCGTGAAACAAAAGGCTTTACCTTAGCCAGCTGCCTAAGGTGGAAAAAGCCAGACTTAACAACAGCACTAATTTGGTGATGCAATTTAAGATCACTGTCCATCTTAAAACCTAGATTTGAAGCAATCTGCTTATCAAACTGTGCCAAAGGGCCAAGGTCAAGTAGGGAGGGTTTACCAGAGCCATTTGGACCGAACACCATCACCTCTGTTTTTTTATACTTTAAAAAACTTATTGCCATCCATTCCTTAATGTCATTAAGGCATGACAGAAGTGATTTTAGACTGAAGTCATCACTTTTCTTCAGTGGCATATAAATTTGAGTATCATCAGCATAACAATGGAAAGAGATCCCATGTTTCCTCAGGATGGAACCTAGAGGAAGTATATACAGGAAAAAAAGGAGAGGCCCTAAAATTGACCCTTGAGGAACTCCATATAACAGGGGAGCTGAAGATGATTCATAACCAGCAAGGTTTACACTCATGGTTCTGTCCGCTAAATAGGACCTAAACCACTTCAAAGCGGTACCATGAATGCCCACCAGCTGGTACAGCCGTGTTAATAAGATGTTATGGTCCACAGTATCAAAAGCAGCAGTCAGATCTAGCAGAACAAGGATCATAAAATCACCAGCATCAGTTGCTAGGAGAATGTCATTAAAGACCCTTAACAATGCTGACTCTGTGCTATGCAAGGCTTTAAAACCGGACTGAAAAACTTCTAAAAGATTTTGTTCAGCTAAAAAAGATTTCAGCTGCATATAAACAATTTTCTCTAGGATTTTAGAGATGAAGGGCAGCTTGGAGATAGGCCTGAAATTAGCCAACTCAGTGTGGTCGAGACCTGGTTTCTTAAGCAGGGGTTGTATTACTGCATGTTTGAAATTTGCCGGTACAACACCTGAAGTCAGGCTTCCGTTTATAATAAGCAAGACCAAATGCCCTAAACTGGGGAAAACCTCTTTAAGAAAATGAGGAGGCAAAGCATCTCGAGGGGAGCCTGAGGGCTTGATGTGGCTAATCACTTCCTCCAAAAATGAGAGTGTTACGGGCTCAAACATATCAAACACAGCCAAACAAGGAGCACAATCAGATGGGTCAGAAATAGGAGCTGAGATGGACGCCCTTGTGGTGACAACCTTCTCGGTAAAAAAGTGCAGGAAATTATTGCACATTTCAATAGAAGATTCCAGGCTGCATAATCTTGTTGAAGGGTTTAAAACAAGATCAATTGTCTTAAATAACACACGTGGATTCTGGCTATTTGACACAATAATGTTTGAGAGGTATTCTTTTTTAGCGTCTTTAACAGTGTTTTGATACTGATGCCAGCAGCCCTTTAGAATTTGAAGGGAGACCTGCAGCCCATCCTTCTTCCACCTGCGCTCAGCTTTTCGACACTTTTGCCGAACTTCACGAGTCCTGCTGCTGAGCCAAGGCTCAGTTTTAGCTTTAGGCAACACAGTTCTTAATGGGGCCACAGTGTCCAGTAGGGCACAACAAGAGGAGTGAAGGAGACAGCTCTAGGAAAAAAGCTGTTCTGTTCCTCAGCTCAATAAAAAGTTATACTGTATATTATTAAATATGCATTTTTTCCATAATTAGGTAATGACACTTGCACTGTGGTGTATGTTCATACACTAACCCACACAGAGTTGTGCAATACTGTGTGGTCTACTCTGTAAAAGGAACATGAAGTACCTTCTGATGACTGAGAATGGAATAAAAGTTACGCTGATGGGTGGTTTTGAAGGTCACTGCATTGTGTTTTGGAAGGATGATCTAGTTTAAAGCAGTACTAGCCTTTTAAAACTGATTTATTTTTATGAATCTCTTATTTTTAACTAAACTCAGTTTCATCTCAGACTTTGAAACATGATGTGTGTGCAGCGTGGAACACATTCTGCTAGAGGACCAATTAAGCCAGCGGGCTACATAAAAACTTGCCCCTGCAGCATCGTTTTGTCTTTGAACGAAACATTCAATAACAAATCATTTTACAGTAACTGTGGTATTGTTATGATGCAAATTTGCGTTCCCAACACAAGTATTTCATGCATTTATGCAATCAGTGAAATCAGCTGCTGAAGTGAGAGGCTAGAGTGAGAACCTGTACTGAACCACATGTGAAAACCATTACACACCATGTAAAAATGGGAAAAGCTTTGGGTCAAAATGGTGGATCCTACACCTTCTAACCAGTAAAAGAAGTATATGAAAGTGAGGAAACATTTTCTAACAGTCACTGGGGGAAATGACACCAGCTATCATTTGTGTGTGTGTGCAAAATTACATTTCTATTTGAATGGGCAGATACTTGCTAAATTATTATTTAACATTTACCTTGTCAAAACTGATCACAATACAGCACTTTACGGTTTAGTACAAAATCATGCTGATTCACAGAACCATAAGGTAAACAGATATTTATTTACAAAAAATGGTAACTATGTACATTTAATACTCAATATTAACATCTTATTTAGCTAAATAAATTTAAAACAATATTTACAAGGGAAGACTTTCTATATAAATAAAGCAAATTATCTGATTGATTAACGATGAAGAAGAAGAACACTCTCTCTGGCCTTTTTCTCCACATGGTCCACTTCAAAGCTCTTCCACAGTCGAACTGTCTCGTCTCCAGCAACAGATGCAAGTGTAGAGCAGTCTGGGCTCAGAGTCACGTTTAGAACTCTGTCCTCATGGCCTAAAATATTTAGAATCAGTTTGTTTAGACAAGCAGAACATTACAGCCATTTCCAGTTCACTGGCTATTTTCTTTAAATTACGTGTGAACAAGTACAGAGTCGTTCTAGTTACAACTTACTATTAAGTTCAGCAACTTTGGTGAGAGAGGGGTATTTGGAGATGAGTAGATTGTTTTGGTCATTGCCATGGGCAGAGACCAGCTCCTTGTAGTTGGGTGCAAAAACCAGTGATGAGATCTGAAAAAACACATTTAGGCAATTTAAGAGTAGGCCTGTGTCATCATAACCAGGTCAAATTCCCCACGTAGAATTGAGGTCACATTTTAAATGAATGAATCTCAAGGACTGACAAGTGTGCAGTAACCTGTGACTGGGTGTCAAGTGAACGGATGCACGATCCACTGTTTACATTCCAGATACGGATGTGGCGATCAGTGGTACCACCTCCAGATGCAAGGATATCTGGCTTCCATGGACACCAAGCATGTGCCTAACACAATGACATCCCAAAGTAACATTAAGACTTTACAAATGTTTGAGAATATACATGTAACACATGCAATTTTATAGCATCTAGATTTTTTGCTTCATTAAACAAGAAAAAGAAAAAAAGCTCAGTACGATTTTGAAGCTGCTCACCTTCACAGCTCCTTGGTGTTCACGCACTGAGCGTGCACTGACCGGTGTGCACTGACCGGCTGTTGTTTCTGCCGCCACCCTGTGACACAGATGGCCATACAAACACCAAGTTGTCACTGCCTCTACTGGCAAAGTATCTCCCATCAGGGGACCACTTCAGTCCTCACACCTCCTGCGAGTGACAAGTTAGTGTGAAGATGCAATGGTTTGCCTTCCTCACATCATAATTTGGCCTGATCTGGAGCCACTGTTGGACAGAAAGAAGAACATGTTACACTAGAAACCTATTAACAATGTTAGTTTCAATCTCTTGCATCCGAGGTTGAGAAATAACTATACCTAGAAAGAATGTGCTGATTCCAGCTCAGGCTACCAACTCTACCTGTGTGGCTGACCATGCTGCACAAGCACTTCCGGTTTTCAACATCCCACAACTACAAAGACAAAAATGAACAATTAAATGTCATTTATGTCAGTTATGTCAGTGTTGTGTGCCTTCATGAACAAAGTGAGTCATGTTCATCAAACTGACCTGAACCATGCTGTCACTGGTACCAACTGATAGGTGGCTTCCCTCTTTGATCCAGTACAGTGAAGAAACGTAGCTCTCATCACCCTCCATCTCCATAAGTAGTGTCACACTCCTTTGAGTGGCATCGTACACGTACACACTATTATGAAGAGCCAGAGCAAGAACATTTTGACTGCTCCAATCAAGCAGATTCAAATCTATGGGGAAAAATAAACAGCACATTAATCCTCTGGTTGGTGAAATCTAAAGTGTCACATTCATTGCAGCTGTCAGACAAAAATCTTTACTGCCAAACTTACAGAAATCATTTCTAAGCTCAGGATCATCAAGAATTTTGTAAGGAGCTGACGGGTATGCATCTATTTTTTTCAATGGATGCGGGTGTGCCAACTTGACTGTAGACGGCTTTTAAGTTGTTTTGATAGGCTGTAAGGTAAAAAAAACAATAATAAATAAATTAGACCAGGGGTCTCAGACTCGCCGATAGTTTGTGGCCCCCATCTTATTATTAAAGTTTAATGTTAGTGCGGCCCGCGAGTTTGTTATGAACGGCACGGAACGGAAATGACGTACATTGCGGAAATGACGTATATTGAGGAAATGACGTTCTTTTTGATCGGCAAACACTTGATTGAAACTTCAACGCGAAAGCTTAAAAAAGCAAAGAACTGTTAATACAGACATTTGAATCCTAATTATTATAATAATTATTATTATTTTATTTACTTATTACTGATTGATTGATTGATTTTCTTATTAATTTCTTATTTATTTTCTTCTAATTTGTTTATTTATTTTTTCATATTATTAAAAAATAAAGACATTTGTGTAATTTGAGAAGATTAAAATTATTTAAAAGTTTTCTTGTGAAAACCTGATGCAATAAAAATTGAGTTTCAGACCCCTGAATTAGACCATAAAAAAAATCCTTCCTGTATGATGATGTACTATTCTTGCCAATAATCAGGTCAGCATGGAGATATATATTACCTTTTGGGGCATTCAGGGGTTTACCCCCAAACTGCAGGATTTTAGCATCTTCAATGTTGTATCCATTTAGTGCAAGAGACCACGCTTTCTGGTTTTCTATAAAAGGGAGGAAGTGTAAATCAGTAAAAAAGTGATTAACAAAGGGGTCAGAGGGAGAGCCATCAAAAACACACAAAAACTCTTACTGATGGCACTGCTGGATCATTTGCATCCACCGGCTGATTTCTCTTTGCCACAAAAAAACTTGCTACATCCATTTGCTGGCTGTTTTGGATGGGAATAAAGCGGTCGCCGCCCATTTTAGAAGCTGTCTGTCTTTTACCTTTGCCTGCAATAACAAAAACACCCTAGTAGTCAACAGACAGGGACATATGCACTAAATACACTGATTTCTTTGAGGACTTTAACGGTCCATTGCAGTGAGCTCATAATACCTGGGGCTTTGCTCGGCCTTTTAGATGAGCTCAGCGACCCACTGGAACATTTTCCAGTAGACAAACCGTCTGATGAACTGGAATTTCTCTGCCCTCTTGCCGTGGGACCGTTTGGGATGGGCATATCCAGCTTCAGGATACGGTGGATGTAGTCTTCAAACCCAAAGTGAGCCATTTGGAGCAGTTTTTCCCTTGACCTGGACAATAATTCAAATAAGACACATCATTATTTATTATGCGTGCATGTAATATGCAAAAGTAACTAGTGCTAATCACGTTTCCTGTTAACCAAGTTAGCTTTCTTAGCTAGCGGAGGAATGCTGACGATATTACTTTCAGCTAGTGAGTTCTGTGAGCTACAAAACTCATTTCATTATGAAAATGAAGAAATAACCTTGTTTCACGTTGCCCCAAACCTTTTGCATTATACCGACTATGTTCCTCATTTGTGCCTGCATTAGCTAGAACAGGGATCTGCCAACTTTATTATCAAAAGAGCCATTTTGCCCCCTCTTCTGCCAAAAAAAACTAGTCGGGAGCCACAAAAAAATACTTTTAAAACTTTATTTTTTTTTTTTATTTTGCCTGTTACAACCACTGAATACAACAACAGAAGTGCAGTGTTCTTTGAAATACATTAGACTGTGAACTGAAGCCTATTTAAGTCCTTCATATATTTGTGTAAAAGTAAAATAAAAACTAGCCCAGTTTAATATAAATAAAACATTTAAAAGAAATATAAAATTATAAACGTTTTTGACAAGTCCATGTCAGTGTTCTCTCGTCCTCTTCGGGTTTTTTTACTCAGCCTGCAATTAACTGAAGCACCTGAACATACAAAACACCCACATCAGCGCGGAGTCTGAAATAAATATGTTCTTTTTGGGAAAAATAATACCTTCATAAATGCTATTGTTCGTACTTGTTTAAACTTGACTTCTGAGTCCAAAAGACACCAGAAGGTAAAGGCGAAGGCTGCTGATGTCACTGTGACGTATGTTTTCCTTGACAAATTATAAACGAAAAATAGCTTTTTAAAAACTCAAATAATAATATATGAATGAAAATGAATGAAGAAATGGCCTTTATTTATGTTCGAGCCCTGAGCTAGATAAATGTGAGCCACTAAACCGAACGTAAAGGAAGTTGCTCTGTGTGAAGTCAAGTTAACGTTAGCATTAGCGTTAGCATTCACCTGACGAGAACAGGGAAAATGAAGGTCTTTACGGTTCCAGGCTCGAAGGAACACACCTGACTGACTGAATCCCAGTGAAAACACTAATTAGCTCAACTTCTCTTTGAAAAGTGCAGCGGAGAGAACACAGGTAGAAACACAGCCAGCTTTCCTCTGCAGGTTCACAGTTCGAGATTCGCACCGATGAAAAATCCAACAAACCGCTGCGGCGACGGTTTGATAGAGTCATTGAATTCTTTCCTGTGATTGGTGGAAACATGTCATCCGTCCTCTCTCGCCATCTGCTGGTCAAACATGGGATTCGTGTTGGAATGGAACAAAGAAAAACAGCAGAGAAACAAGACAAGTCACTTTAAAGTCTTTTATTGCAATTGTTGAACAATCGTGTTTCATTTATTCAACCAGGTGGAGATTCCAGAGGTTAAGAACCTCTTTTTCAAAGATGAGTTGTTGTTTCTAATAGATTCTTTGTAATATAATGGTGAGGGTTTTTACTGCACCACATCATCAACTGTTCCACTGCTCATCTGTGTGCAGACTCATTCGTCTTGGATGAGGCTGATAATGGCTGTGTCATCCACAATTTTCACGAGCTTGGAAATCAGGTAGCTGAAGGTGTAACGACAAGCAGAGGGGAGAGGACACATCCCTGGAGAGAACCACTGCTAATTTGCCACATGCAGTATGAATGTATATAGTTGACTTATATCCTAATAATGGATTGTTACTTTTTGAATCATAAAAGTGGTGTTAATTGTGAGAGAAATGTTCAACAAATGTTTGTTTGTGGTGACCAAATGCATCCTTTGAACTCCGCACTGTCTTTAGAACACGCTTTCCCCAGGACGCTGTCCAAGCAGGAAATACATACACCTGCTAATTCTGTTCCTGTTCTGTAACGGTGGTTTGCATTGACTCATTCCTTTGTCAGTTTTGTTTCCACTCGGCTGTTAGCTCAGTGGTTAAAAGGCCAACACGACTTGTAAAACCTTGTCAATCTGATTGTCTCGCTCTGAGTGTAACACTGCTCTGCTCTGTGTCACTTGTGAGCTGCTTTTTTGCCTCTTAATGTGCCTTACAGTTTTTGCCACAACATTAATTTCTAAGTTAATCTTCAGGAACAAAATGTCAAAGTATAATAAACTTGTGTTATTTAAATGATAGTTTTCTTAACTTCCTGCTTGGCCTACAAACATGTAGAAAAAGCAAAAAGCTTTTACTCTGCTGTTAATTCTTACAGCACAAATTGAGAAGCAAACATTTCGACTGAACAGTGGAGCAGTGTTTTGACTGAAGTTATTCTTCTTTATTATTAGACAATCTATGGCTGTGATGCAGATTCTGTGATGTTCTTAAAGGGAAACACGTTACTAAATAAAGGGACATTTAAAAATTGTTCTTTAAGGATAATGCATGTTACTAAATAGAGGGACATTTAAAAATTGTCATAGTGGACTTACTACACACGCTTTTATTCATTATTCAGCTTCAATTCATGACTCGGTGGGGCATCAGGCATCTCCCAGGATCTCCTGTCTAACCTGTGTGCATGTGTACTTGCAGAACAGAAGCCATACTTTGCTCAGTAACGATAATTAAAACTATAACAGCAGTTGGAAACACCAGCCATATCAACGTAAATACTGTAGCCTACTTGTCAGCAAAATAACAGTTTTTAAAATAAAAACCACAGTCACAGTAAGTTTTGTCCAATAAGGTACATTGGAGCCCATAAAGTGACAACAGAGGAAGTGTTGTTAATGATCAGTTTAATAATGCAATATGAATTATTTCAGTTCAGTCTGAAAACATTTATCATGGATGCTTTTTGTTGGATACTCCTTGCATTAGTTTACAACTGCAATAGAATAAAGGAGTGGGGATTTTAAATTTCATGATGGTTCAATTAATGACGTTTTATCCAATTGTTATCACAAAGTTATGCACAATCTAACTACGTGTTGTAAAAGTGAAAACACACACTTATAAATAAAAACCCAATTCTGATGAAACCACTGTAGTGCTGCTTATAACCTGCAGGAAGGTCCACAATACATATCTGTATCTGAAGATATGTAACTATACAAAATGTGCTGATGCGCCACTTTCAAAGACATTTGTAAACCTGTTCCCCACTAATGTTTTCAGCATAACATCAGAAGAACATCATAAATCACATTTTGATATCCCTGTAATTGCAGTGTGCTACCTGTACTTCTAAAAGATCTGTGCTTGGTGTACAGAAATATTGTGTTTGTATTGTGTGTGAATATTAATGTGATTGAAGAAAAAATATGAGAAGAGGGAGAGACAGGGGACAAAGACAAAGACAACAGGCAACACTGAAAAAAAGGGGGTTTGACAGATTAGGACCTGAGAAATATCTTTGGATGAAGCTGATCGTCTGTTGTCTTGCATACTTTTGACTTAAAGCTACATTAGGCGACTTTACATGTAGGCAACTCCAAATGGCAGCAAGGAGGTGACATTGTTACATCATTTCCATCCATCCATCAGGTTGTGGTGGAAACACGTTCACCAAGGTAGGTTAGACATGTCCCTCCCCAAACGTGCTTTCATGCTCTTCCTGGGTAATTCCGTGATGCTTTTGTAGATCTTACAAATAAAGTTTTTTTTCAGCAATTTCATGACAGTCTCCGTTTTTATTTCAGGTGAAGTTTTCTACATATAAGTTTGCCTCATGCAGCTCTAAAGACTGAGGCTGGCTGGCATGTAACTATTTCTTATTGTCAACAAATAAATGATGAAAAACAAACATTATTCCAAATTGTCACTTTTCCAGATTAAAATTAATCCAATATTCCCTGTTTTGAGCTCATGGAGAATGTGCACTAGTATTCTCCTCCAGTCGAGCCTCTTGGCTCCCTGCAAGCATGTTTGACATTCTAGTGGAGAATTTATACTGGAACAAATGGACAAAATTCTGATGCTAAAGGGTCAATTTAAAGTTTGTAGATCCGCTATTTTAAAGTATAGACAATAATCAGAAAAGGTTCTGATTAAACACATAACTATTGCCATTTACCTGCCACAGCAGCAGATATTTCACATAGAAACACCCACCGGAGTGTGAAACAAATGCAGCAGTTGTGAAAACCAGTGCTCTTCCTCTCAGAAACAGTATTGGTCGGTGGCAAACCACCTTTGAACAAGACAGTATTTTGAAAACTGATGAGTGGGCTCAACCAATAAATCAACTTCAGTGAGTAGAACAACCACGGGACCTGTTCAGGAACCGTTTCTCCGCTCTCTTTAACCCCTGTTGAGTTTACAAATTAGTATTTTTGTGTCTTTCAGAGGAGGAAATACTCGGCTCCAATACTAAATTATTAAAACTGTATCGTCCTCCAGTCCCTTATTCTGAATTTTTGACTGAATTCTCAGATTTTCTAGCCGACTTAGTGCTTAGTGCAGATAAAGTCGTCATAGTGGGTGATTTTAACATTCATGTAGATGCTGACAGTAACTCCCTCAACACAGCATTTACTTCATTATTAGATTCAATTGGTTTCTCTCAAAATGTAAATGAACCCACTCACTGTTTTAGTCACACCCTAGACCTTGTCCTTGCATACGGTATTGAAATTGATAAACTAACAGTATTTCCCCATAATTCTGTTCTCTCTGACCATTTCCTACTAACATTTGAATTTAGTTTATTGGACTACACAGCAGCTAGAAAGAAGTTTTGCTTAAGTAGGTGTTTATCTGAAAACACTGTGAAAAAATTTAAGGAAATGATCCCTCCATCATTTACCTCAACACGTACCGATATAACTGAGAGTAGCCTCATTAACTGTACTCCTGTACAAGTTGATTACCTTACTGATAATTATGCAGCATCTTTACGTTCCATACTTGATAGTGTTGCCCCTCTAAAAAAGAAGGCAGTAATTCTGAACAGGTGATCTCCATGGTATAGCTCGCAAACCCGCAATTTAAAGCAGGCGTCACGAAGACTAGAAAGGAAGTGGCGTTCCACTCATTCACAAGAATCACGCTTAGCCTGGAAAAAGAGTTTATACTTATACAAATTAGCACTCTGTAAAGCCACAACAGCTTATTATTCATCACTAATAGAGGAAAACAAGAACAACCCCCGGTTTCTTTTCAGCACTGTAGCCAGGCTGACTAAGCACCATAGTTCAGTTGAGACTAGTATCAGATAGATTCCAATTTACTCGTGTTAATGATGAATCTTCGACATAGACAAAAGTTAGTTATGGAATTCCACAAGGCTCTGTATTAGGACCAATACTCTTTACTCTATATATGTCTCCCCTTGGCAACATTATTAGAAAACACTCTGTAAATTTTCACTGCTACGCTGGTGACACGCAGTTATATCTATCTATGAAACCTGATGAAACAAATAAATTAATCAATCTTAAAGACATAAGGGACTGGATGACTGGATAACTTTCTTCATCTAAACTCAGATAAAACTGAAGTTATTGTATTTGGGCCTAAAGGTATAAGAGACATGTTTTCTAACCATATTGCTACTTTAGATGACATAACTCTTGCCCCCAGTAGTACTGCAAGGCATCTTGGAGTCATTTTTGACCAGGATTTGTCATTTACCTCACACATAAAACAAATCTCTAGAACAGCCTTCTTCCACCTACGGAACATTGCCAAAATGAGGAGCATCCTATCCCAAAGCGATGCTGAAAAATTGGTTCATGCATTTGTTACTTCTAGATTGGACTATTGTAATTCTCTACTTTCAGGCTGCCCCAGTAACTCTCTAAAAAGCCTCCAATTAATCCAAAATGCTGCAGAAAGATTACTGACCGGGATTGGTAAGAGAGATCATATTTCACCTTCATTAGCTTCTCTCCATTGGCTTCCAATTAAATGCAGAATAGAATTTAAAACCCTTCTTCTTACCTATAAAGCTTTAAACGGCCAAGCCCCATCATATTTAAAAGATCTCAGTACCATATCATCCTACTAGACCACTTCGGTCCCAAAATGCAGGCCTACTTGTGGTTCCCAGAATTTCCAAAAATAGAATGGGAGGCAGAGCCTTTAGCTATCAAGCTCCTCTCCTGTGGAACCAGCTCCCAGTCCAGATTCGGGAAGCAGACACCCTCCCTATTTTTAAGACTAGGCTCAAAACCTTCCTTTTCAATAAAGCTTATAGTTGGTTATAGTCATGCTGCTATAGGCTTAGACTGCTGGGGGACTCTGCACTGTGCCACTTCCTCTTCTCTTCATTCTCTCCTCTCACCCCACATCTATAATGTCACCACTGAATGACATTAACTCTGTGTCTTCTTTGTCCCGTAGTCATCTCTCTCCCTCTCTTTCCCCCTCTCTCTCTCCCTGTCTTCAGGTGTCCCCGGATTTGGCGCTGTGTATCCTCCAGTGTGCAGCTACAGGTACTATTAACCTGCTCAATGTTTTGTTGTTGCTTTTGTTGCTCTGTTCTTTTCTCTCTCCACTTTCCACTCTGCCCAACCGGTCAAGGCAGATGGCCGTCCACCCTGAGCCTGGTTCTGCTGGAGGTTTCTTCCGTTAAAGGTAGTTTTTCCTCTCCACTGTTGCCTATGGCTTGCTCAAGGGGGATTTGTTGGGTTTTCTCTACATGTTTGTATAGTCTTGACTTTATTATGTAAAGTGCCCTGAGATGACCTTGTTGTAAATTGGCGCTATATAAATAAAGTTGAATTGAATTGAATTGAAACATTCATTCAGAGGATGGCTGTGTGGAAGTTGAAGCTACAGCATCCAGTGACCACAGAACCACTCCTAATCAAATCAGCAACTATATGATAACAAGGGCCAGAGGAAACCAAATTGCATCAACACAGCAGGTTTCAAGTTATCCTTTAACCAGAAGAGCCAAAGCAATCCAATCCACTGCATCACAGCAAGAGTGCAGTGACAATATGGCCATAGGAAACCAGTTTGGTGACAACGTAACAAGAGGGAACCAGTCCATTGACGACATGACCATAGGGGACCAGTCCAGTGATGATGGCATGACCAGAGAACGACTGTACACTGTATCACCGCAAGCATCTGGTCTCACTGGCTTGAATGATACCATGAACCAGATTCCATCAGCTAGCAATGATGACTAGGCTGCTTACTTTTCAATCATGGATTCCATTTCAGAGCTTTCTTCTGATGATGAGGACTTAAACAAGGCTATCATAGCCAGTCTTGAGAGTAATGCGTAAGTTATTGGATTGTGTTGCAGTACATTATTAAAAAGTGTGCAGTAACCGCAAATATCGTTAGTGTAATTGGAATATGTTGTAATTAAATTCTGCTTACTGACAATAGCAATAGTCAGGCTCAGATGTTTCCACCATGCTGGTGTAGATGTAGAAAAAAAAAAAAATAACAGTAGTTTTGCATCAGATGTGTGACTGATGATTAAAAAGTTGGCTATTGCAACCTACCAATGTTTGATTACCTTTGCCAGCTTCTTACTGTATCCAAGCAAATGTTACAGGAACATGGGAAAAAGAACCACATCTTTACAAACTTATAGTTATCCAGCTCTAAGAGAAGATTGTTATTTCATCACTGGTCAAGCTATTGCTGTAAGCCTTGTTCATGGTGGTCCTCCACCAGGATTCTTTTCACCAACGTTGTATTCCTGCCTAGTTAGTGGCAAATCTTCAGTAAAGCCTGTCTTGGAAGACATTATTGATCCTGACTTGTATGAGAAGGTTAAAAAGGTATTAATATTAACGTCTTTCCTTAATTTGAAGTCAAGCTATAGGCCCTTTGTAGACTCTCTTAGTCATTCAGTTGTCTCATAGGATTGATGTAGCTGAGCAATTCAGTGTTAAGCAAAACATCTGTAGGTCGACAAAGGGAGAGAAAATTCATTAGGAAATCATGATTTCTGGAAGGCCTGATGTGAATATTTATAACCACTAATCTGCAGCTAAAGGCAGATAGTTATGTTTTACTGTGCATTAGTGCAAACATAATTGAAATTAACTACTTACTACAAATATTTGTTGCTGAATTGGTTTTTACAACCAAATCAGCCCAGTACACAGTTATAATCGACCAGTGTGAAGAGTCCCAAATAAATTGCATTATTTTGGTAGAGCTAATCATTTTTCAGAATTGCAGATTTAAGTTTATATTTCTGTTTTCCTAACTTAGCTTAAAATGTCTCTGCAAATGCATTCTTTCTTTGTCTGATTTTTAGGTGTCAGAATGTGCATCTTTAGATGACCTGTTGCATACCACAGAACCACTGCAAGATTACCTGGCAAATGCTGGGTGTCTAAGGACATTAAAAAGCATTGAAGAGAGAGACCTGTTGGTTCAAGACATTCTTATGTTTCAGGTGGTCCACAGAGTCAGTGGTGCATTTGAAAGGTTTGTGTGACGCGTTACTTTTGTTGTCATTGTTGTTGTTTTTCCCACCTGAAATATCAGTTGTATCATATAAAATCATATTGTCTACCACATTGTTTCTATGCACAACACAACAAAACATGTAAAAATTTAACATTTTCTTTTTGTTTTATGTAGAAAAAACTTAACTAGCCCTAAAAGAAAAGCAGGCTCAAAACTTTTTATGTAGTAGGAATTCAATTACTGTTTACAAAGAAGGTCTAAAATAAGCTATTTGCGCGTAAAACACATACAAAAACTTAAAACTTCCCATTTCATTAAGTGTCCCCCTGCTTCTGCTAAAAATGAATGTGAGAATGAACAAGATTTCAAATTGTTTGGTTATTAATTTTATTAAGAATTCATCAAACCTACCAAACATAATTTTGTTGTGAAAGTTGTATTGTCTTATTTTGTCTCTCCAAGATAGTTATGTAATTTCCGACACCGTGATTTTTGTTTTGTTTTTTCTGCATATTTTGTGTCTGTGTTTCTAGTGATCCCTAGCCTAACGATTATCAGCCCAATTTGAATAACTTGTTTCTTCTCATGGTTTTCCATATGTCATTTTCATAGATTTAAGGAGGGGCTGAAGACCCTTGGTGTTCTGGATGCAATCCAAATGTATCCAGACAGTTTTAGGCCCTTATTTTGCCATGAACCATCTCCACTCACAGCTGAAATGATGGATCACCTTTTCCACATCAGACTGTCTGAAATGGGAAGCAACAAAAGAAGGGCAGAGGAACTTGTTGTAGCATTTTGGAGAGATTACTTGCAGGATGTTGAAGGTAATTACTGCTGTTCCATAACATTGTCTCAAGTGTTGTGTGAATTTGTAGGGACCAACATTTGCTTAGAGAAAAATATTTAAACTATTGTCTTGTGTTCAATAAAATTGTAACAATTATTGTTAGAGGATGAATCAAAATAAATTTGCTTTCACCCTTCCTCAATCTTATGTCCTCTGGTTGACTATTATTTTTTTAATTTTTCACTTATTTTTATTTTATTACTTTTCTTGAAATTCTGCATCTTCTTTATTCTTGCATTCTAACTTTTCTACGTCCTTTTCTGTTAGTCTCTCGTTTTTTCCATATTCAATTCTCACGCTTATTTTTTTTTTCTTTTGAAGTTTTCCTTGCAGTAAAATTTTAGCTTTGGCATGATTGAGCTGAACTCTGTTTTTTTTCCTGCTTTTTCTGTTAGAGCAAGAGGGACCATCAAAGCTGGGTAAAATCCTAGCCTTTGCCACAGGTGCAAGTGTCATCCCTCCAGTCGGCTTTTCACCACAGCCATTGGTTGAGTTCTTGCATGATCAGTCCTTGAGCCCTAAACTCTGTTTGCCTATGGCAAACACCTGCATCAACTGCCTCAAATTGCCACTGCTTGACAAATATGAGCGTTTCCGGGAAAGCATGGACTTTGCATTAGGTAACACGCAGGGTTTTGGTAGAGAAAGACTGGACTTGTTATACATTGTTTAACATTGTTAAGTATCCTGTTGAGGATTAATGTGTTAGACATTTGTTTTTCTTTGAAAACATTAGCAATATTCTGAAAAATCACTTTAAACTTCTTGTAGTCAGTTGAGAAAACTACTTTTACAGTGATTGTTGGTATTTTACAACAAATGCGTTCCAAAGACTGTTTCAAAATATTTGTGTTTTCTGATTTCTTATCAAATAAAGGAAACATTTCTACTAGTTCTGACTAAGTTGTTAGAAAGTTATTTTTATTATATTTTATTTTTGGCAATACTACACAGTAGCACAAAACAATTCACAATCTTACTATTGTTAAGTGTTGTGCTAAATAACCAAATACACATTTGCTGTATTGTCCACTGATCAACTTTGATACAGTTCACTAAGAAAATTCACTAGACCTAAAAATAATTCTATGCCATGGTTACCGTCATCTCTCAGTGGGTCTACTGTCTCTTGAATCCTGTTTAGAACTGTTTCATTTACATTAAATTCGTTTACTGGAACAACTATATTGTTTGCAGTTTCTAATTGTGGAGGAATGCCTTCATTAATATCAAATGTCTCACTTCCTGTAAAAATATAATCGATTGCCAAGTTACCAGCGCCAGCTCTGTTAAGAACCCCTCTCTGCCACAGCTGGAGAGGGGTTTGTCCTTCCTCTGTAGATAATCCATGGTTGTTCCACTGATTTCGGAACTCTGCAGCTGCCCTTCGGATTCTCGGCAGGTAGATGTAGTGGAGACAAAAAAGATGGAGTTCATCGGTGGAATCTAGTATGCCCTCATTTTCCATGAAGGTAAAGAGATTGCTATAGTGGAATGACACTACTCGATTAAGCTCTGCCCACAATCTTTCTATCCTCTGATTGTGGACGCTGCATCCAGTAATGACACTGCCTCTATTTAACCCCCTTCTCTCCAGCATGTACCGTGCAACCGCTGTGTTTTCCATGCCATGGTCACACCGTATTCTTAAGGGAAGTCCAAAGCTCTGTACACCAGTGCGAAACAGTTCCAATACACTTGATGCTCTGTTATTATTGAGGCACTGCAAGTATATGATAGTCTGACTAAAGCCATCAACACAGCCATGAAAGACCATCCTCCACCTCACAAGTTTATGGTTCCCATCTATATGCCTGTTGGGAAAAAAATGGTAAATGATACCGACATATTTGCAACCATTATTTGCAACCATGATTAATAAACCAGAATGCGTTTTTAATTGTTGAAAGTATATGAATTTAAAGGGGTAATTAAAACATTTTTGGACTTATGATTTAGACAATACTGCGAAAGCTACCTCCAGTCCAATACGGAGAGAAATGGAATTAAAATTGTTACTCAGGCATTATAAAGTTTAAATTTTGAGTGTTTTTTGTTAAAATGCATTGGCACAATTCATCTCTTTTTAAAACGTACATTTAAAAAAAATGACAGATTGTAGTGGAATATGCTTTAGACAGTAAGGAAGTTTGAATAATTATTTATGTGGTTTCCTTAATGTGTTGATGGGGTATAAGCTGTTTCCACTGCAGTCTATTGTTATAGGCTGCAACATTAAAATTACGTAAAAGCCATAGACTAAATTAATACATCGGCAGTTTGCGTATTCATGATTATCTATAATATAATATAAATAATAAAAAATTAAAAAACGACTCACCATAATTGATTGGGAGTTTGAACATTGTAAATTCTCCGTCGAATAGCACACAGCTATTCTTTTCCAGCTAATTCCAAGGGACAAACAATGAGTTATTTGCTCATGTAGAATGTTGTACTGTGGACGACCAGGATGACCAGTTCTGAGAAGTGGAGGTACTCTTGAAATATTCATAGATGTTTGTCTCACTTCCATTGATCTCAAGTTTTCATATGAGTTTATAATAGAACAAAAAGATGCATATAAGGCCTCCAACATACCCAAATCTTGGTCACTCCCTCCTAAATTCTGGTGAATTGAGAGAAAGGAAGATATTGTCCTTGTGTATCCATTGAGCTCAAGGAATAATCTTTCCAAAATCATGCTGTCAGATCCCATGGTGTCAGATTCTGATATAATGTTCTGAACACATTGCATTGCAGTGGTAAAAAACACATGAATGTCCTCCTCGCTACCATTTACTTCCACAAACAACAACTGACCGTGAAAAAGAAGGTAAATAAATATAAAAATCTTAGATACCATTCTGCTGTTAGAAAAATGCTTAAAACAAAACTCAAAATCAATCCTTCCTTTAGCTCTAGTATGACAAGCAGTGCTACAAGCTAAAGACTTTGTTGTCTAGGCTGTAAGCCAATCATATTATGAAGATTTAAACTGTCTTCCTGTTTAATCAAACTAACTTCCTTTTACAGTATAGTGGTGTGCGTGTAAGAATATGGTAGTGTGTGTGTAAGAGAATAGTAGTGTGTGTGTGAGAGTATAGTGGTGTGCGTGTGAGAGTATAGTAGTGTGCGTGTGAGAGTATGGTAGTGTGCGTGTAAGAGTATGGTAGTGTGTGTGTAAGGGAATAGTAGTGTGTGTGTGAGAGTATAGTGGTATGCGTGTGAGAGTATAGTAGTGTGCGTGTGAGAGTATGGTAGTGTGCGTGTAAGAGTATGGTAGTGTGCGTGTAAGGGTATAGTAGTGTGTGTAAGAGAATAGTAGTGTGCGTGAGAGAGTATAGTGGTGTGCGTGTGAGATTATGATGCTGTGTGTTTGTGTGTAAGAGTATAGTAGTGTGTGTGTAAGACTATAGTAGTGTGTGTGTGAGAGTATAGTAGTGTACATGTGAGAGTATGATGCTGTGTGCGCGAGTTAGTATGATTTATGTCTCAAACGGCCTCTCATACTTTTATGCTCGCAATCGCCTTTTCTCTCAGCGAGAAAATGCGGTTTTGGAGCCAAGCTTGTATTTAACAATTTCTGCACCAAACTCAATTAAAACTGTGTCTGCCTTCTTATTTAGCCTAAATCCAATCAGAAGAGACTGAAAATAAGCTTGTGGGATGTTTCCTTAAAAGACAGTAAATGCATGTAATTCAAGCATCCTTTTATGCTCGCATTCGCCTTTTCTCAGCGAGAAAATGCTGTTTTGAAACCAAGCTTGTATTTAACAATTTCTGCACCAAACGCAATTAAAACTGTGTCTGCCTTCTTATTTAGCCTAAATCCACTCAGGAGAGACTGAAAATAAGCTTGTGGGATGTTTCCTTAAAAGACAGTAAATGCATGTAAATCAAGCATCCTTTTATGCTCGCAATCGCCTTTTCTCAGCGAGAAAATGCTGTTTTGAAGCCAAGCTTGTATTTAACAATTTCTGCACCAAACTCAATTAAAACTGTGTCTGTCTTCTTATTTAGCCTAAATCCATTCAGCAGAACATATAAACAAGCTTGTGGGATGTTTCCTTAAAAGACAGTAAATGCATGTAATTCAAGCATCCTTTTACGCTCGCATTCGCCTTTTCTCAGCGAGAAAATGCTGTTTTGAAGCCAAGCTTGTATTTAACAATTTCTGCACCAAACTCAAATAAAACTGTGTCTGCCTTCTAATTTTGCCTAAATCCACTCAGCAGAACATATAAACAAGCTTGTGGGATGTTTCCTTAAAAGACAGTAAATGCATGTAATTCAAGCATCCTTTTATTACGCGTGTTCAATGGTCCAAAAAAGATCCACTTCAGAGATCGATTGTATTATAAAAAACGTTGCAGATTTATTGAACTTCTGTGTTCTTCAGTACAGCTAATAACAACAGTTCTAAAATCATGTTAATATAATACCTAAACTCCATTGAGCATGGTAAGAAAACTGTGTGCCTTCCACAGCCAAACACTGGACTTCCACTATATCTTGCTGCTCCTGTCCGTTTCTAACAACCAGAAAAGCAATACAAACATTGGTTTCCTTAACGATTACTTGCAGGCTTAGAAGGCACTATTTGATGTTGCATGTACGTCAGCTACTAGTTGTCTATCTACTGACACAGCATAACTGCAGAAAAGTATATAAGCATAGAACAAACGTTTGAGAAAGTTAATGTTGGCTCATTCACACCCGGGCCCCAATTGTGCACCAATATTAAGGAATAGTTGAATTAATGTTGGAAACAATTACCAAATCATAGTGAACAATGAAAAGTAGAACCCACATTAGGTGTAGCAAACATGTAACAAGTAATAGTAAATATCTGAAGTCTAACAATGAACATTAGAACTAATTTGTAGAACTTAGCTTGAACATCTAACAGTTACGAGTATACATTGTAATAATAAACAATACAGCGCCTAAATATGGCACCACCACCAACTTGAAGGTCTTCCTTCTTCTTTCTTCGGCGTCAGAGGTCTCTAGGACTTGACACACCGTAGGAGAACAGTCTTCACCACTGTCTCATTCTGATTCGTGAAGAAGACAGACCTTGGTTACAGGTCTTTCTAGCTCATTGGTTTGTTTTCATGCGAACCTGGCGAACCAAGCCACGGTTATCCTTTATTGCCTCGACGATCTTTCCTATGATCCACGAGTTTCGAGGTGCTGACTCATCAACGATCAACACGATGTCTCCAGGAACGAAATTTCTTTTAGTATGTATCCATTTTTGCCGTTTTTGAAGGTTAGGAAGATACTCCTTTATCCATCGTTTCCAAAATAGATCCGCCATGTATCTGGAAGGTGCAATTATCCTTCGTATCTTCCCCACCATGAGCTGCGACAATCGAGTCTTGGGCTGAATAATAAGGTGTTTGGATTCTTCTGCTCCCGCAGTAGGCACCAAATGAGGAATGGTCGTGGGGTCTAGGGGGGCAGCTCTTGCCTTTCCAAACACAAAGGCATATTGAACATCATTACTTCTGTTTTGTTGAATCAGGTAGGTTACTGTTCCATAGCCCACCTCGCCGGCATCTGAAAAATGATGCAGCTGAGCCGAAATTGGCTGACCAAAGCTCCCTGGCTTGAAGCATCGTTCTATTCCAAAGTCGCGTAATTGTTGCAGACCCTGTACCCATTGGAGCCATTTCTGGGCGAAATGTTCAGGTACGGTCTCATCCCATCCTAACTTCATCCTGCAAAGCTCCTGCATAACACTCCTAGCTTCCAAAATCACTGGTGTCAGCACTCCCAAAGGACCATACACTGAGCTTAACATGGACAGAATTCCCCTTTTAGTGGGAGGTTTATTTTGGATGGAAATTTTGAACTTAAACTGATCTGACTGTATGCACCATTGCACGCCCAACACTCTCTCCACTGGAAGCGTGTTTTGATCCAAATCCAGGTTCTTTACTTCCTTCGCCTTCTCCTCCTCTGGTATTGCCGCCAACACCACTCTATTGTTAAAGATCCATTTATTTAGTCTGAAGCCACCCTTCTGACATACAGCCTTCAGACTTTGGTAGAGGCCTTTAGCTTTGTCAACAGACTAGACAGATTTCAAGCAGTCGTCGACATAAAAATTCTGTAATACTGTATTTATTGTACAAGCTTCGAACAGATGTATGTTATCTTCGGCACATCGCCGGAGAGCATAGCTTGCACAACTAGGCGAAGAAGTAGCCCCGAACAGATGCACTTCCATTCTGAATTCACCCATTGGCTGACTGGTGTCACCCTCTGGCCACCACAAGAATCTAAGCAAGTCAGCATCTTCTTGCGGCACCTTTACTTGGTGGAACATGGCTTCCACGTCAGCTACTATTGCCACAGGTTCTTGACGAAATCTAGTTAGAACACCAATTATAGTGCTAGTAAGGTTTGGGCCTTGGAGAAGTTGTTCGTTTAATGAGGTGCCCTGATATGATGCCCCACAGTCAAACACTACACGAAGCTTGTGCTTCTTGGGATGATACACTCCGTGATGAGGAATATACCAAACTTTTCCATCGCTGCGGCCAAGATCCTTATCCGGAACTTTAGCTGCATATCCTTTAGTGATCATATCCGTCACCAAAGTGATGTACTCCAATTTAAATGAGGGATTCTTGAGAAACTTCCTCTTGAGATTCACTGCACATTGCTCTGCCACAGCACGATTGTTAGGCATTCTGACATTCAAGTCCTTTAGTGGTAAGTTAATGCAGTAGTGGCCGTTTATTATTTTGGCAGATTGCGCCACCCTTTCCATAAATAGGTGATCTGCCTTAGACATCCCCTGATCCTCCTCTTGAGCTCCTTCAGGAAAGTCATATTTGAATTTTTCCTTCCACAGATTCTCTAGCTTTGCTACAGATATGCGATTTGACAGAACTGGTCTTATTCCCTTTTCCGTTTTACTACATCCACCCTCTCTCAGCGGCCCATTAACTGTCCATCCCAGCCTGGTTCTGACGGCATAAGGCCCATCATTTAAGCTAGGGAGGATTACCTCTGGTTCTAATGCCTTTGCAACTTTATATCCAATTAGAAGACCTATATCAGCCTCAATGTAAGGTATTGTCACTCCTCTAAGATGTGGCCATTTGTCTATGTCCTTTTGGCGTGGGATATTGTTCTTGCTCACTGGGATACTGCTTCGGGAAAAAACTTCTTTTAGCTCTATGAAGTCGTCCACATGCAGAGGACTCACTTCCAACTCTGTCACCATGTTGCTAGTGTCAACACCACTGTCTCTCACAGTTGTAATGAAAAGATTGACCTTTTTCCCACGTAAATTTAGTTCATTAAGGAGTTTGTCTGTGCAAAATGTAGCATGGCTGCCTGAATCTAAGAATGCATATGACTGAATTACTTTGTCACCTTTCTTTGCCCTTACTTGAACAGGAACTATGGCAAAAATTTCATCTGCGTCCCCGGGCCCCGTATCCGAATCCTGACTAAAACTAGTACTGACGAAACCACTAGAAACTTTCTGTTTGTCACTTTCAACTGTCCCTACTTCTTTGACTGCACTATTTTCTTGGTGTTTTATATGCAGCAATGTGGGGTGTGCCTTTGAGCATACCTGACAGTTTAATCTCTCCTGACAGAATTTACTCATGTGACCCGCCTTCAGACAACTGAAGCATAGTCCACGACTTTTGAGAAAGTCAACCTTCTCTTGGTGGGGTAAATTGAGAAGTTTTGCACATTCATTAAAGACATGCTGACCATGGCAGAAAAGACAAGACTCCTGCACGGCCTTGATGTTCTTAGTGACACCTTTCATGTTAGGACTTGGCTTTAAAGTCATGTCCCTTTGAACTGTCTTTGGTATTACATGGGTGGTAAAACTCTTTTTTACACCCACCTGTCTTCCTGACTTATCATCAACAGGATTTTTTACTTGCCCTTTGGATTTATCTCCAATGTTTCCGTACAAAGGATGCGACGCCTCCTTTGCCATTTCGTTTACGAACGCCACCAAGTCTTTAAATTTAGCCCTACGGCTGTCCTTCATCTCAACTTTAAGAGCCACACTCCTCCACTTCTCTCTCAGCTTATATGGAAGCTTTAGAAGGATGGTTCTAATGTTGTGTACATTATCTAACTCTGCTAGATAGTCTAACTCTGCTACTGCGCGTCCGCAACTAGTTAGGAAAAGTGCAAACGACCGGAGAGCTTCACTATCATCAGCTCTAATTGTTGGCCAATTTAAGACCTTATCCATGTAGGCTGCGGATATCGTATATTCATTGCCAAAATGCTCAGTTAAAAGTCTCCTGGCCTCCTTATATCCACGATGTGCCTCCATGGGAAGACAACTTCGTACCAAAACTCTAGGTTGTCCTCTAGTATACTGCTCCAAAAAGTAAAGCCTATCCCGATCGTTATCTGTCTTACTTTCAATATTATGTTCAAAAGCCATTATGAAGGGCCCATACTCTAAAGGATCCCCCCAAAAATTGGATATACTCTGCAAAGGTAGAGTACCCGACCTTTGATTAGTCATAGGTTCAGGGATGTAATTCTGGTGCTGTGATGCCTCATGCTTAACTGCTGCCCTAGGATATTGCTGACCAGGGTATTGCGCTATGGCCTGTAAGCTTCTATAAGACCCAGCCCCACATTCTGACTGCGGGTAACGTACTCCATACCCGTGCTCAATTTTCTCCGTCTCTGAGTCCTGATCTACCTCTCTGAACTCCGTACAGGAGCGCCCCATTTCTAATTCTTCGTTTTTTATCACTTTTCTCCACTCAGCACCACTAGGAACAGTGGAAGCCTCATTTTGCTCCTTCTCGGTGGCTCTAAATCTGGTTTCCAACTCATCCTCTTTTTCCGTAAGCCTGTTCTCACGTTCGGCTTTAAGATGCAGCTCCTGTACCATACGCACAAGTTGTTCTGACTTAAGTTGTTCTGCCCTAAGTTGTTCTGCCCACTTAAGTTTTTCTGCCTTAAGTTGTTCTTCCCTAAGTTGTTCTGTCAACTTAAGTTTTTCTTCTGCTCTAAGCCTAAATTCTTGTTCCAACTTGAACCTCAACTCTTGTTCTGACTTAAGCCTCAGATTCTCAGCCTTAACCCTTTCTAACTCGGCTTTGACTCGTGCTGAAGCTGTGGACGTTACAGAACCTGATCTGGAAGTGAGCCTAGTGAGCCTAGACACGTTGGATGTCATAGACACGCTGTCCTCAGGACCTACTTCTGCATTTGCTCTGGAAGCCTCCTCCATACGCTGTAGTGCTCCATGCACCCATTCAGTAGCCTTTTCCTTAAAATCGTTGAAGTCGGCTACGATTGACTCCAGCCCTTTTTGCTGTTCATCATTAGGGTCAATCAACCCTTCAATTAAGACATTTATACCACGCAACTCACCAACCAGTTGGTCGAGCTCCGGAATCAGCGTGGTATTCACTGTCTCAGCGTTACAGTCGTTCTCCATCAGACCAAGTGTCTTTTTCCTTTTTTCTGACAACTGCTTCAGCTTAGCCTTTCTTACTTTGAGCAGCCCTTGCAAAGTATTCTTCATGACAACTCTATCCGTATCCTTTCCACTTTCCATCTTTTCGTTAATCCAATCGTTTAGTCCGTGTAAAGAAAAGTTTTCTTACTAATGTAGAGGCCGTCTTACGCGTGTTCAATGGTCCAAAAAAGATCCACTCGATGTATTATAAAAAACGTTGCAGATTTATTGAACTTCTGTGTTCTTCAGTACAGCTAATAACAACAGTTCTAAAATCATGTTAATATAATACCTAAACTCCATTGAGCACGGTAAGAAAACTGTGTTCCTTCCACAGCCAAACACTGGACTTCCACTATATCTTGCTGCTCCTGTCCGTTTCTAACAACCAGAAAAGCAATACAAACATTGGTTTCCTTAACGATTACTTGCAGGCTTAGAAGGCACTATTTGATGTTGCACGTACGTTAGCTACTAGTTGTCTATCTACTGACACAGCATAACTGCAGAAAAGTATATAAGCATAGAACAAACGTTTGAGAAAGTTAACGTTGGCTCATTCAGCAGTAAATGCATGTAATTCAAGCATCCTATTATGCTCGCAATCGCGTTTTCTCACGAGAAAATGCTGTTTTGAAGCCAAGCTTGTATTTAACAATTTCTGCACCAAACTCAAATAAAACTGTGTCTGCCTTCTAATTTAGCCTAAATCCACTCAGGAAGGACTGAAAATACGCTTGTGGGATGTTTCCTTAAAAGATAGTAAATGCATATAATTCAAGCATCGCTCGCAATCGCCTTTTCTCAGCGAGAAAATGCTGTTTTGAAGCCAAGCTTGTATTTAACAATTTCTGCACCAAACTCAAATAAAACTGTGTCTGCCTCCTTATTTAGCCTAAATCCACTCAGGAGAGACTGAAAATACGCTTGTGGGATTTTTCCTTAAAAGACAGTAAATGCATGTAATTCAAGCATCCTTTGATGCTCGAAATCGCCTTTTCTCAGCGAGAAAATGCTGTTTTGAAGCCAAGTATGTATTTAACAATTTCTGCACCAAACTCTAATAAAACTGTGTCTGCCTTCTTATTTAGCCTAAATCCACTCAGGAGAGACTGAAAATACGCTTGTGGGATGTTTCCTTAAAAGACAGTAAATGCATGTAATTCAAGCATCCTTTTATGCTCGCATTCGCCTTTTCTCAGCGAGAAAATGCTGTTTTGAAGCCAAGCTTGTATTTAACAATTTCTGCACCAAACTCAAATAAAACTGTGTCTGCCTTCTTATTTAGCCTAAATCCACTCAGGAGAGACTGAAAATAAGCTTGTGGGATGTTCCCTTAAAACACAGTAAATGCATGTAATTCAAGCATCCTTTTATGCTCGCATTCGCCTTTTCTCAGCGAGAAAATGCTGTTTTGAAACCAAGCTTGTATTTAACAATTTCTTCACCAAACTCAAATAAAACTGTGTCTGCCTTCTAATTTAGCCTAAATCCACTCAGCAGCACATATAAACAAGCTTGTGGGATGTTTCCTTAAAAGACAGTAAATGCATGTAATTCAAGCATCCTTTTATGCTCGCAATCGCCTTTTTTCAGCGAGAAAATGCTGTTTTGAAGCCAAGCTTGTATTTAACAATTTCTGCACCAAACTCAAATAAAACTGTGTCTGCCTTCTTATTTAGCCTAAATCCACTCAGCAGAACATATAAACAAGCTTGTGGGATGTTTCCTTAAAAGACAGTAAATGTAATTCAAGCATCCTTTTATGCTCGCAATCGCCTTTTCTCACCGAGAAAATGCTGTTTTGAAGCCAAGCTTGTATTTAACAATTTCTGCACCAAACTCAAATAAAACTGTGTCTGCCTTCTAATTTAGCCTAAATCCACTCAGCAGAACATATAAACAAGCTTGTGGGATGTTTCCTTAAAAGACAGTAAATGCATGTAATTCAAGCATCCTTTTATGCTGCCTAATCGCCTTTTCTCAGCGAGAAAATGCTGTTTTGAAACCAAGCTTGTATTTAACAATTACTGCACCAAACTCAATTAAAACTGTGTCTGCCTTCTTATTTAGCCTAAATCCACTCAGCAGAACATATAAACAAGCTTGTGGGATGTTTCTTTAAAAGACAGTAAATGCATGTAATTCAAGCATCCTTTTATGCTCGCAATCGCCTTTTCTCAGCGAAAAAATGCAATTTTGGAGCCAAGATTGTATTTAACAATTTCTGCACCAAACTCAATTAAAACTGTGTCTGCCTTCTTATTTAGCCTAAATCCACTCAGGAGAGACTGAAAATAAGCTTGTGGGATGTTTCCTTAAAAGACAGTAAATGCATGTAATTCAAGCATCCTTTTATGCTCGCAATCGCCTTTTCTCAGCGAGAAAATGCTGTTTTGAAGCCAAGCTTGTATTTAACAATTTCTGCACCAAACTCAAATAAAACTGTGTCTGCCTTCTTATTTAGCCTAAATCCACTCAGCAGAACATATAAACAAGCTTGTGGCATGTTTCCTTTAAAGACAGTAAATGCATATAATTAAAGCATCCTTTTATGCTGCAAATCGCCTTTTCTCAGCGAGAAAATGCGGTTTTGAAGCCAAGCTTGTATTTAACAATTTCTGCACCAAACTCAATTAAAACTGTGTCTGCCTTCTTATTTAGCCTAAATCCACTCAGGAGAGACTGAAAAGAAGCTTGTGGGATGTTTCCTTAAAAGACAGTAAATGCATGTAATTCAAGCATCCTTTAATGCTCGCAATCGCCTTTTCTCAGCGAGAAAATGCTGTTTTGAAACCAAGCTTGTATTTAACAATTTCTGCACCAAACTCAAATAAAACTGTGTCTGCCTTCTAATTTTGCCTAAATCCACTCAGCAGAACATATAAACAAGCTTGTGGGATGTTTCCTTAAAAGACAGTAAATGCATGTAATTCAAGCATCCTTTTATGCTCGCATTCGCATTTTCTCAGCGAGAAAATGCTGTTTTGAAACCAAGCTTGTATTTAACAATTTCTGCACCAAACTCAAATAAAACTGTGTCTGCCTTCTTATTTAGCCTAAATCCACTCAGGAGAGACTGAAAAGAAGCTTGTGGGATGTTTCCTTAAAAGACAGTAAATGCATGTAATTCAAGCATCCTTTTATGCTCGTAATCGCTTTTTCTCAGCGAGAAAATGCTGTTTTGAAGCCAAGCTTGTATTTAACAATTTCTGCACCAAACTCAAATAAAACTGTGTATGCCTTCTAATTTAGCCTAAATCCACTCAGCAGAACATATAAACAAGCTTGTGGGATGTTTCCTTAAAAGACAGTAAATGCATGTAATTCAAGCATCCTTTTACGCTCGCATTCGCCTTTTGTCAGCGAGAAAATGCTGTTTTGAAGCCAAGTATGTATTTAACAATTTCTGCACCAAACTCAAATAAAACTGCGTCTGTCTTCTAATTTAGCCTAAATCCACTCAGCAGAACATATAAACAAGCTTGTGGGATGTTTCCTTAAAAGACAGTAAATGCATGTAATTCAAGCATCCTTTTATGCTCGCAAATCGCCTTTTCTCAGCAAGAAAATGCTGTTTTGAAGCCAAGCTTGTATTTAACAATTTCTGCACCAAACTCAAATAGAACTGTGTCTGCCTTCTTATTTAGCCTAAATCCACTCACCAGAACATATAAACAAGCTTGTGGGATGTTTCCTTTAAAGACAGTAAATGCATATAATTAAAGCATCCTTTTATGCTCACTAATCGCCTTTTCTCAGCGAGAAAATGCTATTTTGAAGCCAAGCTTGTATTTAACAATTTTTCACCAAACTCAATTGAAACTGTGTCTGCATTCTAATTTTGCCTAAATCCACTCAGCAGAACATATAAACAAGCTTGTGGGATGTTTCCTTAAAAGACAGTAAATGCATGTAATTCAAGCATCCTTTTATGCTCGCATTCGCATTTTCTCAGCGAGAAAATGCTGTTTTGAAAACCAAGTATGTATTTAACAATTTCTGCACCAAACTCAAATAAAACTGCGTCTGTCTTCTAATTTAGCCTAAATCCACTCAGCAGAACATATAAACAAGCTTGTGGGATGTTTCCTTAAAAGACAGTAAATGCATATAATTAAAGCATCCTTTTATGCTCAAATCGCCTTTTCTCAGCGAGAAAATGCTATTTTGAAGCCAAGCTTGTATTTAACAATTTCTGCACCAAACTCAAATAAAACTGTGTCTGCCTTCTAATTTAGCCTAAATCCACTCAGGAGAGACTGAAAATACGCTTGTGGGATGTTTCCTTAAAAGACAGTAAATGCATGTAATTCAAGCATCCTTTTATGCTCGCATTCGCCTTTTCTCAGCGAGAAAATGCTGTTTTGAAGCCAAGCTTGTATTTAACAATTTCTGCACCAAACTCAAATAAAACTGTGTCTGCCTTCTTATTCAGCGTATATCCACTCAGGAGAGACAGAAAATAAGCTTGTGGGATGTTTCCTTAAAAGACAGTAAATGCATATAATTAAAGCATCCTTTTATGCTCGCAATCGCCTTTTCTCAGCGAGAAAATGCTATTTTGAAGCCAAGCTTGTATTTAACAATTTCTGCACCAAACTCAAATAAAACTGTGTCTGCCTTCTTATTTAGCCTAAATCCACTCAGGAGAGACTGAAAATAAGCTTGTGGGATGTTTCCTTAAAACACAGTAAATGCATGTAATTCAAGCATCCTTTAATGCTCGCAATCGCCTTTTCTCAGCGAGAAAATGCTGTTTTGAAACCAAGCTTGTATTTAACAATTTCTGCACCAAACTCAAATAAAACTGTGTCTGCCTTCTAATGTAGCCTAAATCCACTCAGCAGAACATATAAACAAGCTTGTGGGATGTTTCCTTAAAAGACAGTAAATGCATGTAATTCAAGCATCCTTTTACGCTCGCATTCGCCTTTTGTCAGCGAGAAAATGCTGTTTTGAAGCCAAGTATGTATTTAACAATTTCTGCACCAAACTCAAATAAAACTGCGTCTGTCTTCTAATTTAGCCTAAATCCACTCAGCAGAACATATAAACAAGCTTGTGGGATGTTTCCTTAAAAGACAGTAAATGCATGTAATTCAAGCATCCTTTTATGCTCGCAAATCGCCTTTTCTCAGCAAGAAAATGCTGTTTTGAAGCCAAGCTTGTATTTAACAATTTCTGCACCAAACTCAAATAGAACTGTGTCTGCCTTCTTATTTAGCCTAAATCCACTCACCAGAACATATAAACAAGCTTGTGGGATGTTTCCTTTAAAGACAGTAAATGCATATAATTAAAGCATCCTTTTATGCTCATAATCGCCTTTTCTCAGCGAGAAAATGCTATTTTGAAACCAAGCTTGTATTTAACAATTTTTCACCAAACTCAATTGAAACTGTGTCTGCATTCTAATTTTGCCTAAATCCACTCAGCAGAACATATAAACAAGCTTGTGGGATGTTTCCTTAAAAGACAGTAAATGCATGTAATTCAAGCATCCTTTTATGCTCGCATTCGCATTTTCTCAGCGAGAAAATGCTGTTTTGAAGCCAAGTATGTATTTAACAATTTCTGCACCAAACTCAAATAAAACTGCGTCTGTCTTCTAATTTAGCCTAAATCCACTCAGCAGAACATATAAACAAGCTTGTGGGATGTTTCCTTAAAAGACAGTAAATGCATATAATTAAAGCATCCTTTTATGCTCGCAATCGCCTTTTCTCAGCGAGAAAATGCTATTTTGAAGCCAAGCTTGTATTTAACAATTTCTGCACCAAACTCAAATAAAACTGTGTCTGCCTTCTAATTTAGCCTAAATCCACTCAGGAGAGACTGAAAATACGCTTGTGGGATGTTTCCTTAAAAGACAGTAAATGCATGTAATTCAAGCATCCTTTTATGCTCGATTCGCCTTTTCTCAGCGAGAAAATGCTGTTTTGAAGCCAAGCTTGTATTTAACAATTTCTGCACCAAACTCAAATAAAACTGTGTCTGCCTTCTTATTCAGCGTATATCCACTCAGGAGAGACAGAAAATAAGCTTGTGGGATGTTTCCTTAAAAGACAGTAAATGCATATAATTAAAGCATCCTTTTATGCTCATAATCGCCTTTTCTCAGCGAGAAAATGCTATTTTGAAGCCAAGCTTGTATTTAACAATTTCTGCACCAAACTCAAATAAAACTGTGTCTGCCTTCTTATTTAGCCTAAATCCACTCAGGAGAGACTGAAAATAAGCTTGTGGGATGTTTCCTTAAAACACAGTAAATGCATGTAATTCAAGCATCCTTTAATGCTGAATCGCCTTTTCTCAGCGAGAAAATGCTGTTCTGAAACCAAGCTTGTATTTAACAATTTCTGTATCAAACTCAAATAAAACTGTGTCTGCCTTCTAATTTAGCCTAAATCCACTCAGCAGAACATATAAACAAGCTTGTGGGATGTTTCCTTAAAAGACAGTAAATGCATGTAATTCAAGCATCCTTTTATGCTCAAATCGCCTTTTCTCAGCGAGAAAATGCTGTTTTGAAACCAAGCTTGTATTTAACAATTTCTGCACCAAACGCAATTAAAACTGTGTCTGCCTTCTTATTTAGCCTAAATCCAATCAGAAGAGACTGAAAATAAGCTTGTGGGATGTTTCCTTAAAAGACAGTAAATGCATGTAATTCAAGCATCCTTTTATGCTCGATTCGCCTTTTCTCAGCGAGAAAATGCTGTTTTGAAACCAAGCTTGTATTTAACAATTTCTGCACCAAACGCAATTAAAACTGTGTCTGCCTTCTTATTTAGCCTAAATCCAATCAGAAGAGACTGAAAATAAGCTTGTGGGATGTTTCCTTAAAAGACAGTAAATGCATGTAATTCAAGCATCCTTTTATGCTCGCATTCGCCTTTTCTCAGCGAGAAAATGCTGTTTTGAAACCAAGCTTGTATTTAACAATTTCTGCACCAAACTCAAATAAAACTGTGTCTGCCTTCTTATTTAGCCTATATCCACTCAGGAGAGACTGAAAATAAGCTTGTGGGTTCTTTCCTGTAAAGACAGTAAATGCATATAATTCAAGCATCGCTCGCAATCGCCTTTTCTCAGCAAGAAAATGCTGTTTTGAAACCAAGCTTGTATTTAACAATTTCTGCACCAAACTCAAATAAAACTGTGTCTGCCTTCTAATTTTGCTTAAATCCACTCAGCAGAACATATAAACAAGCTTGTGGGATGTTTCCTTAAAAGACAGTAAATGCATGTAATTCAAGCATCCTTTTATGCTCGATTCGCATTTTCTCAGCGAAAAAATGCTGTTTTGAAACCAAGCTTGTATTTAACAATTTCTGCACCAAACTCAAATAAAACTGTGTCTGCCTTCTTATTTAGCCTAAATCCACTCAGGAGAGACTGAAAATGAGCTTGTGGGATGTTTCCTTAAAAGACAGTAAATGCATGTAATTCAAGCATCCTTTTATGCTCGCAATCGCTTTTTCTCAGCGAGAAAATGCTGTTTTGAAGCCAAGCTTGTATTTAACAATTTCTGCACCAAACTCAAATAAAACTGTGTATGCCTTCTAATTTTGCCTAAATCCACTCAGCAGAACATATAAACAAGCTTGTGGGATGTTTCCTTAAAAGACAGTAAATGCATGTAATTCAAGCATCCTTTTACGCTCGCATTCGCCTTTTGTCAGCGAGAAAATGCTGTTTTGAAGCCAAGTATGTATTTAACAATTTCTGCACCAAACTCAAATAAAACTGCGTCTGTCTTCTAATTTAGCCTAAATCCACTCAGCAGAACATATAAACAAGCTTGTGGGATGTTTCCTTAAAAGACAGTAAATGCATGTAATTCAAGCATCCTTTTATGCTCGCAATCGCCTTTTTTCAGCGAGAAAATGCTGTTTTGAAGCCAAGCTTGTATTTAACAATTTCTGCACCAAACTCAAATAAAACTGTGTCTGCCTTCTTATTTAGCCTAAATCCACTCAGCAGAACATATAAACAAGCTTGTGGGATGTTTCCTTAAAAGACAGTAAATGTAATTCAAGCATCCTTTTATGCTTTAATCGCCTTTTCTCACCGAGAAAATGCTGTTTTGAAGCCAAGCTTGTATTTAACAATTTCTGCACCAAACTCAAATAAAACTGTGTCTGCCTTCTAATTTAGCCTAAATCCACTCAGCAGAACATATAAACAAGCTTGTGGGATGTTTCCTTAAAAGACAGTAAATGCATGTAATTCAAGCATCCTTTTATGCTCGCAATCGCCTTTTCTCAGCGAGAAAATGCTGTTTTGAAACCAAGCTTGTATTTAACAATTACTGCACCAAACTCAATTAAAACTGTGTCTGCCTTCTTATTTAGCCTAAATCCACTCAGCAGAACATATAAACAAGCTTGTGGGATGTTTCTTTAAAAGACAGTAAATGCATGTAATTCAAGCATCCTTTTATGCTCGCAATCGCCTTTTCTCAGCGAAAAAATGCAATTTTGGAGCCAAGATTGTATTTAACAATTTCTGCACCAAACTCAGTTAAAACTGTGTCTGCCTTCTTATTTAGCCTAAATCCACTCAGGAGAGACTGAAAATAAGCTTGTGGGATGTTTCCTTAAAAGACAGTAAATGCATGTAATTCAAGCATCCTTTTATGCTCGCAATCGCCTTTTCTCAGCGAGAAAATGCTGTTTTGAAGCCAAGCTTGTATTTAACAATTTATGCACCAAACTCAAATAAAACTGTGTCTGCCTTCTTATTTAGCCTAAATCCACTCAGCAGAACATATAAACAAGCTTGTGGCATGTTTCCTTTAAAGACAGTAAATGCATATAATTAAAGCATCCTTTTATGCTCGCAATCGCCTTTTCTCAGCGAGAAAATGCGGTTTTGAAGCCAAGCTTGTATTTAACAATTTCTGCACCAAACTCAATTAAAACTGTGTCTGCCTTCTTATTTAGCCTAAATCCACTCAGGAGAGACTGAAAAGAAGCTTGTGGGATGTTTCCTTAAAAGACAGTAAATGCATGTAATTCAAGCATCCTTTTATGCTCGCAATCGCCTTTTCTCAGCGAGAAAATGCTGTTTTGAAACCAAGCTTGTATTTAACAATTTCTGCACCAAACTCAAATAAAACTGTGTCTGCCTTCTAATTTTGCCTAAATCCACTCAGCAGAACATATAAACAAGCTTGTGGGATGTTTCCTTAAAAGACAGTAAATGCATGTAATTCAAGCATCCTTTTATGCTCGATTCGCATTTTCTCAGCGAGAAAATGCTGTTTTGAAACCAAGCTTGTATTTAACAATTTCTGCACCAAACTCAAATAAAACTGTGTCTGCCTTCTTATTTAGCCTAAATCCACTCAGGAGAGACTGAAAAGAAGCTTGTGGGATGTTTCCTTAAAAGACAGTAAATGCATGTAATTCAAGCATCCTTTTATGCTCGCAATCGCTTTTTCTCAGCGAGAAAATGCTGTTTTGAAGCCAAGCTTGTATTTAACAATTTCTGCACCAAACTCAAATAAAACTGTGTATGCCTTCTAATTTAGCCTAAATCCACTCAGCAGAACATATAAACAAGCTTGTGGGATGTTTCCTTAAAAGACAGTAAATGCATGTAATTCAAGCATCCTTTTACGCTCGCATTCGCCTTTTGTCAGCGAGAAAATGCTGTTTTGAAGCCAAGTATGTATTTAACAATTTCTGCACCAAACTCAAATAAAACTGCGTCTGTCTTCTAATTTAGCCTAAATCCACTCAGCAGAACATATAAACAAGCTTGTGGGATGTTTCCTTAAAAGACAGTAAATGCATGTAATTCAAGCATCCTTTTATGCTCGCAATCGCCTTTTCTCAGCAAGAAAATGCTGTTTTGAAGCCAAGCTTGTATTTAACAATTTCTGCACCAAACTCAAATAGAACTGTGTCTGCCTTCTTATTTAGCCTAAATCCACTCACCAGAACATATAAACAAGCTTGTGGGATGTTTCCTTTAAAGACAGTAAATGCATATAATTAAAGCATCCTTTTATGCTCGCAATCGCCTTTTCTCAGCGAGAAAATGCTATTTTGAAGCCAAGCTTGTATTTAACAATTTTTTCACCAAACTCAATTGAAACTGTGTCTGCATTCTAATTTTGCCTAAATCCACTCAGCAGAACATATAAACAAGCTTGTGGGATGTTTCCTTAAAAGACAGTAAATGCATGTAATTCAAGCATCCTTTTATGCTCGCATTCGCCTTTTCTCAGCGAGAAAATGCTGTTTTGAAGCCAAGCTTGTATTTAACAATTTCTGCACCAAACTCAAATAAAACTGTGTCTGCCTTCTTATTCAGCGTATATCCACTCAGGAGAGACAGAAAATAAGCTTGTGGGATGTTTCCTTAAAAGACAGTAAATGCATATAATTAAAGCATCCTTTTATGCTCGCAATCGCCTTTTCTCAGCGAGAAAATGCTATTTTGAAGCCAAGCTTGTATTTAACAATTTCTGCACCAAACTCAAATAAAACTGTGTCTGCCTTCTTATTTAGCCTAAATCCACTCAGGAGAGACTGAAAATAAGCTTGTGGGATGTTTCCTTAAAACACAGTAAATGCATGTAATTCAAGCATCCTTTAATGCTCGCAATCGCCTTTTCTCAGCGAGAAAATGCTGTTCTGAAGCCAAGCTTGTATTTAACAATTTCTGCATCAAACTCAAATAAAACTGTGTCTGCCTTCTAATTTAGCCTAAATCCACTCAGCAGAACATATAAACAAGCTTGTGGGATGTTTCCTTAAAAGACAGTAAATGCATGTAATTCAAGCATCCTTTTATGCTCGCATAATCGCCTTTTCTCAGCGAGAAAATGCTGTTTTGAAACCAAGCTTGTATTTAACAATTTCTGCACCAAACGCAATTAAAACTGTGTCTGCCTTCTTATTTAGCCTAAATCCAATCAGAAGAGACTGAAAATAAGCTTGTGGGATGTTTCCTTAAAAGACAGTAAATGCATGTAATTCAAGCATCCTTTTATGCTCGATTCGCCTTTTCTCAGCGAGAAAATGCTGTTTTGAAACCAAGCTTGTATTTAACAATTTCTGCACCAAACGCAATTAAAACTGTGTCTGCCTTCTTATTTAGCCTAAATCCAATCAGAAGAGACTGAAAATAAGCTTGTGGGATGTTTCCTTAAAAGACAGTAAATGCATGTAATTCAAGCATCCTTTTATGCTCGCATTCGCCTTTTCTCAGCGAGAAAATGCTGTTTTGAAGCCAAGCTTGTATTTAACAATTTCTGCACCAAACTCAAATAAAACTGTGTCTGCCTTCTAATTTAGCCTAAATCCACTCAGCAGAACATATAAAGAAGCTTGTGGGATGTTTCCTTAAAAGACAGTAAATGCATGTAATTCAAGCATCCTTTTATGCTCACTTAATCGCCTTTTCTCAGCGAGAAAATGCTGTTTTGAAGCCAAGCTTGTATTTAACAATTTCTGCACCAAACTCAAATAAAACTGTGTCTGCCTTCTTATTTAGCCTATATCCACTCAGGAGAGACTGAAAATAAGCTTGTGGGTTCTTTCCTGTAAAGACAGTAAATGCATATAATTCAAGCATCGCTCGCAATCGCCTTTTCTCAGCAAGAAAATGCTGTTTTGAAACCAAGCTTGTATTTAACAATTTCTGCACCAAACTCAAATAAAACTGTGTCTGCCTTCTAATTTTGCCTAAATCCACTCAGCAGAACATATAAACAAGCTTGTGGGATGTTTCCTTAAAAGACAGTAAATGCATGTAATTCAAGCATCCTTTTATGCTCGCATTCGCATTTTCTCAGCGAGAAAATGCTGTTTTGAAACCAAGCTTGTATTTAACAATTTCTGCACCAAACTCAAATAAAACTGTGTCTGCCTTCTTATTTAGCCTAAATCCACTCAGGAGAGACTGAAAATAAGCTTGTGGGATGTTTCCTTAAAAGACAGTAAATGCATGTAATTCAAGCATCCTTTTATGCTCGCAATCGCTTTTCTCAGCGAGAAAATGCTGTTTTGAAGCCAAGCTTGTATTTAACAATTTCTGCACCAAACTCAAATAAAACTGTGTATGCCTTCTAATTTTGCCTAAATCCACTCAGCAGAACATATAAACAAGCTTGTGGGATGTTTCCTTAAAAGACAGTAAATGCATGTAATTCAAGCATCCTTTTACGCTCGCATTCGCCTTTTGTCAGCGAGAAAATGCTGTTTTGAAGCCAAGTATGTATTTAACAATTTCTGCACCAAACTCAAATAAAACTGCGTCTGTCTTCTAATTTAGCCTAAATCCACTCAGCAGAACATATAAACAAGCTTGTGGGATGTTTCCTTAAAAGACAGTAAATGCATGTAATTCAAGCATCCTTTTATGCTCGCAATCGCCTTTTCTCAGCAAGAAAATGCTGTTTTGAAGCCAAGCTTGTATTTAACAATTTCTGCACCAAACTCAAATAGAACTGTGTCTGCCTTCTTATTTAGCCTAAATCCACTCACCAGAACATATAAACAAGCTTGTGGGATGTTTCCTTTAAAGACAGTAAATGCATATAATTAAAGCATCCTTTTATGCTCGCAATCGCCTTTTCTCAGCGAGAAAATGCTATTTTGAAGCCAAGCTTGTATTTAACAATTTTTTCACCAAACTCAAATAAAACTGTGTCTGCCTTTTTATTTAGCATAAATCCACTCAGGAGAGACTGAAAATAAGCTTGTGGGATGTTTCCTTAAAATACAGTAAATGCATGTAATTCAAGCATCCTTTTATGCTCGCAATCGCCTTTTCTCAGGGAGAAAATGCTGTTTTGAAGCCAAGCTTGTATTTAACAATTTCTGCACCAAACTCAAATAAAACTGTGTATGCCTTCTAATTTAGCCTAAATCCACTCAGCAGAACATATAAAGAAGCTTGTGGGATGTTTCATAAAAGACAGTAAATGCATGTAATTCAAGCATCCTTTTATGCTCGCATTCGCCTTTTGTCAGCGAGAAAATGCTGTTTTGAAGCCAAGTATGTATTTAACAATTTCTGCACCAAACTCAAATAAAACTGCGTCTGTCTTCTAATTTAGCCTAAATCCACTCAGCAGAACATATAAACAAGCTTGTGGGATGTTTCCTTAAAAGACAGTAAATGCATGTAATTCAAGCATCCTTTTATGCTCGCATTCGCCTTTTCTCAGCGAGAAAATGCTGTTTTGAAGCCAAGCTTGTATTTAACAATTTCTGCACCAAACTCAAATAAAACTGTGTCTGCCTTCTAATTTAGCCTAAATCCACTCAGGAGAGACTGAAAATACGCTTGTGGGATGTTTCCTTAAAAGACAGTAAATGCATATAATTAAAGCATCCTTTTATGCTCAAATCGCCTTTTCTCAGCGAGAAAATGCTATTTTGAAACCAAGCTTGTATTTAACAATTTCTGCACCAAACTCAAATAAAACTGTGTCTGCCTTCTAATTTAGCCTAAATCCACTCAGGAGAGACTGAAAATACGCTTGTGGGATGTTTCCTTAAAAGACAGTAAATGCATATAATTAAAGCATCCTTTTATGCTCGCAATCGCCTTTTCTCAGCGAGAAAATGCTATTTTGAAGCCAAGCTTGTATTTAACAATTTCTGCACCAAACTCAAATAAAACTGTGTATGCCTTCTAATTTAGCCTAAATCCACTCAGCAGAACATATAAAGAAGCTTGTGGGATGTTTCATAAAAGACAGTAAATGCATGTAATTCAAGCATCCTTTTATGCTCGCATTCGCCTTTTCTCAGCGAGAAAATGCTGTTTTGAAGCCAAGCTTGTATTTAACAATTTCTGCACCAAACTCAAATAAAACTGTGTCTGCCTTCTTATTCAGCGTATATCCACTCAGGAGAGACAGAAAATAAGCTTGTGGGATGTTTCCTTAAAAGACAGTAAATGCATATAATTAAAGCATCCTTTTATGCTCGCAATCGCCTTTTCTCAGCGAGAAAATGCTATTTTGAAGCCAAGCTTGTATTTAACAATTTCTACACCAAACTCAAATAAAACTGTGTCTGCCTTCTTATTTAGCCTAAATCCACTCAGGAGAGACTGAAAATAAGCTTGTGGGATGTTTCCTTAAAACACAGTAAATGCATGTAATTCAAGCATCCTTTAATGCTCGCAATCGCCTTTTCTCAGCGAGAAAATGCTGTTCTGAAGCCAAGCTTGTATTTAACAATTTCTGCATCAAACTCAAATAAAACTGTGTCTGCCTTCTAATTTAGCCTAAATCCACTCAGCAGAACATATAAACAAGCTTGTGGGATGTTTCCTTAAAAGACAGTAAATGCATGTAATTCAAGCATCCTTTTATGCTCGCAATCGCCTTTTCTCAGCGAGAAAATGCTGTTTTGAAACCAAGCTTGTATTTAACAATTTCTGCACCAAACGCAGATAAAACTGTGTCTGCCTTCTTATTTAGCCTAAATCCAATCAGAAGAGACTGAAAATAAGCTTGTGGGATGTTTCCTTAAAAGACAGTAAATGCATGTAATTCAAGCATCCTTTTATGCTCGCATTCGCCTTTTCTCAGCGAGAAAATGCTGTTTTGAAACCAAGCTTGTATTTAACAATTTCTGCACCAAACGCAATTAAAACTGTGTCTGCCTTCTTATTTAGCCTAAATCCAATCAGAAGAGACTGAAAATAAGCTTGTGGGATGTTTCCTTAAAAGACAGTAAATGCATGTAATTCAAGCATCCTTTTATGCTCGCATTCGCCTTTTCTCAGCGAGAAAATGCTGTTTTGAAGCCAAGCTTGTATTTAACAATTTCTGCACCAAACTCAAATAAAACTGTGTCTGCCTTCTAATTTAGCCTAAATCCACTCAGCAGAACATATAAAGAAGCTTGTGGATGTTTCCTTAAAAGACAGTAAATGCATGTAATTCAAGCATCCTTTTATGCTCGAATCGCCTTTTCTCAGCGAGAAAATGCTGTTTTGAAGCCAAGCTTGTATTTAACAATTTCTGCACCAAACTCAAATAAAAATGTGTCTGCCTTCTTATTTAGCCTATATCCACTCAGGAGAGACTGAAAATAAGCTTGTGGGTTCTTTCCTGTAAAGACAGTAAATGCATATAATTCAAGCATCGCTGCAAATCGCCTTTTCTCAGCAAGAAAATGCTGTTTTGAAGCCAAGCTTGTATTTAACAATTTCTGCACCAAACTCAAAGAAAACTGTGTCTGCCTTCTACTTTAGCCTAAATCCACTCAGCAGAACATATAAACAAGCTTGTGGGATGTTTCCTTAAAAGACAGTAAATGCATGTAATTCAAGCATCCTTTTATGCTCAAATCGCCTTTTCTCAGCGAGAAAATGCTGTTTTGAAGCCAAGCTTGTATTTAACAATTTCTGCACCAAACTCAAATAAAACTGTGTCTGCCTTCTAATTTAGCCTAAATCCACTCAGGAGAGACTGAAAATAAGCTTGTGGGATGTTTCCTTAAAAGACAGTAAATGCATGTAATTCAAGGATCCTTTTATGCTCATAATCGCCTTTTCTCAGCGAGAAAATGCTGTTTTGAAGCCAAGCTTGTATTTAACAATTTCTGCACCAAACTCAAATAAAACTGTGTCTGCCTTCTAATTTAGCCTAAATCCACTCAGCAGAACATATAAACAAGCTTGTGGGATGTTTCCTTAAAAGACAGTAAATGCATGTAATTCAAGCATCCTTTTATGCTCGCAATCGTCTTTTCTCAGCGAAAAATGCTGTTTTGAAGCCAAGCTTGTATTTAACAATTTCTGCACCAAACTCAAATAAAACTGTGTCTGCCTTCTAATTTAGCCTAAATCCACTCAGGAGAGACTGAAAATAAGCTTGTGGGATGTTTCCTTAAAAGACAGTAAATGCATGTAATTCAAGGATCCTTTTATGCTGCAAATCGCCTTTTCTCAGCGAGAAAATGCTGTTTTGAAGCCAAGCTTGTATTTAACAATTTCTGCACCAAACTCAAATAAAACTGTGTCTGCCTTCTAATTTAGCCTAAATCCACTCAGCAGAACATATAAACAAGCTTGTGGATGTTTCCTTAAAAGACAGTAAATGCATGTAATTCAAGCATCCTTTTATGCTCGCATTCGCCTTTTCTCAGCGAGAAAATGCTGTTTTGAAACCAAGCTTGTATTTAACAATTTCTGCACCAAACTCAAATAAAACTGTGTCTGCCTTCTAATTTAGCCTAAATCCACTCAGTAGAACATATAAACAAGCTTGTGGGATGTTTCCTTAAAAGACAGTAAATGCATGTAATTTCATCATCCTTTTATGCTCATAATCGCCTTTTCTCAGCGAGAAAATGCTGTTTTGAAACCAAGCTTGTATTTAACAATTTCTGCACCAAACTCAAATAAAACTGTGTCTGCCTTCTAATTTAGCCTAAATCCACTCAGGAGAGACTGAAAATAAGCTTGTGGGATGTTTCCTTAAAAGACAGTAAATGCATGTAATTCAAGGATCCTTTTATGCTCGCAATCGCCTTTTCTCAGCGAAAATGCTGTTTTGAAGCCAAGCTTGTATTTAACAATTTCTGCACCAAACTCAAATAAAACTGTGTCTGCCTTCTAATTTAGCCTAAATCCACTCAGCAGAACATATAAACAAGCTTGTGGGATGTTTCCTTAAAAGACAGTAAATGCATGTAATTCAAGGATCCTTTTATGCTCGCAATCGCCTTTTCTCAGCGAGAAAATGCTGTTTTGAAGCCAAGCTTGTATTTAACAATTTCTGCACCAAACTCAAATAAAACTGTGTCTGCCTTCTAATTTAGCCTAAATCCACTCAGCAGAACATATAAACAAGCTTGTGGGATGTTTCCTTAAAAGACAGTAAATGCATGTAATTCAAGCATCCTTTTATGCTCGCATTCGTCTTTTCTCAGCGAGAAAATGCTGTTTTGAAACCAAGCTTGTATTTAACAATTTCTGCACCAAACTCAAATAAAACTGTGTCTGCCTTCTAATTTAGCCTAAATCCACTCAGTAGAACATATAAACAAGCTTGTGGATGTTTCCTTAAAATACAGTAAATGCATGTAATTTCATCATCCTTTTATGCTCAGTAATCGCCTTTTCTCAGCGAGAAAATGCTGTTTTGAAGCCAAGCTTGTATTTAACAATTTCTGCACCAAACTCAAATAAAATTGTGTCTGCCTTCTAATTTAGCCTAAATCCACTCAGGAGAGACTGAAAATAAGCTTGTGGGATGTTTCCTTAAAAGACAGTAAATGCATGTAATTCAAGGATCCTTTTATGCTCGCAATCGCCTTTTCTCAGCGAGAAAATGCTGTTTTGAAGCCAAGCTTGTATTTAACAATTTCTGCACCAAACTCAAATAAAACTGTGTCTGCCTTCTAATTTAGCCTAAATCCACTCAGCAGAACATATAAACAAGCTTGTGGGATGTTTCCTTAAAAGACAGTAAATGCATGTAATTCAAGCATCCTTTTATGCTCGCAATCGCCTTTTCTCAGCGAGAAAATGCTGTTTTGAAACCAAGCTTGTATTTAACAATTTCTGCACCAAACGCAATTAAAACTGTCTCTGCCTTCTTATTTAGCCTAAATCCAATCAGAAGAGACTGAAAATAAGCTTGTGGGATGTTTCCTTAAAAGACAGTAAATGCATGTAATTCAAGCATCCTTTTATGCTCGCATTCGCCTTTTCTCAGCGAGAAAATGCTGTTTTGAAACCAAGCTTGTATTTAACAATTTCTGCACCAAACGCAATTAAAACTGTGTCTGCCTTCTAATTTAGCCTAAATCCACTCAGCAGAACATATAAACAAGCTTGTGGGATGTTTCCTTAAAAGACAGTAAATGCATGTAATTCAAGGATCCTTTTATGCTCGCAATCGCCTTTTCTCAGCGAGAAAATGCTGTTTTGAAGCCAAGCTTGTATTTAACAATTTCTGCACCAAACTCAAATAAAACTGTGTCTGCCTTCTAATTTAGCCTAAATCCACTCAGCAGAACATATAAACAAGCTTGTGGGATGTTTCCTTAAAAGACAGTAAATGCATGTAATTCAAGCATCCTTTTATGCTCGCATTCGCCTTTTCTCAGCGAGAAAATGCTGTTTTGAAACCAAGCTTGTATTTAACAATTTCAGCACCAAACTCAAATAAAACTGTGTCTGCCTTCTAATTTAGCCTAAATCCACTCAGTAGAACATATAAACAAGCTTGTGGGATGTTTCCTTAAAAGACAGTAAATGCATGTAATTTCATCATCCTTTTATGCTGCAGAATCGCCTTTTCTCAGCGAGAAAATGCTGTTTTGAAGCCAAGCTTGTATTTAACAATTTCTGCACCAAACTCAAATAAAATTGTGTCTGCCTTCTAATTTAGCCTAAATCCACTCAGGAGAGACTGAAAATAAGCTTGTGGGATGTTTCCTTAAAAGACAGTAAATGCATGTAATTCAAGGATCCTTTTATGCTACTTAATCGCCTTTTCTCAGCGAAAAATGCTGTTTTGAAGCCAAGCTTGTATTTAACAATTTCTGCACCAAACTCAAATAAAACTGTGTCTGCGTTCTAATTTAGCCTAAATCCACTCAGCAGAACATATAAACAAGCTTGTGGGATGTTTCCTTAAAAGACAGTAAATGCATGTAATTAAAGGATCCTTTTATGCTCAAATCGCCTTTTCTCAGCGAGAAAATGCTGTTTTGAAGCCAAGCTTGTATTTAACAATTTCTGCACCAAACTCAAATAAAACTGTGTCTGCCTTCTAATTTAGCCTAAATCCACTCAGGAGAGACTGAAAATAAGCTTGTGGGATGTTTCCTTAAAAGACAGTAAATGCATGTAATTCAAGCATCCTTTTATGCTCATAATCGCCTTTTCTCAGCGAGAAAATGCTGTTTTGAAACCAAGCTTGTATTTAACAATTTCTGCACCAAACGCAAATTAAAACTGTGTCTGCCTTCTTATTTAGCCTAAATCCAATCAGAAGAGACTGAAAATAAGCTTGTGGGATGTTTCCTTAAAAGACAGTAAATGCATGTAATTCAAGCATCCTTTTATGCTCGCATTCGCCTTTTCTCAGCGAGAAAATGCTGTTTTGAAACCAAGCTTGTATTTAACAATTTCTGCACCAAACGCAATTAAAACTGTGTCTGCCTTCTAATTTAGCCTAAATCCACTCAGCAGAACATATAAACAAGCTTGTGGGATGTTTCCTTAAAAGACAGTAAATGCATGTAATTCAAGGATCCTTTTATGCTCGCAATCGCCTTTTCTCAGCGAGAAAATGCTGTTTTGAAACCAAGCTTGTATTTAACAATTTCAGCACCAAACTCAAATAAACTGTGTCTGCCTTCTAATTTAGCCTAAATCCACTCAGTAGAACATATAAACAAGCTTGTGGGATGTTTCCTTAAAAGACAGTAAATGCATGTAATTTCATCATCCTTTTATGCTCGCAATCGCCTTTTCTCAGCGAGAAAATGCTGTTTTGAAGCCAAGCTTGTATTTAACAATTTCTGCACCAAACTCAAATAAAATTGTGTCTGCCTTCTAATTTAGCCTAAATCCACTCAGGAGAGACTGAAAATAAGCTTGTGGGATGTTTCCTTAAAAGACAGTAAATGCATGTAATTCAAGGATCCTTTTATGCTCGCAATCGCCTTTTCTCAGGAGAAAATGCTGTTTTGAAGCCAAGCTTGTATTTAACAATTTCTGCACCAAACTCAAATAAAACTGTGTCTGCCTTCTAATTTAGCCTAAATCCACTCAGCAGAACATATAAACAAGCTTGTGGGATGTTTCCTTAAAAGACAGTAAATGCATGTAATTCAAGCATCCTTTCATGCTCGCAATCGCCTTGTCTCAGCGAGAAAATGCTGTTTTGAAACCAAGCTTGTATTTAACAATTTCTGCACCAAACGCAATTAAAACTGTGTCTGCCTTCTTATTTAGCCTAAATCCAATCAGAAGAGACTGAAAATAAGCTTGTGGGATGTTTCCTTAAAAGACAGTAAATGCATGTAATTCAAGCATCCTTTTATGCTCGCATTCGCCTTTTCTCAGCGAGAAAATGCTGTTTTGAAACCAAGCTTGTATTTAACAATTTCTGCACCAAACGCAATTAAAACTGTGTCTGCCTTCTTATTTAGCCTAAATCCACTCAGGAGAGACTGAAAATAAGCTTGTGGGATGTTTCCTTAAAAGACAGTAAATGCATGTAATTCAAGCATCCTTTTATGCTCTGATCGCCTTTTCTCAGCGAGAAAATGCTGTTTTGAAGCCAAGCTTGTATTTAACAATTTCTGCACCAAACTCAAATAAAACTGTGTCTGCCTTCTTATTTAGCCTATATCCACTCAGGAGAGACTGAAAATAAGCTTGTGGGATGTTTCCTTAAAAGACAGTAAATGCATGTAATTCAAGCATCCTTTTATGCTCATAATCGCTTTTTCTCAGCGAGAAAATGCTGTTTTGAAGCCAAGCTTGTATTTAACAATTTCTGCACCAAACTCAAATAAAACTGTGTATGCCTTCTAATTTAGCCTAAATCCACTCAGCAGAACATATAAACAAGCTTGTGGGATGTTTCCTTAAAAGACAGTAAATGCATGTAATTCAAGCATCATTTTACGCTCGCATTCTCCTTTTGTCAGCGAGAAAATGCTGTTTTGAAGCCAAGTATGTATTTAACAATTTCTGCACCAAACTCAAATAAAACTGCGTCTGTCTTCTAATTAAGCCTAAATCCACTCAGCAGAACATATAAACAAGCTTGTGGATGTTTCCTTAAAAGACAGTAAATGCATGTAATTCAAGCATCCTTTTATGCTCGATTCGCCTTTTCTCAGCGAGAAAATGCTGTTTTGAAACCAAGCTTGTATTTAACAATTTCTGCACCAAACTCAAATAAAACTGTGTCTGCCTTCTAATTTAGCCTAAATCCACTCAGTAGAACATATAAACAAGCTTGTGGGATGTTTCCTTAAAAGACAGTAAATGCATGTAATTTCATCATCCTTTTATGCTCAAATCGCCTTTTCTCAGCGAGAAAATGCTGTTTTGAAGCAAAGCTTGTATTTAACAATTTCTGCACCAAACTCAAATAAAATTGTGTCTGCCTTCTAATTTAGCCTAAATCCACTCAGGAGAGACTGAAAATAAGCTTGTGGGATGTTTCCTTAAAAGACAGTAAATGCATGTAATTCAAGGATCCTTTTATGCTCGCAATCGCCTTTTCTCAGCGAGAAAATGCTGTTTTGAAGCCAAGCTTGTATTTAACAATTTCTGCACCAAACTCAAATAAAACTGTGTCTGCCTTCTAATTTAGCCTAAATCCACTCAGCAGAACATATAAACAAGCTTGTGGGATGTTTCCTTAAAAGACAGTAAATGCATGTAATTCAAGGATCCTTTTATGCTCATAATCGCCTTTTCTCAGCAAGAAAATGCTGTTTTGAAGCCAAGCTTGTATTTAACAATTTCTGCACCAAACTCAAATAAAACTGTGTCTGCCTTCTAATTTAGCCTAAATCCACTCAGCAGAACATATAAACAAGCTTGTGGGATGTTTCCTTAAAAGACAGTAAATGCATGTAATTCAAGGATCCTTTTATGCTCATAATCGCCTTTTCTCAGCGAGAAAATGCTGTTTTGAAACCAAGCTTGTATTTAACAATTTCTGCACCAAACTCAAATAAAACTGTGTATGCCTTCTAATTTAGCCTAAATCCACTCAGTAGAACATATAAACAAGCTTGTGGGATGTTTCCTTAAAAGACAGTAAATGCATGTAATTCAAGGATCCTTTTATGCTCAATAATCGCCTTTTCTCAGCGAGAAAATGCTGTTTTGAAACCAAGCTTGTATTTAACAATTTCTGCACCAAACGCAATTAAAACTGTGTCTGCCTTCTTATTTAGCCTAAATCCAATCAGAAGAGACTGAAAATAAGCTTGTGGATGTTTCCTTAAAAGACAGTAAATGCATGTAATTCAAGCATCCTTTTATGCTCGCATTCGCCTTTTCTCAGCGAGAAAATGCTGTTTTGAAACCAAGCTTGTATTTAACAATTTCTGCACCAAACGCAATTAAAACTGTGTCTGCCTTCTTATTTAGCCTAAATCCACTCAGGAGAGACTGAAAATAAGCTTGTGGGATGTTTCCTTAAAAGACAGTAAATGCATGTAATTCAAGCATCCTTTTATGCTCAAGAATCGCCTTTTCTCAGCGAGAAAATGCTGTTTTGAAGCCAAGCTTGTATTTAACAATTTCTGCACCAAACTCAAATAAAACTGTGTCTGCCTTCTTATTTAGCCTATATCCACTCAGGAGAGACTGAAAATAAGCTTGTGGATGTTTCCTTAAAAGACAGTAAATGCATGTAATTCAAGGATCCTTTTATGCTCAAATCGCCTTTTCTCAGGAGAAAATGCTGTTTTGAAGCCAAGCTTGTATTTAACAATTTCTGCACCAAACTCAAATAAAACTGTGTCTGCCTTCTAATTTAGCCTAAATCCACTCAGCAGAACATATAAACAAGCTTGTGGGATGTTTCCTTAAAAGACAGTAAATGCATGTAATTTCATCATCCTTTTATGCTCGCAATCGCCTTTTCTCAGCGAGAAAATGCTGTTTTGAAACCAAGCTTGTATTTAACAATTTCTGCACCAAACTCAAATAAAACTGTGTCTGCCTTCTAATTTAGCCTAAATCCACTCAGTAGAACATATAAACAAGCTTGTGGGATGTTTCCTTAAAAGACAGTAAATGCATGTAATTCAAGCATCCTTTTACGCTCGCATTCTCCTTTTGTCAGCGAGAAAATGCTGTTTTGAAGCCAAGTATGTATTTAACAATTTCTGCACCAAACTCAAATAAAACTGCGTCTGTCTTCTAATTTAGCCTAAATCCACTCAGCAGAACATATAAACAAGCTTGTGGGATGTTTCCTTAAAAGACAGTAAATGCATGTAATTCAAGCATCCTTTTATGCTCGCAATCGCCTTTTCTCAGCAAGAAAATGCTGTTTTGAAGCCAAGCTTGTATTTAACAATTTCTGCACCAAACTCAAATAAAACTGTGTCTGCCTTCTTATTTAGCCTAAATCCACTCACCAGAACTAATAAACAAGCTTGTGGGATGTTTCCTTTAAAGACAGTAAATGCATATAATTAAAGCATCCTTTTATGCTCGCAATCGCCTTTTCTCAGCGAGAAAATGCTACTTTGAAGCCAAGCTTGTATTTAACAATTTTTTCACCAAACTCAATTAAAACTGTGTCTGCATTCTAATTTTGCCTAAATCCACTCAGCAGAACATATAAACAAGCTTGTGGGATGTTTCCTTAAAAGACAGTAAATGCATGTAATTCAAGCATCCTTTTATGCTCGCATTCGCATTTTCTCAGCGAGAAAATGCTGTTTTGAAACCAAGCTTGTATTTAACAATTTCTGCACCAAACTTAAATAAAACTGTGTCTGCCTTCTTATTTAGCATAAATCCACTCAGGAGAGACTGAAAATAAGCTTGTGGGATGTTTGCTTAAAAGACAGTAAATGCATGTAATTCAAGCATCCTTTTATGCTCGCAATCGCCCTTTCTCAGCGAGAAAATGCTGTTTTGAAGCCAAGCTTGTATTTAACAATTTCTGCACCAAACTCAAATAAAACTGTGTATGCCTTCTAATTTAGCCTAAATCCACTCAGCAGAACATATAAAGAAGCTTGTGGGATGTTTCATAAAAGACAGTAAATGCATGTAATTCAAGCATCCTTTTATGCTCGCATTGGCATTTTCTCAGCGAGAAAATGCTGTTTTGAAGCCAAGTATGTATTTAACAATTTCTGCACCAAACTCAAATAAAACTGCGTCTGTCTTCTAATTTAGCCTAAATCCACTCAGCAGAACATATAAACAAGCTTGTGGGATGTTTCCTTAAAAGACAGTAAATGCATGTAATTCAAGCATCCTTTTATGCTCGCATTCGCCTTTTCTCAGCGAGAAAATGCTGTTTTGAAGCCAAGCTTGTATTTAACAATTTCTGCACCAAACTCAAATAAAACTGTGTCTGCCTTCTAATTTAGCCTAAATCCACTCAGTAGAACATATAAACAAGCTTGTGGGATGTTTCCTTAAAAGACAGTAAATGCATGTAATTCAAGGATCCTTTTATGCTCGCAATCGCCTTTTCTCAGCGAGAAAATGCTGTTTTGAAACCAAGCTTGTATTTAACAATTTCTGCACCAAACGCAATTAAAACTGTGTCTGCCTTCTTATTTAGCCTAAATCCACTCAGGAGAGACTGAAAATAAGCTTGTGGGATGTTTCCTTAAAAGACAGTAAATGCATGTAATTCAAGCATCCTTTTATGCTCATAATCGCCTTTTCTCAGCGAGAAAATGCTGTTTTGAAGCCAAGCTTGTATTTAACAATTTCTGCACCAAACTCAAATAAAACTGTGTCTGCCTTCTTATTTAGCCTATATCCACTCAGGAGAGACTGAAAATAAGCTTGTGGGATGTTTCCTTAAAAGACAGTAAATGCATGTAATTCAAGCATCCTTTTATGCTCGCAATCGCTTTTTCTCAGCGAGAAAATGCTGTTTTGAAACCAAGCTTGTATTTAACAATTTCTGCACCAAACTCAAATAAAACTGTGTATGCCTTCTAATTTAGCCTAAATCCACTCAGCAAAACATATAAACAAGCTTGTGGGATGTTTCCTTAAAAGACAGTAAATGCATGTAATTCAAGCATCCTTTTACGCTCGCATTCTCCTTTTGTCAGCGAGAAAATGCTGTTTTGAAGCCAAGTATGTATTTAACAATTTCTGCACCAAACTCAAATAAAACTGCGTCTGTCTTCTAATTTAGCCTAAATCCACTCAGCAGAACATATAAACAAGCTTGTGGGATGTTTCCTTAAAAGACAGTAAATGCATGTAATTCAAGCATCCTTTTATGCTCGCAATCGCCTTTTCTCAGCAAGAAAATGCTGTTTTGAAGCCAAGCTTGTATTTAACAATTTCTGCACCAAACTCAAATAAAACTGTGTCTGCCTTCTTATTTAGCCTAAATCCACTCACCAGAACTAATAAACAAGCTTGTGGATGTTTCCTTTAAAGACAGTAAATGCATATAATTAAAGCATCCTTTCATGCTCGCAATCGCCTTTTCTCAGCGAGAAAATGCTATTTTGAAGCCAAGCTTGTATTTAACAATTTTTTCACCAAACTCAATTAAAACTGTGTCTGCATTCTAATTTTGCCTAAATCCACTCAGCAGAACATATAAACAAGCTTGTGGGATGTTTCCTTAAAAGACAGTAAATGCATGTAATTCAAGCATCCTTTCATGCTCGCAATCGCCTTTTCTCAGCGAGAAAATGCTGTTTTGAAGCCAAGCTTGTATTTAACAATTTCTGCACCAAACTCAAATAAAACTGTGTCTGCCTTCTAATTTAGCCTAAATCCACTCAGCAGAACATATAAAGAAGCTTGTGGGATGTTTCCTTAAAAGACAGTAAATGCATGTAATTCAAGCATCCTTTTATGCTCGCATTCGCCTTTTCTCAGCGAGAAAATGCTTTTTTGAAGCCAAGCTTGTATTTAACAATTTCTGCACCAAACTCAAATAAAAATGTGTCTGCCTTCTTATATAGCCTATATCCACTCAGGAGAGACTGAAAAAAAGCTTGTGGGTTCTTTCCTGTAAAGACAGTAAATGCATATAATTCAAGCATCGCTCAATCGCCTTTTCTCAGCGAGAAAATGCTGTTTTGAAGCCAAGCTTGTATTTAACAATTTCTGCACCAAACTCAAATAAAACTGTGTCTGCCTTCTAATTTAGCCTAAATCCACTCAGCAGAACATATAAACAAGCTTGTGGGATGTTTCCTTAAAAGACAGTAAATGCATGTAATTCAAGCATCCTTTTATGCTCATAATCGCCTTTTCTCAGCGAGAAAATGCTGTTTTGAAGCCAAGCTTGTATTTAACAATTTCTGCACCAAACTCAAATAAAACTGTGTCTGCCTTCTTATTTAGCCTATATCCACTCAGGAGAGACTGAAAATAAGCTTGTGGGATGTTTCCTTAAAAGACAGTAAATGCATGTAATTCAAGCATCCTTTTATGCTCGCATTCGCCTTTTCTCAGCGAGAAAATGCTGTTTTGAAGCCAAGCTTGTATTTAACAATTTCTGCACCAAACTCAAATAAAACTGTGTCTGCCTTCTAATTTAGCCTAAATCCACTCAGCAGAACATATAAAGAAGCTTGTGGACGTTTCCTTAAAAGACAGTAAATGCATGTAATTCAAGCATCCTTTTATGCTCAAGAATCGCCTTTTCTCAGCGAGAAAATGCTGTTTTGAAACCAAGCTTGTATTTAACAATTTCTGCACCAAACTCAAACAAAAATGTGTCTGCCTTCTTATATAGCCTATATCCACTCAGGAGAGACTGAAAATAAGCTTGTGGGTTCTTTCCTGTAAAGACAGTAAATGCATATAATTCAAGCATCGCTTTCAAATCGCCTTTTCTCAGCGAGAAAATGCTGTTTTGAAGCCAAGCTTGTATTTAACAATTTCTGCACCAAACTCAAATAAAACTGTGTCTGCCTTCTAATTTAGCCTAAATCCACTCAGCAGAACATATAAAGAAGCTTGTGGATGTTTCCTTAAAAGACAGTAAATGCATGTAATTCAAGCATCCTTTTATGCTCATAATCGCCTTTTCTCAGCGAGAAAATGCTGTTTTGAAGCCAAGCTTGTATTTAACAATTTCTGCACCAAACTCAAACAAAAATGTGTCTGCCTTCTTATATAGCCTATATCCACTCAGGAGAGACTGAAAATAAGCTTGTGGGTTCTTTCCTGTAAAGAAAGTAAATGCATATAATTCAAGCATCGCTCGCAATCGCCTTTTCTCAGCGAGAAAATGCTGTTTTGAAGCCAAGCTTGTATTTAACAATTTCTGCACCAAACTCAAATAAAACTGTGTCTGCCTTCTACTTTAGCCTAAATCCACTCAGCAGAACATATAAACAAGCTTGTGGAATGTTTCCTTAAAAGACAGTAAATGCATGTAATTCAAGCATCCTTTTATGCTACATAATCGCCTTTTCTCAGCGAGAAAATGCTGTTTTGAAACCAAGCTTGTATTTAACAATTTCTGCACCAAACGCAATTAAAACTGTGTCTGCCTTCTTATTTAGCCTAAATCCAATCAGAAGAGACTGAAAATAAGCTTGTGGGATGTTTCCTTAAAAGACAGTAAATGCATGTAATTCAAGCATCCTTTTATGCTCGCATTCGCCTTTTCTCAGCGAGAAAATGCTGTTTTGAAACCAAGCTTGTATTTAACAATTTCTGCACCAAACGCAATTAAAACTGTGTCTGCCTTCTTATTTAGCCTAAATCCAATCAGGAGAGACTGAAAATAAGCTTGTGGGATGTTTCCTTAAAAGACAGTAAATGCATGTAATTCAAGCATCCATTCATGCTACGCAATCGCCTTTTCTCAGCGAAAAATGCTGTTTTGAAGCCAAGCTTGTATTTAACAATTTCTGCACCAAACTCAAATAAAACTGTGTCTGCCTTCTAATTTAGCCTAAATCCACTCAGCAGAACATATAAACAAGCTTGTGGGATGTTTCCTTAAAAGACAGTAAATGCATGTAATTCAAGCATCCTTTTATGCTCATAATCGCCTTTTCTCAGCGAGAAAATGCTGTTTTGAAACCAAGCTTGTATTTAACAATTTCTGCACCAAACTCAAATAAAACTGTGTCTGCCTTCTTATTTAGCCTATATGCACTCAGGAGAGACTGAAAATAAGCTTGTGGGATGTTTCCTTAAAAGACAGTAAATGCATGTAATTCAAGCATCCTTTTATGCTCGCATTCGCCTTTTCTCAGCGAAAAATGCTTTTTTTGAAGCAAGCTTGTATTTAACAATTTCTGCACCAAACTCAAATAAAACTCTGTCTGTCTTCTAATTTAGCCTAAATCCACTCAGCAGAACATATAAACAAGCTTGTGGATGTTTCCTTAAAAGACAGTAAATGCATGTAATTCAAGCATCCTTTTATGCTCATAATCGCCTTTTCTCAGCGAGAAAATGCTGTTTTGAAGCCAAGCTTGTATTTAACAATTTCTGCACCAAACTCAAACAAAAATGTGTCTGCCTTCTTATATAGCCTATATCCACTCAGGAGAGACTGAAAATAAGCTTGTGGGTTCTTTCCTGTAAAGACAGTAAATGCATATAATTCAAGCATCGCTCATAATCGCCTTTTCTCAGCGAAAAATGCTGTTTTGAAGCCAAGCTTGTATTTAACAATTTCTGCACCAAACTCAAATAAAACTGTGTCTGCCTTCTACTTTAGCCTAAATCCACTCAGCAGAACATATAAACAAGCTTGTGAGATGTTTCCTTTAAAGACAGTAAATGCATGTAATTCAAGCATCCTTTTATGCTCAAATCGCCTTTTCTCAGCGAGAAAATGCTGTTTTGAAACCAAGCTTGTATTTAACAATTTCTGCACCAAACGCAATTAAAACTGTGTCTGCCTTCTTATTTAGCCTAAATCCAATCAGAAGAGACTGAAAATAAGCTTGTGGGATGTTTCCTTAAAAGACAGTAAATGCATGTAATTCAAGCATCCTTTTATGCTCGCATTCGCCTTTTCTCAGCGAGAAAATGCTGTTTTGAAACCAAGCTTGTATTTAACAATTTCTGCACCAAACGCAATTAAAACTGTGTCTGCCTTCTTATTTAGCCTAAATCCAATCAGGAGAGACTGAAAATAAGCTTGTGGATGTTTCCTTAAAAGACAGTAAATGCATGTAATTCAAGCATCCTTTCATGCTCATAATCGCCTTTTCTCAGCGAGAAAATGCTGTTTTGAAGCCAAGCTTGTATTTAACAATTTCTGCACCAAACGCAATTAAAACTGTGTCTGCCTTCTTATTTAGCCTAAATCCAATCAGGAGAGACTGAAAATAAGCTTGTGGGTTCTTTCCTGTAAAGACAGTAAATGCATATAATTCAAGCATCGCTGAATCGCCTTTTCTCAGCGAGAAAATGCTGTTTTGAAGCCAAGCTTGTATTTAACAATTTCTGCACCAAACTCAAATAAAACTGTGTCTGCCTTCTACTTTAGCCTAAATCCACTCAGCAGAACATATAAACAAGCTTGTGGGATGTTTCCTTAAAAGACAGTAAATGCATGTAATTCAAGCATCCTTTTATGCTGCAATCGCCTTTTCTCAGCGAGAAAATGCTGTTTTGAAGCCAAGCTTGTATTTAACAATTTCTGCACCAAACTCAAATAAAACTGTGTCTGCCTTCTAATTTAGCCTAAATCCACTCAGGAGAGACTGAAAATAAGCTTGTGGGATGTTTCCTTAAAAGACAGTAAATGCATGTAATTCAAGGATCCTTTTATGCTGCAATCGCCTTTTCTCAGCGAGAAAATGCTGTTTTGAAGCCAAGCTTGTATTTAACAATTTCTGCACCAAACTCAAATAAAACTGTGTCTGCCTTCTACTTTAGCCTAAATCCACTCAGCAGAACATATAAACAAGCTTGTGGGATGTTTCCTTAAAAGACAGTAAATGCATGTAATTCAAGCATCCTTTTATGCTCGATTCGCCTTTTCTCAGCGAGAAAATGCTGTTTTGAAACCAAGCTTGTATTTAACAATTTCTGCACCAAACTCAAATAAAACTGTGTCTGCCTTCTAATTTAGCCTAAATCCACTCAGAAGAGACTGAAAATAAACTTGTGGGATGTTTCCTTAAAAGACAGTAAATGCATGTAATTCAAGCATCCTTTTATGCTCGCATTCGCCGTTTCTCAGCGAGAAAATGCTGTTTTGAAACCAAGCTTGTATTTAACAATTTCTGCACCAAACTCAAATAAAACTGTTTCTGCCTTCTAATTTAGCCTAAATCCACTCAGTAGAACATATAAACAAGCTTGTGGGATGTTTCCTTAAAAGACAGTAAATGCATGTAATTCAAGCATCCTTTTATGCTCGCAATCGCCTTTTCTCAGCGAGAAAATGCTGTTTTGAAACCAAGCTTGTATTTAACAATTTCTGCACCAAACGCAATTAAAACTGTGTCTGCCTTCTTATTTAGCCTAAATCCAATCAGGAGAGACTGAAAATAAGCTTGTGGGATGTTTCCTTAAAAGACAGTAAATGCATGTAATTCAAGCATCCTTTCATGCTCGCAATCGCCTTTTCTCAGCGAGAAAATGCTGTTTTGAAGCCAAGCTTGTATTTAACAATTTCTGCACCAAACGCAATTAAAACTGTGTCTGCCTTCTTATTTAGCCTAAATCCAATCAGGAGAGACTGAAAATAAGCTTGTGGGTTCTTTCCTGTAAAGACAGTAAATGCATATAATTCAAGCATCGCTCGCAATCGCCTTTTCTCAGCGAGAAAATGCTGTTTTGAAGCCAAGCTTGTATTTAACAATTTCTGCACCAAACTCAAATAAAACTGTGTCTGCCTTCTACTTTAGCCTAAATCCACTCAGCAGAACATATAAACAAGCTTGTGGGATGTTTCCTTAAAAGACAGTAAATGCATGTAATTCAAGCATCCTTTTATGCTCGCAATCGCCTTTTCTCAGCGAGAAAATGCTGTTTTGAAGCCAAGCTTGTATTTAACAATTTCTGCACCAAACTCAAATAAAACTGTGTCTGCCTTCTAATTTAGCCTAAATCCACTCAGTAGAACATATAAACAAGCTTGTGGGATGTTTCCTTAAAAGACAGTAAATGCATGTAATTCAAGGATCCTTTTATGCTCATAATCGCCTTTTCTCAGCGAGAAAATGCTGTTTTGAAGCCAAGCTTGTATTTAACAATTTCTGCACCAAACTCAAATAAAACTGTGTCTGCCTTCTAATTTAGCCTAAATCCACTCAGCAGAACATATAAACAAGCTTGTGGATGTTTCCTTAAAAGACAGTAAATGCATGTAATTCAAGCATCCTTTTATGCTCATAATCGCCTTTTCTCAGCGAGAAAATGCTGTTTTGAAACCAAGCTTGTATTTAACAATTTCTGCACCAAACGCAATTAAAACTGTGTCTGCCTTCTTATTTAGCCTAAATCCAATCAGAAGAGACTGAAAATAAGCTTGTGGGATGTTTCCTTAAAAGACAGTAAATGCATGTAATTCAAGCATCCTTTTATGCTCGCATTCGCCTTTTCTCAGCGAGAAAATGCTGTTTTGAAACCAAGCTTGTATTTAACAATTTCTGCACCAAACGCAATTAAAACTGTGTCTGCCTTCTTATTTAGCCTAAATCCAATCAGGAGAGACTGAAAATAAGCTTGTGGGATGTTTCCTTAAAAGACAGTAAATGCATGTAATTCAAGCATCCTTTTATGCTCGCAATCGCCTTTTCTCAGCGAGAAAATGCTGTTTTGAAGCCAAGCTTGTATTTAACAATTTCTGCACCAAACTCAAATAAAACTGTGTCTGCCTTCTAATTTAGCCTAAATCCACTCAGCAGAACATATAAAGAAGCTTGTGGGATGTTTCCTTAAAAGACAGTAAATGCATATAATTAAAGCATCGCTCGCAATCGCCTTTTCTCAGCGAAAAAATGCTGTTTTGAAGCCAAGCTTGTATTTAACAATTTCTGCACCAAACTCAAATAAAACTGTGTCTGCCTTCTAATTTAGCCTAAATCCACTCAGTAGAACATATAAACAAGCTTGTGGGATGTTTCCTTAAAAGACAGTAAATGCATGTAATTCAAGGATCCTTTTATGCTCGCAATCGCCTTTTCTCAGCGAGAAAATGCTGTTTTGAAACCAAGCTTGTATTTAACAATTTCTGCACCAAACGCAATTAAAACTGTGTCTGCCTTCTTATTTAGCCTAAATCCACTCAGGAGAGACTGAAAATAAGCTTGTGGATGTTTCCTTAAAAGACAGTAAATGCATGTAATTCAAGCATCCTTTTATGCTCAGATTCGCCTTTTCTCAGCGAGAAAATGCTGTTTTGAAACCAAGCTTGTATTTAACAATTTCTGCACCAAACGCAATTAAAACTGTGTCTGCCTTCTTACTTAGCCTAAATCCAATCAGGAGAGACTGAAAATAAGCTTGTGGGATGTTTCCTTAAAAGACAGTAAATGCATGTAATTCAAGCATCCTTTCATGCTCGCAATCGCCTTTTCTCAGCGAGAAAATGCTGTTTTGAAGTCAAGCTTGTATTTAACAATTTCTGCACCAAACTCAAATAAAACTGTGTCTGCCTTCTAATTTAGCCTAAATCCACTCAGCAGAACATATAAAGAAGCTTGTGGGATGTTTCCTTAAAAGACAGTAAATGCATGTAATTCAAGCATCCTTTTATGCTCGCAATCGCCTTTTCTCAGCGAGAAAATGCTGTTTTGAAGCCAAGCTTGTATTTAACAATTTCTGCACCAAACTCAAATAAAACTGTGTCTGCCTTCTTATTTAGCCTATATGCACTCAGGAGAGACTGAAAATAAGCTTGTGGGATGTTTCCTTAAAAGACAGTAAATGCATGTAATTCAAGCATCCTTTTATGCTCGCATTCGCCTTTTCTCAGCGAGAAAATGCTTTTTTGAAGCCAAGCTTGTATTTAACAATTTCTGCACCAAACTCAAATAAAACTCTGTCTGTCTTCTAATTTAGCCTAAATCCACTCAGCAGAACATATAAAGAAGCTTGTGGGATGTTTCCTTAAAAGACAGTAAATGCATATAATTAAAGCATCGCTCGCAATCGCCTTTTCTCAGCGAAAAAATGCTGTTTTGAAGCCAAGCTTGTATTTAACAATTTCTGCACCAAACTCAAATAAAACTGTGTCTGCCTTCTAATTTAGCCTAAATCCACTCAGTAGAACATATAAACAAGCTTGTGGGATGTTTCCTTAAAAGACAGTAAATGCATGTAATTCAAGGATCCTTTTATGCTCAATCGCCTTTTCTCAGCGAGAAAATGCTGTTTTGAAACCAAGCTTGTATTTAACAATTTCTGCACCAAACGCAATTAAAACTGTGTCTGCCTTCTTATTTAGCCTAAATCCACTCAGGAGAGACTGAAAATAAGCTTGTGGGATGTTTCCTTAAAAGACAGTAAATGCATGTAATTCAAGCATCCTTTTATGCTCGCATTCGCCTTTTCTCAGCGAGAAAATGCTGTTTTGAAACCAAGCTTGTATTTAACAATTTCTGCACCAAACGCAATTAAAACTGTGTCTGCCTTCTTACTTAGCCTAAATCCAATCAGGAGAGACTGAAAATAAGCTTGTGGGATGTTTCCTTAAAAGACAGTAAATGCATGTAATTCAAGCATCCTTTCATGCTCATAATCGCCTTTTCTCAGCGAGAAAAAGCTGTTTTGAAGCCAAGCTTGTATTTAACAATTTCTGCACCAAACTCAAATAAAACTGTGTCTGCCTTCTTATTTAGCCTAAATCCACTCAGCAGAACATATAAAGAAGCTTGTGGGATGTTTCCTTAAAAGACAGTAAATGCATGTAATTCAAGCATCCTTTTATGCTAAATCGCCTTTTCTCAGCGAGAAAATGCTGTTTTGAAGCCAAGCTTGTATTTAACAATTTCTGCACCAAACTCAAATAAAACTGTGTCTGCCTTCTTATTTAGCCTATATGCACTCAGGAGAGACTGAAAATAAGCTTGTGGGATGTTTCCTTAAAAGACAGTAAATGCATGTAATTCAAGCATCCTTTTATGCTCGCATTCGCCTTTTCTCAGCGAGAAAATGCTTTTTTGAAGCCAAGCTTGTATTTAACAATTTCTGCACCAAACTCAAATAAAACTCTGTCTGTCTTCTAATTTAGCCTAAATCCACTCAGCAGAACATATAAACAAGCTTGTGGATGTTTCCTTAAAAGACAGTAAATGCATGTAATTCAAGGATCCTTTTATGCTCATAATCGCTTTTTCTCAGCGAGAAAATGCTGTTTTGAAGCCAAGCTTGTATTTAACAATTTCTGCACCAAACTAAAATAAAACTGTGTCTGCCTTCTAATTTAGCCTAAATCCACTCAGCAGAACATATAAACAAGCTTGTGGGATGTTTCCTTAAAAGACAGTAAATGCATGTAATTCAAGCATCCTTTTATGCTCGCATTCGCCTTTTCTCAGCGAGAAAATGCTGTTTTGAAACCAAGCTTGTATTTAACAATTTCTGCACCAAACTCAAATAAAACTGTGTCTGCCTTCTAATTTAGCCTAAATCCACTCAGAAGAGACTGAAAATAAACTTGTGGGATGTTTCCTTAAAAGACAGTAAATGCATGTAATTCAAGCATCCTTTTATGCTCATAATCGCCTTTTCTCAGCGAGAAAATGCTGTTTTGAAGCCAAGCTTGTATTTAACAATTTCTGCACCAAACTCAAATAAAACTGTGTCTGCCTTCTACTTTAGCCTAAATCCACTCAGCAGAACATATAAACAAGCTTTTGGGATGTTTCCTTAAAAAGACAGTAAATGCATGTAATTCAAGGATCCTTTTATGCTTTAATCGCCTTTTCTCAGCGAAAAATGCTGTTTTGAAGCCAAGTTTGTATTTAACAATTTCTGCACCAAACTCAAATAAAACTGTAGCTGCCTTCTAATTTAGCCTAAATCCACTCAGCAGAACATATAAACAAGCTTGTGGGATGTTTCCTTAAAAGACAGTAAATGCATGTAATTCAAGCATCCTTTTATGCTCGCGTTCGCCGTTTCTCAGCGAGAAAATGCTGTTTTGAAACCAAGCTTGTATTTAACAATTTCTGCACCAAACTCAAATAAAACTGTGTCTGCCTTCTAATTTAGCCTAAATCCACTCAGTAGAACATATAAACAAGCTTGTGGGATGTTTCCTTAAAAGACAGTAAATGCATGTAATTTCATCATCCTTTTATGCTCGCAATCGCCTTTTCTCAGCGAGTAAATGCTGTTTTGAAGCCAAGCTTGTATTTAACAATTTCTGCACCAAACTCAAATAAAATTGTGTCTGCCTTCTAATTTAGCCTAAATCCACTCAGGAGAGACTGAAAATAAGCTTGTGGGTTTTTTCCTGTAAAGACAGTAAATGCATATAATTCAAGCATCGCTGCAAATCGCCTTTTCTCAGCGAGAAAATGCTGTTTTGAAGCCAAGCTTGTATTTAACAATTTCTGCACCAAACTCAAATAAAACTGTGTCTGCCTTCTACTTTAGCCTAAATCCACTCAGCAGAACATATAAACAAGCTTGTGGGATGTTTCCTTAAAAGACAGTAAATGCATATAATTCAAGCATCCTTTTATGATCGCAATCGCCTTTTCTCAGCGAGAAAATGCTGTTTTGAAGCCAAGCTTGTATTTAACAATTTCTGCACCAAACTCAAATAAAACTGTGTCTGCCTTCTAATTTAGCCTAAATCCACTCAGTAGAACATATAAACAAGCTTGTGGGATGTTTCCTTAAAAGACAGTAAATGCATGTAATTCAAGGATCCTTTTATGCTGCAAATCGCCTTTTCTCAGCGAGAAAATGCTGTTTTGAAACCAAGCTTGTATTTAACAATTTCTGCACCAAACGCAAATTAAACTGTGTCTGCCTTCTTATTTAGCCTAAATCCAATCAGAAGAGACTGAAAATAAGCTTGTGGGATGTTTCCTTAAAAGACAGTAAATGCATGTAATTCAAGCATCCTTTTATGCTCGCATTCGCCTTTTCTCAGCGAGAAAATGCTGTTTTGAAACCAAGCTTGTATTTAACAATTTCTGCACCAAACGCAATTAAAACTGTGTCTGCCTTCTTATTTAGCCTAAATCCACTCAGGAGAGACTGAAAATAAGCTTGTGGGATGTTTCCTTAAAAGACAGTAAATGCATGTAATTCAAGCATCCTTTATGTCATAATCGCCTTTTCTCAGCGAGAAAATGCTGTTTTGAAGCCAAGCTTGTATTTAACAATTTCTGCACCAAACTCAAATAAAACTGTGTCTGCCTTCTTATTTAGCCTAAATCCACTCAGGAGAGACTGAAAATAAGCTTGTGGGATGTTTCCTTAAAAGACAGTAAATGCATGTAATTCAAGCATCCTTTTATGCTCGCAATCGCTTTTTCTCAGCGAGAAAATGCTGTTTTGAAGCCAAGCTTGTATTTAACAATTTCTGCACCAAACTCAAATAAAACTGTGTATGCCTTCTAATTTAGCCTAAATCCACTCAGCAGAACATATAAACAAGCTTGTGGGATGTTTCCTTAAAAGACAGTAAATGCATGTAATTCAAGCATCCTTTTATGATCGCAATCGCCTTTTCTCAGCGAGAAAATGCTGTTTTGAAGCCAAGCTTGTATTTAACAATTTCTGCACCAAACTCAAATAAAACTGTGTCTGCCTTCTAATTTAGCCTAAATCCACTCAGTAGAACATATAAACAAGCTTGTGGGATGTTTCCTTAAAAGACAGTAAATGCATGTAATTCAAGGATCCTTTTATGCTCGCAATCGCCTTTTCTCAGCGAGAAAATGCTGTTTTGAAACCAAGCTTGTATTTAACAATTTCTGCACCAAACGCAATTAAAACTGTGTCTGCCTTCTTATTTAGCCTAAATCCAATCAGAAGAGACTGAAAATAAGCTTGTGGGATGTTTCCTTAAAAGACAGTAAATGCATGTAATTCAAGCATCCTTTTATGCTCGCATTCGCCTTTTCTCAGCGAGAAAATGCTGTTTTGAAACCAAGCTTGTATTTAACAATTTCTGCACCAAACGCAATTAAAACTGTGTCTGCCTTCTTATTTAGCCTAAATCCACTCAGGAGAGACTGAAAATAAGCTTGTGGGATGTTTCCTTAAAAGACAGTAAATGCATGTAATTCAAGCATCCTTTTATGCTCACTAATCGCCTTTTCTCAGCGAGAAAATGCTGTTTTGAAGCCAAGCTTGTATTTAACAATTTCTGCACCAAACTCAAATAAAACTGTGTCTGCCTTCTTATTTAGCCTATATCCACTCAGGAGAGACTGAAAATAAGCTTGTGGGATGTTTCCTTAAAAGACAGTAAATGCATGTAATTCAAGCATCCTTTTATGCTCATAATCGCTTTTTCTCAGCGAGAAAATGCTGTTTTGAAGCCAAGCTTGTATTTAACAATTTCTGCACCAAACTCAAATAAAACTGTGTATGCCTTCTAATTTAGCCTAAATCCACTCAGCAGAACATATAAACAAGCTTGTGGGATGTTTCCTTAAAAGACAGTAAATGCATGTAATTCAAGCATCCTTTTACGCTCGCATTCTCCTTTTGTCAGCGAGAAAATGCTGTTTTGAAGCCAAGTATGTATTTAACAATTTCTGCACCAAACTCAAATAAAACTGCGTCTGTCTTCTAATTTAGCCTAAATCCACTCAGCAGAACATATAAACAAGCTTGTGGGATGTTTCCTTAAAAGACAGTAAATGCATGTAATTCAAGCATCCTTTTATGCTCGCAATCGCCTTTTCTCTCAGCAAGAAAATGCTGTTTTGAAGCCAAGCTTGTATTTAACAATTTCTGCACCAAACTCAAATAAAACTGTGTCTGCCTTCTTATTTAGCCTAAATCCACTCACCAGAACTAATAAACAAGCTTGTGGGATGTTTCCTTTAAAGACAGTAAATGCATATAATTAAAGCATCCTTTTATGCTGCAAATCGCCTTTTCTCAGCGAGAAAATGCTACTTTGAAGCCAAGCTTGTATTTAACAATTTTTTCACCAAACTCAATTAAAACTGTGTCTGCATTCTAATTTTGCCTAAATCCACTCAGCAGAACATATAAACAAGCTTGTGGGATGTTTCCTTAAAAGACAGTAAATGCATGTAATTCAAGCATCCTTTTATGCTCGATTCGCATTTTCTCAGCGAGAAAATGCTGTTTTGAAACCAAGCTTGTATTTAACAATTTCTGCACCAAACTTAAATAAAACTGTGTCTGCCTTCTTATTTAGCATAAATCCACTCAGGAGAGACTGAAAATAAGCTTGTGGGATGTTTGCTTAAAAGACAGTAAATGCATGTAATTCAAGCATCCTTTTATGCTCGCAATCGCCCTTTCTCAGCGAGAAAATGCTGTTTTGAAGCCAAGCTTGTATTTAACAATTTCTGCACCAAACTCAAATAAAACTGTGTATGCCTTCTAATTTAGCCTAAATCCACTCAGCAGAACATATAAAGAAGCTTGTGGGATGTTTCATAAAAGACAGTAAATGCATGTAATTCAAGCATCCTTTTATGTTCGATTGGCATTTTCTCAGCGAGAAAATGCTGTTTTGAAGCCAAGTATGTATTTAACAATTTCTGCACCAAACTCAAATAAAACTGCGTCTGTCTTCTAATTTAGCCTAAATCCACTCAGCAGAACATATAAACAAGCTTGTGGGATGTTTCCTTAAAAGACAGTAAATGCATGTAATTCAAGCATCCTTTTATGCTCGATTCGCCTTTTCTCAGCGAGAAAATGCTGTTTGAAGCCAAGCTTGTATTTAACAATTTCTGCACCAAACTCAAATAAAACTGTGTCTGCCTTCTAATTTAGCCTAAATCCACTCAGTAGAACATATAAACAAGCTTGTGGGATGTTTCCTTAAAAGACAGTAAATGCATGTAATTCAAGGATCCTTTTATGCTCGCAATCGCCTTTTCTCAGCGAGAAAATGCTGTTTTGAAACCAAGCTTGTATTTAACAATTTCTGCACCAAACGCAATTAAAACTGTGTCTGCCTTCTTATTTAGCCTAAATCCACTCAGGAGAGACTGAAAATAAGCTTGTGGGATGTTTCCTTAAAAGACAGTAAATGCATGTAATTCAAGCATCCTTTTATGCTCGCAATCGCCTTTTCTCAGCGAGAAAATGCTGTTTTGAAGCCAAGCTTGTATTTAACAATTTCTGCACCAAACTCAAATAAAACTGTGTCTGCCTTCTTATTTAGCCTATATCCACTCAGGAGAGACTGAAAATAAGCTTGTGGATGTTTCCTTAAAAGACAGTAAATGCATGTAATTCAAGCATCCTTTTATGCTCGCAATCGCTTTTTCTCAGCGAGAAAATGCTGTTTTGAAGCCAAGCTTGTATTTAACAATTTCTGCACCAAACTCAAATAAAACTGTGTATGCCTTCTAATTTAGCCTAAATCCACTCAGCAGAACATATAAACAAGCTTGTGGGATGTTTCCTTAAAAGACAGTAAATGCATGTAATTCAAGCATCCTTTTACGCTCGCATTCTCCTTTTGTCAGCGAGAAAATGCTGTTTTGAAGCCAAGTATGTATTTAACAATTTCTGCACCAAACTCAAATAAAACTGCGTCTGTCTTCTAATTTAGCCTAAATCCACTCAGCAGAACATATAAACAAGCTTGTGGGATGTTTCCTTAAAAGACAGTAAATGCATGTAATTCAAGCATCCTTTTATGCTCGCAATCGCCTTTTCTCAGCAAGAAAATGCTGTTTTGAAGCCAAGCTTGTATTTAACAATTTCTGCACCAAACTCAAATAAAACTGTGTCTGCCTTCTTATTTAGCCTAAATCCACTCACCAGAACTAATAAACAAGCTTGTGGGATGTTTCCTTTAAAGACAGTAAATGCATATAATTAAAGCATCCTTTCATGCTCGCAATCGCCTTTTCTCAGCGAGAAAATGCTATTTTGAAGCCAAGCTTGTATTTAACAATTTTTTCACCAAACTCAATTAAAACTGTGTCTGCATTCTAATTTTGCCTAAATCCACTCAGCAGAACATATAAACAAGCTTGTGGGATGTTTCCTTAAAAGACAGTAAATGCATGTAATTCAAGCATCCTTTTATGCTCGCATTCGCATTTTCTCAGCGAGAAAATGCTGTTTTGAAACCAAGCTTGTATTTAACAATTTCTGCACCAAACTCAAATAAAACTGTGTCTGCCTTCTTATTTAGCCTAAATCCACTCAGGAGAGACTGAAAATAAGCTTGTGGGATGTTTGCTTAAAAGACAGTAAATGCATGTAATTCAAGCATCCTTTTATGCTCATGTCGCCTTTTCTCAGCGAGAAAATGCTGTTTTGAAGCCAAGCTTGTATTTAACAATTTCTGCACCAAACTCAAATAAAACTGTGTATGCCTTCTAATTTAGCCTAAATCCACTCAGCAGAACATATAAAGAAGCTTGTGGGATGTTTCATAAAAGACAGTAAATGCATGTAATTCAAGCATCCTTTTATGCTCGCATTCGCATTTTCTCAGCGAGAAAATGCTGTTTTGAAGCCAAGTATGTATTTAACAATTTCTGCACCAAACTCAAATAAAACTGCGTCTGTCTTCTAATTTAGCCTAAATCCACTCAGCAGAACATATAAACAAGCTTGTGGGATGTTTCCTTAAAAGACAGTAAATGCATGTAATTCAAGCATCCTTTTATGCTCGATTCGCCTTTTCTCAGCGAGAAAATGCTGTTTTGAAGCCAAGCTTGTATTTAACAATTTCTGCACCAAACTCAAATAAAACTGTGTCTGCCTTCTAATTTAGCCTAAATCCACTCAGCAGAACATATAAAGAAGCTTGTGGGATGTTTCCTTAAAAGACAGTAAATGCATGTAATTCAAGCATCCTTTTATGCTCAAATCGCCTTTTCTCAGCGAGAAAATGCTGTTTTGAAGCCAAGCTTGTATTTAACAATTTCTGCACCAAACTCAAATAAAACTGTGTCTGCCTTCTTATTTAGCCTATATCCACTCAGGAGAGACTGAAAATAAGCTTGTGGGATGTTTCCTTAAAAGACAGTAAATGCATGTAATTCAAGCATCCTTTCATGCTCGCAATCGCCTTTTCTCAGCGAGAAAATGCTGTTTTGAAGCCAAGCTTGTATTTAACAATTTCTGCACCAAACTCAAATAAAACTGTGTCTGCCTTCTAATTTAGCCTAAATCCACTCAGCAGAACATATAAAGAAGCTTGTGGGATGTTTCCTTAAAAGACAGTAAATGCATGTAATTCAAGCATCCTTTTATGCTCGCATTCGCCTTTTCTCAGCGAGAAAATGCTTTTTTGAAGCCAAGCTTGTATTTAACAATTTCTGCACCAAACTCAAATAAAAATGTGTCTGCCTTCTTATATAGCCTATATCCACTCAGGAGAGACTGAAAAAAAGCTTGTGGGTTCTTTCCTGTAAAGACAGTAAATGCATATAATTCAAGCATCGCTCGCAATCGCCTTTTCTCAGCGAGAAAATGCTGTTTTGAAGCCAAGCTTGTATTTAACAATTTCTGCACCAAACTCAAATAAAACTGTGTCTGCCTTCTAATTTAGCCTAAATCCACTCAGCAGAACATATAAACAAGCTTGTGGGATGTTTCCTTAAAAGACAGTAAATGCATGTAATTCAAGCATCCTTTTATGCTCGCAATCGCCTTTTCTCAGCGAGAAAATGCTGTTTTGAAGCCAAGCTTGTATTTAACAATTTCTGCACCAAACTCAAATAAAACTGTGTCTGCCTTCTTATTTAGCCTATATCCACTCAGGAGAGACTGAAAATAAGCTTGTGGGATGTTTCCTTAAAAGACAGTAAATGCATGTAATTCAAGCATCCTTTTATGCTCGCATTCGCCTTTTCTCAGCGAGAAAATGCTGTTTTGAAGCCAAGCTTGTATTTAACAATTTCTGCACCAAACTCAAATAAAACTGTGTCTGCCTTCTAATTTAGCCTAAATCCACTCAGCAGAACATATAAAGAAGCTTGTGGACGTTTCCTTAAAAGACAGTAAATGCATGTAATTCAAGCATCCTTTTATGCTCATAATCGCCTTTTCTCAGCGAGAAAATGCTGTTTTGAAGCCAAGCTTGTATTTAACAATTTCTGCACCAAACTCAAACAAAAATGTGTCTGCCTTCTTATATAGCCTATATCCACTCAGGAGAGACTGAAAATAAGCTTGTGGGTTCTTTCCTGTAAAGACAGTAAATGCATATAATTCAAGCATCGCTCGCAATCGCCTTTTCTCAGCGAGAAAATGCTGTTTTGAAGCCAAGCTTGTATTTAACAATTTCTGCACCAAACTCAAATAAAACTGTGTCTGCCTTCTAATTTAGCCTAAATCCACTCAGCAGAACATATAAAGAAGCTTGTGGGATGTTTCCTTAAAAGACAGTAAATGCATGTAATTCAAGCATCCTTTTATGCTCGCAATCGCCTTTTCTCAGCGAGAAAATGCTGTTTTGAAGCCAAGCTTGTATTTAACAATTTCTGCACCAAACTCAAATAAAAATGTGTCTGCCTTCTTATATAGCCTATATCCACTCAGGAGAGACTGAAAATAAGCTTGTGGGTTCTTTCCTGTAAAGAAAGTAAATGCATATAATTCAAGCATCGCTCGCAATCGCCTTTTCTCAGCGAGAAAATGCTGTTTTGAAGCCAAGCTTGTATTTAACAATTTCTGCACCAAACTCAAATAAAACTGTGTCTGCCTTCTACTTTAGCCTAAATCCACTCAGCAGAACATATAAACAAGCTTGTGGGATGTTTCCTTAAAAGACAGTAAATGCATGTAATTCAAGCATCCTTTTATGCTCGCAATCGCCTTTTCTCAGCGAGAAAATGCTGTTTTGAAACCAAGCTTGTATTTAACAATTTCTGCACCAAACGCAATTAAAACTGTGTCTGCCTTCTTATTTAGCCTAAATCCAATCAGAAGAGACTGAAAATAAGCTTGTGGATGTTTCCTTAAAAGACAGTAAATGCATGTAATTCAAGCATCCTTTTATGCTCAGATTCGCCTTTTCTCAGCGAGAAAATGCTGTTTTGAAACCAAGCTTGTATTTAACAATTTCTGCACCAAACGCAATTAAAACTGTGTCTGCCTTCTTATTTAGCCTAAATCCAATCAGGAGAGACTGAAAATAAGCTTGTGGGATGTTTCCTTAAAAGACAGTAAATGCATGTAATTCAAGCATCCTTTTATGCTCACAATCGCCTTTTCTCAGCGAGAAAATGCTGTTTTGAAGCCAAGCTTGTATTTAATAATTTCTGCACCAAACTCAAATAAAACTGTGTCTGCCTTCTAATTTAGCCTAAATCCACTCAGCAGAACATATAAACAAGCTTGTGGGATGTTTCCTTAAAAGACAGTAAATGCATGTAATTCAAGCATCCTTTTATGCTCATAATCGCCTTTTCTCAGCGAGAAAATGCTGTTTTGAAGCCAAGCTTGTATTTAACAATTTCTGCACCAAACTCAAATAAAACTGTGTCTGCCTTCTTATTTAGCCTATATGCACTCAGGAGAGACTGAAAATAAGCTTGTGGGATGTTTCCTTAAAAGACAGTAAATGCATGTAATTCAAGCATCCTTTTATGCTCGCATTCGCCTTTTCTCAGCGAGAAAATGCTTTTTTGAAGCCAAGCTTGTATTTAACAATTTCTGCACCAAACTCAAATAAAACTCTGTCTGTCTTCTAATTTAGCCTAAATCCACTCAGCAGAACATATAAACAAGCTTGTGGGATGTTTCCTTAAAAGACAGTAAATGCATGTAATTCAAGCATCCTTTTATGCTCGCAATCGCCTTTTCTCAGCGAGAAAATGCTGTTTTGAAGCCAAGCTTGTATTTAACAATTTCTGCACCAAACTCAAACAAAAATGTGTCTGCCTTCTTATATAGCCTATATCCACTCAGGAGAGACTGAAAATAAGCTTGTGGGTTCTTTCCTGTAAAGACAGTAAATGCATATAATTCAAGCATCGCTCATTAATCGCCTTTTCTCAGCGAGAAAATGCTGTTTTGAAGCCAAGCTTGTATTTAACAATTTCTGCACCAAACTCAAATAAAACTGTGTCTGCCTTCTACTTTAGCCTAAATCCACTCAGCAGAACATATAAACAAGCTTGTGGGATGTTTCCTTTAAAGACAGTAAATGCATGTAATTCAAGCATCCTTTTATGCTCGCAATCGCCTTTTCTCAGCGAGAAAATGCTGTTTTGAAACCAAGCTTGTATTTAACAATTTATGCACCAAACGCAATTAAAACTGTGTCTGCCTTCTTATTTAGCCTAAATCCAATCAGAAGAGACTGAAAATAAGCTTGTGGGATGTTTCCTTAAAAGACAGTAAATGCATGTAATTCAAGCATCCTTTTATGCTCGATTCGCCTTTTCTCAGCGAGAAAATGCTGTTTTGAAACCAAGCTTGTATTTAACAATTTCTGCACCAAACGCAATTAAAACTGTGTCTGCCTTCTTATTTAGCCTAAATCCAATCAGGAGAGACTGAAAATAAGCTTGTGGGATGTTTCCTTAAAAGACAGTAAATGCATGTAATTCAAGCATCCTTTCATGCTCGCAATCGCCTTTTCTCAGCGAGAAAATGCTGTTTTGAAGCCAAGCTTGTATTTAACAATTTCTGCACCAAACGCAATTAAAACTGTGTCTGCCTTCTTATTTAGCCTAAATCCAATCAGGAGAGACTGAAAATAAGCTTGTGGGTTCTTTCCTGTAAAGACAGTAAATGCATATAATTCAAGCATCGCTTTTATGCAGAATCGCCTTTTCTCAGCGAGAAAATGCTGTTTTGAAGCCAAGCTTGTATTTAACAATTTCTGCACCAAACTCAAATAAAACTGTGTCTGCCTTCTACTTTAGCCTAAATCCACTCAGCAGAACATATAAACAAGCTTGTGGGATGTTTCCTTAAAAGACAGTAAATGCATGTAATTCAAGCATCCTTTTATGCTCATAATCGCCTTTTCTCAGCGAGAAAATGCTGTTTTGAAGCCAAGCTTGTATTTAACAATTTCTGCACCAAACTCAAATAAAACTGTGTCTGCCTTCTAATTTAGCCTAAATCCACTCAGGAGAGACTGAAAATAAGCTTGTGGGATGTTTCCTTAAAAGACAGTAAATGCATGTAATTCAAGGATCCTTTTATGCTCATAATCGCCTTTTCTCAGCGAGAAAATGCTGTTTTGAAGCCAAGCTTGTATTTAACAATTTCTGCACCAAACTCAAATAAAACTGTGTCTGCCTTCTACTTTAGCCTAAATCCACTCAGCAGAACATATAAACAAGCTTGTGGGATGTTTCCTTAAAAGACAGTAAATGCATATAATTAAAGCATCGCTCGCAATCGCCTTTTCTCAGCGAAAAAATGCTGTTTTGAAGCCAAGCTTGTATTTAACAATTTCTGCACCAAACTCAAATAAAACTGTGTCTGCCTTCTAATTTAGCCTAAATCCACTCAGTAGAACATATAAACAAGCTTGTGGGATGTTTCCTTAAAAGACAGTAAATGCATGTAATTCAAGGATCCTTTTATGCTCATAATCGCCTTTTCTCAGCGAGAAAATGCTGTTTTGAAACCAAGCTTGTATTTAACAATTTCTGCACCAAACGCAATTAAAACTGTGTCTGCCTTCTTATTTAGCCTAAATCCACTCAGGAGAGACTGAAAATAAGCTTGTGGGATGTTTCCTTAAAAGACAGTAAATGCATGTAATTCAAGCATCCTTTTATGCTCGCATTCGCCTTTTCTCAGCGAGAAAATGCTGTTTTGAAACCAAGCTTGTATTTAACAATTTCTGCACCAAACGCAATTAAAACTGTGTCTGCCTTCTTACTTAGCCTAAATCCAATCAGGAGAGACTGAAAATAAGCTTGTGGGATGTTTCCTTAAAAGACAGTAAATGCATGTAATTCAAGCATCCTTTCATGCTCATAATCGCCTTTTCTCAGCGAGAAAATGCTGTTTTGAAGCCAAGCTTGTATTTAACAATTTCTGCACCAAACTCAAATAAAACTGTGTCTGCCTTCTAATTTAGCCTAAATCCACTCAGCAGAACATATAAAGAAGCTTGTGGGATGTTTCCTTAAAAGACAGTAAATGCATGTAATTCAAGCATCCTTTTATGCTCAAATCGCCTTTTCTCAGCGAGAAAATGCTGTTTTGAAGCCAAGCTTGTATTTAACAATTTCTGCACCAAACTCAAATAAAACTGTGTCTGCCTTCTTATTTAGCCTATATGCACTCAGGAGAGACTGAAAATAAGCTTGTGGGATGTTTCCTTAAAAGACAGTAAATGCATGTAATTCAAGCATCCTTTTATGCTCGCATTCGCCTTTTCTCAGCGAGAAAATGCTTTTTTGAAACCAAGCTTGTATTTAACAATTTCTGCACCAAACTCAAATAAAACTCTGTCTGTCTTCTAATTTAGCCTAAATCCACTCAGCAGAACATATAAAGATGCTTGTGGGATGTTTCCTTAAAAGACAGTAAATGCATATAATTAAAGCATCGCTTTATGCTGCAATCGCCTTTTCTCAGCGAAAAATGCTGTTTTGAAGCCAAGCTTGTATTTAACAATTTCTGCACCAAACTCAAATAAAACTGTGTCTGCCTTCTAATTTAGCCTAAATCCACTCAGTAGAACATATAAACAAGCTTGTGGGATGTTTCCTTAAAAGACAGTAAATGCATGTAATTCAAGGATCCTTTTATGCTCATGCAATCGCCTTTTCTCAGCGAGAAAAATGCTGTTTTGAAACCAAGCTTGTATTTAACAATTTCTGCACCAAACGCAATTAAAACTGTGTCTGCCTTCTTATTTAGCCTAAATCCACTCAGGAGAGACTGAAAATAAGCTTGTGGGATGTTTCCTTAAAAGACAGTAAATGCATGTAATTCAAGCATCCTTTTATGCTCGATTCGCCTTTTCTCAGCGAGAAAATGCTGTTTTGAAACCAAGCTTGTATTTAACAATTTCTGCACCAAACGCAATTAAAACTGTGTCTGCCTTCTTACTTAGCCTAAATCCAATCAGGAGAGACTGAAAATAAGCTTGTGGATGTTTCCTTAAAAGACAGTAAATGCATGTAATTCAAGCATCCTTTCATGCTCGCAATCGCCTTTTCTCAGCGAGAAAATGCTGTTTTGAAACCAAGCTTGTATTTAACAATTTCTGCACCAAACTCAAATAAAACTGTGTCTGCCTTCTAATTTAGCCTAAATCCACTCAGCAGAACATATAGAAGCTTGTGGGATGTTTCCTTAAAAGACAGTAAATGCATGTAATTCAAGCATCCTTTTATGCTCATAATCGCCTTTTCTCAGCGAGAAAATGCTGTTTTAAGCCAAGCTTGTATTTAACAATTTCTGCACCAAACTCAAATAAAACTGTGTCTGCCTTCTTATTTAGCCTATATGCACTCAGGAGAGACTGAAAATAAGCTTGTGGGATGTTTCCTTAAAAGACAGTAAATGCATGTAATTCAAGCATCCTTTTATGCTCGCATTCGCCTTTTCTCAGCGAGAAAATGCTTTTTTGAAGCCAAGCTTGTATTTAACAATTTCTGCACCAAACTCAAATAAAACTCTGTCTGTCTTCTAATTTAGCCTAAATCCACTCAGCAGAACATATAAACAAGCTTGTGGGATGTTTCCTTAAAAGACAGTAAATGCATGTAATTCAAGGATCCTTTTATGCTCGCAATCGCCTTTTCTCAGCGAGAAAATGCTGTTTTGAAGCCAAGCTTGTATTTAACAATTTCTGCACCAAACTAAAATAAAACTGTGTCTGCCTTCTAATTTAGCCTAAATCCACTCAGCAGAACATATAAACAAGCTTGTGGGATGTTTCCTTAAAAGACAGTAAATGCATGTAATTCAAGCATCCTTTTATGCTCGCATTCGCCTTTTCTCAGCGAGAAAATGCTGTTTTGAAACCAAGCTTGTATTTAACAATTTCTGCACCAAACTCAAATAAAACTGTGTCTGCCTTCTAATTTAGCCTAAATCCACTCAGAAGAGACTGAAAATAAACTTGTGGGATGTTTCCTTAAAAGACAGTAAATGCATGTAATTCAAGCATCCTTTTATGCTCGCAATCGCCTTTTCTCAGCGAGAAAATGCTGTTTTGAAGCCAAGCTTGTATTTAACAATTTCTGCACCAAACTCAAATAAAACTGTGTCTGCCTTCTACTTTAGCCTAAATCCACTCAGCAGAACATATAAACAAGCTTTTGGGATGTTTCCTTAAAAGACAGTAAATGCATGTAATTCAAGGATCCTTTTATGCTCGCAATCGCCTTTTCTCAGCGAGAAAATGCTGTTTTGAAGCCAAGTTTGTATTTAACAATTTCTGCACCAAACTCAAATAAAACTGTAGCTGCCTTCTAATTTAGCCTAAATCCACTCAGCAGAACATATAAACAAGCTTGTGGGATGTTTCCTTAAAAGACAGTAAATGCATGTAATTCAAGCATCCTTTTATGCTCGCATTCGCCGTTTCTCAGCGAGAAAATGCTGTTTTGAAACCAAGCTTGTATTTAACAATTTCTGCACCAAACTCAAATAAAACTGTGTCTGCCTTCTAATTTAGCCTAAATCCACTCAGTAGAACATATAAACAAGCTTGTGGGATGTTTCCTTAAAAGACAGTAAATGCATGTAATTTCATCATCCTTTTATGCTCGCAATCGCCTTTTCTCAGCGAGTAAATGCTGTTTTGAAGCCAAGCTTGTATTTAACAATTTCTGCACCAAACTCAAATAAAATTGTGTCTGCCTTCTAATTTAGCCTAAATCCACTCAGGAGAGACTGAAAATAAGCTTGTGGGTTTTTTCCTGTAAAGACAGTAAATGCATATAATTCAAGCATCGCTCGCAATCGCCTTTTCTCAGCGAGAAAATGCTGTTTTGAAGCCAAGCTTGTATTTAACAATTTCTGCACCAAACTCAAATAAAACTGTGTCTGCCTTCTACTTTAGCCTAAATCCACTCAGCAGAACATATAAACAAGCTTGTGGGATGTTTCCTTAAAAGACAGTAAATGCATATAATTCAAGCATCCTTTTATGATCGCAATCGCCTTTTCTCAGCGAAAAATGCTGTTTTGAAGCCAAGCTTGTATTTAACAATTTCTGCACCAAACTCAAATAAAACTGTGTCTGCCTTCTAATTTAGCCTAAATCCACTCAGTAGAACATATAAACAAGCTTGTGGGATGTTTCCTTAAAAGACAGTAAATGCATGTAATTCAAGGATCCTTTTATGCTACTAATCGCCTTTTCTCAGCGAGAAAATGCTGTTTTGAAGCCAAGCTTGTATTTAACAATTTCTGCACCAAACTCAAATAAAACTGTGTCTGCCTTCTAATTTAGCCTAAATCCACTCAGCAGAACATATAAACAAGCTTGTGGGATGTTTCCTTAAAAGACAGTAAATGCATGTAATTCAAGCATCCTTTTATGCTCGCAATCGCCTTTTCTCAGCGAGAAAATGCTGTTTTGAAACCAAGCTTGTATTTAACAATTTCTGCACCAAACGCAATTAAAACTGTGTCTGCCTTCTTATTTAGCCTAAATCCAATCAGAAGAGACTGAAAATAAGCTTGTGGATGTTTCCTTAAAAGACAGTAAATGCATGTAATTCAAGCATCCTTTTATGCTCGCATTTCGCCTTTTCTCAGCGAGAAAATGCTGTTTTGAAACCAAGCTTGTATTTAACAATTTCTGCACCAAACGCAATTAAAACTGTGTCTGCCTTCTTATTTAGCCTAAATCCAATCAGGAGAGACTGAAAATAAGCTTGTGGGATGTTTCCTTAAAAGACAGTAAATGCATGTAATTCAAGCATCCTTTTATGCTCATAATCGCCTTTTCTCAGCGAGAAAATGCTGTTTTGAAGCCAAGCTTGTATTTAACAATTTCTGCACCAAACTCAAATAAAACTGTGTCTGCCTTCTAATTTAGCCTAAATCCACTCAGCAGAACATATAAAGAAGCTTGTGGATGTTTCCTTAAAAGACAGTAAATGCATATAATTAAAGCATCGCTTTTATGCATAATCGCCTTTTCTCAGCGAAAAATGCTGTTTTGAAGCCAAGCTTGTATTTAACAATTTCTGCACCAAACTCAAATAAAACTGTGTCTGCCTTCTAATTTAGCCTAAATCCACTCAGCAGAACATATAAACAAGCTTGTGGATGTTTCCTTAAAAGACAGTAAATGCATGTAATTCAAGCATCCTTTATGCTCGCATTCGCCTTTTCTCAGCGAGAAAATGCTGTTTTGAAGCCAAGCTTGTATTTAACAATTTCTGCACCAAACTCAAATAAAACTGTGTCTGCCTTCTAATTTAGCCTAAAACCACTCAGTAGAACATATAAACAAGCTTGTGGGATGTTTCCTTAAAAGACAGTAAATGCATGTAATTTCATCATCCTTTTATGCTCGCAATCGCCTTTTCTCAGCGAGAAAATGCTGTTTTGAAACCAAGCTTGTATTTAACAATTTCTGCACCAAACGCAATTAAAACTGTGTCTGCCTTCTTATTTAGCCTAAATCCAATCAGAAGAGACTGAAAATAAGCTTGTGGGATGTTTCCTTAAAAGACAGTAAATGCATGTAATTCAAGCATCCTTTTATGCTCGCAATCGCCTTTTCTCAGCGAGAAAACGCTGTTTTGAAGCCAAGCTTGTATTTAACAATTTCTGCACCAAACTCAAATAAAACTGTGTCTGCCTTCTTATTTAGCCTATATCCACTCAGGAGAGACTGAAAATAAGCTTGTGGGTTCTTTCCTGTAAAGACAGTAAATGCATATAATTCAAGCATCGCTCGCAATCGCCTTTTCTCAGCGAGAAAATGCTGTTTTGAAACCAAGCTTGTATTTAACAATTTCTGCACCAAACGCAATTAAAACTGTGTCTGCCTTCTTATTTAGCCTAAATCCAATCAGAAGAGACTGAAAATAAGCTTGTGGGATGTTTCCTTAAAAGACAGTAAATGCATGTAATTCAAGCATCCTTTTATGCTCGCATTCGCCTTTTCTCAGCGAGAAAATGCTGTTTTGAAACCAAGCTTGTATTGAACAATTTCTGCACCAAACGCAATTAAAACTGTGTCTGCCTTCTTATTTAGCCTAAATCCAATCAGGAGAGACTGAAAATAAGCTTGTGGGATGTTTCCTTAAAAGACAGTAAATGCATGTAATTCAAGCATCCTTTTATGCTCAGAATCGCCTTTTCTCAGCGAGAAAATGCTGTTTTGAAGCCAAGCTTGTGTTTAACAATTTCTGCACCAAACTCAAATAAAACTGTGTCTGCCTTCTACTTTAGCCTAAATCCACTCAGCAGAACATATAAACAAGCTTGTGGGATGTTTCCTTAAAAGACAGTAAATGCATGTAATTCAAGGATCCTTTTATGCTCACTAATCGCCTTTTCTCAGCGAGAAAATGCTGTTTTGAAGCCAAGCTTGTATTTAACAATTTCTGCACCAAACTAAAATAAAACTGTGTCTGCCTTCTAATTTAGCCTAAATCCACTCAGGAGAGACTGAAAATAAGCTTGTGGGATGTTTCCTTAAAAGACAGTAAATGCATGTAATTCAAGGATCCTTTTATGCTCGCAATCGCCTTTTCTCAGCGAGAAAATGCTGTTTTGAAGCCAAGCTTGTATTTAACAATTTCTGCACCAAACTCAAATAAAACTGTGTCTGCCTTCTAATTTAGCCTAAATCCACTCAGGAGAGAGACTGAAAATAAGCTTGTGGGATGTTTCCTTAAAAGACAGTAAATGCATGTAATTCAAGGATCCTTTTATGCTCAGAATCGCCTTTTCTCAGCGAGAAAATGCTGTTTTGAAGCCAAGCTTGTATTTAACAATTTCTGCACCAAACTCAAATAAAACTGTGTCTGCCTTCTACTTTAGCCTAAATCCACTCAGCAGAACATATAAACAAGCTTGTGGGATGTTTCCTTAAAAGACAGTAAATGCATGTAATTCAAGCATCCTTTTATGCTCAGATTCGCCTTTTCTCAGCGAGAAAATGCTGTTTTGAAGCCAAGCTTGTATTTAACAATTTCTGCACCAAACTCAAATAAAACTGTGTCTGCCTTCTAATTTAGCCTATATCCACTCAGGAGAGACTGAAAATAAGCTTGTGGGATCTTTCCTTTAAAGATAGTAAATGCATATAATTAAAGCATCGCTTTTATGCAAATCGCCTTTTCTCAGCGAGAAAATGTTATTCTGGAGCCAAGCTTGTATTTAACAATTTCTGCACCAAACTCAATTAAAACTGTGTCTGCCTTCTAATTTAGCCTAAATCCACTCAGCAGAACATATAAAAAAGCTTGTGGGATGTTTCCTTAAAAGACAGTAAATGCATGTAATTTCATCATCCTTTTATGCTCGCAATCGCCTTTTCTCAGCGAGAAAATGCTGTTTTGAAGCCAAGCTTGTATTTAACAATTTCTGCACCAAACTCAAATAAAATTGTGTCTGCCTTCTAATTTAGCCTATATCCACTCAGGAGAGACTGAAAATAAGCTTGTGGGATGTTTCCTTAAAAGACAGTAAATGCATGTAATTCAAGCATCCTTTTATGCTCGCATTCGCCTTTTCTCAGCGAGAAAATGCTGTTTTGAAACCAAGCTTGTATTTAACAATTTCTGCACCAAACGCAATTAAAACTGTGTCTGCCTTCTTATTTAGCCTAAATCCAATCAGAAGAGACTGAAAATAAGCTTGTGGGATGTTTCCTTAAAAGACAGTAAATGCATGTAATTCAAGCATCCTTTCATGCTCGCAATCGCCTTTTCTCAGCGAGAAAATGCTGTTTTGAAGCCAAGCTTGTATTTAACAATTTCTGCACCAAACGCAATTAAAACTGTGTCTGCCTTCTTATTTAGCCTAAATCCAATCAGGAGAGACTGAAAATAAGCTTGTGGGTTCTTTCCTGTAAAGACAGTAAATGCATATAATTCAAGCATCGCTCAAATCGCCTTTTCTCAGCGAGAAAATGCTGTTTTGAAGCCAAGCTTGTATTTAACAATTTCTGCACCAAACTCAAATAAAACTGTGTCTGCCTTCTACTTTAGCCTAAATCCACTCAGCAGAACATATAAACAAGCTTGTGGGATGTTTCCTTAAAAGACAGTAAATGCATGTAATTCAAGCATCCTTTTATGCTCATAATCGCCTTTTCTCAGCGAGAAAATGCTGTTTTGAAGCCAAGCTTGTATTTAACAATTTCTGCACCAAACTCAAATAAAACTGTGTCTGCCTTCTAATTTAGCCTAAATCCACTCAGGAGAGACTGAAAATAAGCTTGTGGGATGTTTCCTTAAAAGACAGTAAATGCATGTAATTCAAGGATCCTTTTATGCTCGCAATCGCCTTTTCTCAGCGAGAAAATGCTGTTTTGAAGCCAAGCTTGTATTTAACAATTTCTGCACCAAACTCAAATAAAACTGTGTCTGCCTTCTACTTTAGCCTAAATCCACTCAGCAGAACATATAAACAAGCTTGTGGGATGTTTCCTTAAAAGACAGTAAATGCATGTAATTCAAGCATCCTTTTATGCTCGCATTCGCCTTTTCTCAGCGAGAAAATGCTGTTTTGAAACCAAGCTTGTATTTAACAATTTCTGCACCAAACTCAAATAAAACTGTGTCTGCCTTCTAATTTAGCCTAAATCCACTGAGAAGAGACTGAAAATAAACTTGTGGGATGTTTCCTTAAAAGACAGTAAATGCATGTAATTCAAGCATCCTTTTATGCTCGATTCGCCGTTTCTCAGCGAGAAAATGCTGTTTTGAAACCAAGCTTGTATTTAACAATTTCTGCACCAAACTCAAATAAAACTGTGTCTGCCTTCTAATTTAGCCTAAATCCACTCAGTAGAACATATAAACAAGCTTGTGGGATGTTTCCTTAAAAGACAGTAAATGCATGTAATTCAAGCATCCTTTTATGCTCATAATCGCCTTTTCTCAGCGAGAAAATGCTGTTTTGAAACCAAGCTTGTATTTAACAATTTCTGCACCAAACGCAATTAAAACTGTGTCTGCCTTCTTATTTAGCCTAAATCCAATCAGGAGAGACTGAAAATAAGCTTGTGGGATGTTTCCTTAAAAGACAGTAAATGCATGTAATTCAAGCATCCTTTCATGCTCATAATCGCCTTTTCTCAGCGAGAAAATGCTGTTTTGAAGCCAAGCTTGTATTTAACAATTTCTGCACCAAACGCAATAAAACTGTGTCTGCCTTCTTATTTAGCCTAAATCCAATCAGGAGAGACTGAAAATAAGCTTGTGGGTTCTTTCCTGTAAAGACAGTAAATGCATATAATTCAAGCATCGCTCATAATCGCCTTTTCTCAGCGAGAAAATGCTGTTTTGAAGCCAAGCTTGTATTTAACAATTTCTGCACCAAACTCAAATAAAACTGTGTCTGCCTTCTACTTTAGCCTAAATCCACTCAGCAGAACATATAAACAAGCTTGTGGGATGTTTCCTTAAAAGACAGTAAATGCATGTAATTCAAGCATCCTTTTATGCTCATAATCGCCTTTTCTCAGCGAGAAAATGCTGTTTTGAAGCCAAGCTTGTATTTAACAATTTCTGCACCAAACTCAAATAAAACTGTGTCTGCCTTCTAATTTAGCCTAAATCCACTCAGTAGAACATATAAACAAGCTTGTGGGATGTTTCCTTAAAAGACAGTAAATGCATGTAATTCAAGGATCCTTTTATGCTCACAATCGCCTTTTCTCAGCGAGAAAATGCTGTTTTGAAGCCAAGCTTGTATTTAACAATTTCTGCACCAAACTCAAATAAAACTGTGTCTGCCTTCTAATTTAGCCTAAATCCACTCAGCAGAACATATAAACAAGCTTGTGGGATGTTTCCTTAAAAGACAGTAAATGCATGTAATTCAAGCATCCTTTTATGCTCGAATCGCCTTTTCTCAGCGAGAAAATGCTGTTTTGAAACCAAGCTTGTATTTAACAATTTCTGCACCAAACGCAATTAAAACTGTGTCTGCCTTCTTATTTAGCCTAAATCCAATCAGAAGAGACTGAAAATAAGCTTGTGGGATGTTTCCTTAAAAGACAGTAAATGCATGTAATTCAAGCATCCTTTTATGCTCGCATTCGCCTTTTCTCAGCGAGAAAATGCTGTTTTGAAACCAAGCTTGTATTTAACAATTTCTGCACCAAACTCAAATAAAACTGTGTCTGCCTTCTAATTTAGCCTAAATCCACTCAGCAGAACATATAAAGAAGCTTGTGGGATGTTTCCTTAAAAGACAGTAAATGCATATAATTAAAGCATCGCTCGCAATCGCCTTTTCTCAGCGAAAAAATGCTGTTTTGAAGCCAAGCTTGTATTTAACAATTTCTGCACCAAACTCAAATAAAACTGTGTCTGCCTTCTAATTTAGCCTAAATCCACTCAGTAGAACATATAAACAAGCTTGTGGGATGTTTCCTTAAAAGACAGTAAATGCATGTAATTCAAGGATACTTTTATGCTCGCAATCGCCTTTTCTCAGCGAGAAAATGCTGTTTTGAAACCAAGCTTGTATTTAACAATTTCTGCACCAAACGCAATTAAAACTGTGTCTGCCTTCTTATTTAGCCTAAATCCACTCAGGAGAGACTGAAAATAAGCTTGTGGGATGTTTCCTTAAAAGACAGTAAATGCATGTAATTCAAGCATCCTTTTATGCTCGCATTCGCCTTTTCCTAGCGAGAAAATGCTGTTTTGAAACCAAGCTTGTATTTAACAATTTCTGCACCAAACGCAATTAAAACTGTGTCTGCCTTCTTATTTAGCCTAAATCCAATCAGGAGAGACTGAAAATAAGCTTGTGGGATGTTTCCTTAAAAGACAGTAAATGCATGTAATTCAAGCATCCTTTCATGCTCGCAATCGCCTTTTCTCAGCGAGAAAATGCTGTTTTGAAGCCAAGCTTGTATTTAACAATTTCTGCACCAAACTCAAATAAAACTGTGTCTGCCTTCTAATTTAGCCTAAATCCACTCAGCAGAACATATAAAGAAGCTTGTGGGATGTTTCCTTAAAAGACAGTAAATGCATGTAATTCAAGCATCCTTTTATGCTCAAATCGCCTTTTCTCAGCGAGAAAATGCTGTTTTGAAGCCAAGCTTGTATTTAACAATTTCTGCACCAAACTCAAATAAAACTGTGTCTGCCTTCTTATTTAGCCTATATGCACTCAGGAGAGACTGAAAATAAGCTTGTGGGATGTTTCCTTAAAAGACAGTAAATGCATGTAATTCAAGCATCCTTTTATGCTCGCATTCGCCTTTTCTCAGCGAGAAAATGCTTTTTTGAAGCCAAGCTTGTATTTAACAATTTCTGCACCAAACTCAAATAAAACTCTGTCTGTCTTCTAATTTAGCCTAAATCCACTCAGCAGAACATATAAACAAGCTTGTGGGATGTTTCCTTAAAAGACAGTAAATGCATGTAATTCAAGGATCCTTTTATGCTCAATCGCCTTTTCTCAGCGAGAAAATGCTGTTTTGAAGCCAAGCTTGTATTTAACAATTTCTGCACCAAACTAAAATAAAACTGTGTCTGCCTTCTAATTTAGCCTAAATCCACTCAGCAGAACATATAAACAAGCTTGTGGGATGTTTCCTTAAAAGACAGTAAATGCATGTAATTCAAGCATCCTTTTATGCTCGATTCGCCTTTTCTCAGCGAGAAAATGCTGTTTTGAAACCAAGCTTGTATTTAACAATTTCTGCACCAAACTCAAATAAAACTGTGTCTGCCTTCTAATTTAGCCTAAATCCACTCAGAAGAGACTGAAAATAAACTTGTGGGATGTTTCCTTAAAAGACAGTAAATGCATGTAATTCAAGCATCCTTTTATGCTTCATAATCGCCTTTTCTCAGCGAGAAAATGCTGTTTTGAAGCCAAGCTTGTATTTAACAATTTCTGCACCAAACTCAAATAAAACTGTGTCTGCCTTCTACTTTAGCCTAAATCCACTCAGCAGAACATATAAACAAGCTTTTGGGATGTTTCCTTAAAAGACAGTAAATGCATGTAATTCAAGGATCCTTTTATGCTACAATCGCCTTTTCTCAGCGAGAAAATGCTGTTTTGAAGCCAAGTTTGTATTTAACAATTTCTGCACCAAACTCAAATAAAACTGTAGCTGCCTTCTAATTTAGCCTAAATCCACTCAGCAGAACATATAAACAAGCTTGTGGGATGTTTCCTTAAAAGACAGTAAATGCATGTAATTCAAGCATCCTTTTATGCTCGCATTCGCCGTTTCTCAGCGAGAAAATGCTGTTTTGAAACCAAGCTTGTATTTAACAATTTCTGCACCAAACTCAAATAAAACTGTGTCTGCCTTCTAATTTAGCCTAAATCCACTCAGTAGAACATATAAACAAGCTTGTGGGATGTTTCCTTAAAAGACAGTAAATGCATGTAATTTCATCATCCTTTTATGCTCGCAATCGCCTTTTCTCAGCGAGTAAATGCTGTTTTGAAGCCAAGCTTGTATTTAACAATTTCTGCACCAAACTCAAATAAAATTGTGTCTGCCTTCTAATTTAGCCTAAATCCACTCAGGAGAGACTGAAAATAAGCTTGTGGGTTTTTTCCTGTAAAGACAGTAAATGCATATAATTCAAGCATCGCTCGCAATCGCCTTTTCTCAGCGAGAAAATGCTATTTGGGAGCCAAGCTTGTATTTAACAATTTCTGCACCAAACTCAAATAAAACTGTGTCTGCCTTCTTATTTAACCTATATCCAAGCAGGAGAGACTGAAAAAAAGCTTGTGGGTTCTTTCCTGTAAAGACAGTAAATGCATATAATTCAAGCATCGCTCGCAATCGCCTTTTCTCAGCGAGAAAATGCTGTTTTGAAGCCAAGCTTGTATTTAACAATTTCTGCACCAAACTCAAATAAAACTGTGTCTGCCTTCTACTTTAGCCTAAATCCACTCAGCAGAACATATAAACAAGCTTGTGGGATGTTTCCTTAAAAGACAGTAAATGCATATAATTCAAGCATCCTTTTATGATCGCAATCGCCTTTTCTCAGCGAGAAAATGCTGTTTTGAAGCCAAGCTTGTATTTAACAATTTCTGCACCAAACTCAAATAAAACTGTGTCTGCCTTCTAATTTAGCCTAAATCCACTCAGTAGAACATATAAACAAGCTTGTGGGATGTTTCCTTAAAAGACAGTAAATGCATGTAATTCAAGGATCCTTTTATGCTCGCAATCGCCTTTTCTCAGCGAGAAAATGCTGTTTTGAAGCCAAGCTTGTATTTAACAATTTCTGCACCAAACTCAAATAAAACTGTGTCTGCCTTCTAATTTAGCCTAAATCCACTCAGCAGAACATATAAACAAGCTTGTGGATGTTTCCTTAAAAGACAGTAAATGCATGTAATTCAAGCATCCTTTTATGCTCGCAATCGCCTTTTCTCAGCGAGAAAATGCTGTTTTGAAACCAAGCTTGTATTTAACAATTTCTGCACCAAACGCAATTAAAACTGTGTCTGCCTTCTTATTTAGCCTAAATCCAATCAGAAGAGACTGAAAATAAGCTTGTGGGATGTTTCCTTAAAAGACAGTAAATGCATGTAATTCAAGCATCCTTTTATGCTCGATTCGCCTTTTCTCAGCGAGAAAATGCTGTTTTGAAGCCAAGCTTGTATTTAACAATTTCTGCACCAAACGCAATTAAAACTGTGTCTGCCTTCTTATTTAGCCTAAATCCAATCAGGAGAGACTGAAAATAAGCTTGTGGGATGTTTCCTTAAAAGACAGTAAATGCATGTAATTCAAGCATCCTTTTATGCTCATAATCGCCTTTTCTCAGCGAGAAAATGCTGTTTTGAAGCCAAGCTTGTATTTAACAATTTCTGCACCAAACTCAAATAAAACTGTGTCTGCCTTCTAATTTAGCCTAAATCCACTCAGCAGAACATATAAAGAAGCTTGTGGGATGTTTCCTTAAAAGACAGTAAATGCATATAATTAAAGCATCGCTCAAATCGCCTTTTCTCAGCGAAAAATGCTGTTTTGAAGCCAAGCTTGTATTTAACAATTTCTGCACCAAACTCAAATAAAACTGTGTCTGCCTTCTAATTTAGCCTAAATCCACTCAGCAGAACATATAAACAAGCTTGTGGGATGTTTCCTTAAAAGACAGTAAATGCATGTAATTCAAGCTTCCTTTTATGCTCGCATTCGCCTTTTCTCAGCGAGAAAATGCTGTTTTGAAGCCAAGCTTGTATTTAACAATTTCTGCACCAAACTCAAATAAAACTGTGTCTGCCTTCTAATTTAGCCTAAAACCACTCAGTAGAACATATAAACAAGCTTGTGGGATGTTTCCTTAAAAGACAGTAAATGCATGTAATTCAAGCATCCTTTTATGCTCGCAATCGCCTTTTCTCAGCGAGAAAATGCTGTTTTGAAGCCAAGCTTGTATTTAACAATTTCTGCACCAAACGCAATTAAAACTGTGTCTGCCTTCTTATTTAGCCTAAATCCAATCAGAAGGGACTGAAAATAAGCTTGTGGGATGTTTCCTTAAAAGACAGTAAATGCATGTAATTCAAGCATCCTTTTATGCTCATTAATCGCCTTTTCTCAGCGAGAAAATGCTGTTTTGAAGCCAAGCTTGTATTTAAAAATTTCTGCACCAAACTCAAATAAAACTGTGTCTGCCTTCTTATTTAGCCTATATCCACTCAGGAGAGACTGAAAATAAGCTTGTGGGTTCTTTCCTGTAAAGACAGTAAATGCATATAATTCAAGCATCGCTCACTAATCGCCTTTTCTCAGCGAGAAAATGCTGTTTTGAAACCAAGCTTGTATTTAACAATTTCTGCACCAAACGCAATTAAAACTGTGTCTGCCTTCTTATTTAGCCTAAATCCAATCAGAAGAGACTGAAAATAAGCTTGTGGGATGTTTCCTTAAAAGACAGTAAATGCATGTAATTCAAGCATCCTTTTATGCTCGATTCGCCTTTTCTCAGCGAGAAAATGCTGTTTTGAAACCAAGCTTGTATTGAACAATTTCTGCACCAAACGCAATTAAAACTGTGTCTGCCTTCTTATTTAGCCTAAATCCAATCAGGAGAGACTGAAAATAAGCTTGTGGGATGTTTCCTTAAAAGACAGTAAATGCATGTAATTCAAGCATCCTTTTATGCTCGCAAATCGCCTTTTCTCAGCGAGAAAATGCTGTTTTGAAGCCAAGCTTGTGTTTAACAATTTCTGCACCAAACTCAAATAAAACTGTGTCTGCCTTCTACTTTAGCCTAAATCCACTCAGCAGAACATATAAACAAGCTTGTGGGATGTTTCCTTAAAAGACAGTAAATGCATGTAATTCAAGGATCCTTTTATGCTCATAATCGCCTTTTCTCAGCGAAAAATGCTGTTTTGAAGCCAAGCTTGTATTTAACAATTTCTGCACCAAACTCAAATAAAACTGTGTCTGCCTTCTAATTTAGCCTAAATCCACTCAGGAGAGACTGAAAATAAGCTTGTGGGATGTTTCCTTAAAAGACAGTAAATGCATGTAATTCAAGGATCCTTTTATGCTCAGAATCGCCTTTTCTCAGCGAGAAAATGCTGTTTTGAAGCCAAGCTTGTATTTAACAATTTCTGCACCAAACTCAAATAAAACTGTGTCTGCCTTCTAATTTAGCCTAAATCCACTCAGGAGAGACTGAAAATAAGCTTGTGGGATGTTTCCTTAAAAGACAGTAAATGCATGTAATTCAAGGATCCTTTTATGCTCATAATCGCCTTTTCTCAGCGAGAAAATGCTGTTTTGAAGCCAAGCTTGTATTTAACAATTTCTGCACCAAACTCAAATAAAACTGTGTCTGCCTTCTTATTTAGCCTAAATCCACTCAGCAGAACATATAAACAAGCTTGTGGGATGTTTCCTTAAAAGACAGTAAATGCATGTAATTCAAGCATCCTTTTATGCTCGCATTCGCCTTTTCTCAGCGAGAAAATGCTGTTTTGAAGCCAAGCTTGTATTTAACAATTTCTGCACCAAACTCAAATAAAACTGTGTCTGCCTTCTACTTTAGCCTAAATCAACTCAGCAGAACATATAAACAAGATTGTGGGATGTTTCCTTAAAAGACAGTAAATGCATGTAATTCAAGCATCCTTTTTTGCTCGCAATCGCCTTTTCTCAGCGAGAAAATGCTGTTTTGAAGCCAAGCTTGTATTTAACAATTTCTGCACCAAACTCAAATAAAACTGTGTCTGCCTTCTTATTTAGCCTATATCCACTCAGGAGAGACTGAAAATAAGCTTGTGAGATCTTTCCTTTAAAGACAGTAAATGCATATAATTCAAGCATCGCCCGCTATCGCCTTTTCTCAGCGAGAAAATGCTATTTTGGAGCCAAGCTAGTATTTAACAATTTCTGCACCAAACTCAATTAAAACTGTGTCTGCCTTCTTATTTAGCCTAAATCCAATCAGGAGAGACTGAAAATAAGCTTGTGGGATGTTTCCTTAAAAGACAGTATATGCATGTAATTCAAGCATCCTTTTATGCTCGCAATCGCCATTTCTCAGCGAGAAAATGCTGTTTTGAAGCCAAGCTTGTATTTAACAATTTCTGCACCAAACTCAAATGAAACTGTGTCTGCCTTCTAATTTAGCCTAAATCCATTCAGCAGAACATATAAACAAGCTTGTGGGATGTTTCCTTAAAAGACAGTAAATGCATGTAATTCAAGCATCCTTTTATGCTCGCAATCGCCTTTTCTCAGCGAGAAAATGCTGTTTTGAAGCCAAGCTTGTATTTAACAATTTCTGCACCAAACTCAAATAAAACTGTGTCTGCCTTCTAATTTAGCCTAAATCCAATCAGGAGAGACTGAAAATAAGCTTGTGGGATGTTTCTTTAAAAGACAGTAAATGCATGTAATTTCATCATCCTTTTATGCTCGCAATCGCCATTTCTCAGCGAGAAAATGCTGTTTTGAAGCCAAGCTTGTATTTAACAATTTCTGCACCAAACTCAAATAAAACTGTGTCTGCCTTCTAATTTAGCCTATATCCACTCAGGAGAGACTGAAAATAAGCTTGTGGGATCTTTCCTTTAAAGATAGTAAATGCATATAATTAAAGCATCGCTCGCAATCGCCTTTTCTCAGCGAGAAAATGTTATTCTGGAGCCAAGCTTGTATTTAACAATTTCTGCACCAAACTCAATTAAAACTGTGTCTGCCTTCTAATTTAGCCTAAATCCACTCAGCAGAACATATAAACAAGCTTGTGGGATGTTTCCTTAAAAGACAGTAAATGCATGTAATTCAAGGATCCTTTTATATGCTAATGAATCGCCTTTTCTCAGCGAGAAAATGCTGTTTTGAAGCCAAGCTTGTATTTAACAATTTCTGCACCAAACTCAAATAAAACTGTGTCTGCCTTCTAATTTAGCCTAAATCCACTCAGCAGAACATATAAACAAGCTTGTGGGATGTTTCCTTAAAAGACAGTAAATGCATGTAATTCAAGCATCCTTTTATGCTCGCATTCGCCTTTTCTCAGCGAGAAAATGCTGTTTTGAAACCAAGCTTGTATTTAACAATTTCTGCACCAAACTCAAATAAAACTGTGTCTGCCTTCTAATTTAGCCTAAATCCACTCAGTAGAACATATAAACAAGCTTGTGGGATGTTTCCTTAAAAGACAGTAAATGCATGTAATTTCATCATCCTTTTATGCTCATAATCGCCTTTTCTCAGCGAGAAAATGCTGTTTTGAAGCCAAGCTTGTATTTAACAATTTCTGCACCAAACTCAAATAAAATTGTGTCTGCCTTCTAATTTAGCCTATATCCACTCAGGAGAGACTGAAAATAAGCTTGTGGGATGTTTCCTTAAAAGACAGTAAATGCATGTAATTCAAGGATCCTTTTATGCTCACAAATCGCCTTTTCTCAGCGAGAAAATGCTGTTTTGAAGCCAAGCTTGTATTTAACAATTTCTGCACCAAACTCAAATAAAACTGTGTCTGCCTTCTAATTTAGCCTAAATCCACTCAGCAGAACATATAAACAAGCTTGTGGGATGTTTCCTTAAAAGACAGTAAATGCATGTAATTCAAGCATCCTTTTATGCTCGCAATCGCCTTTTCTCAGCGAGAAAATGCTGTTTTGAAACCAAGCTTGTATTTAACAATTTCTGCACCAAACGCAATTAAAACTGTGTCTGCCTTCTTATTTAGCCTAAATCCAGTCAGAAGAGACTGAAAATAAGCTTGTGGGATGTTTCCTTAAAAGACAGTAAATGCATGTAATTCAAGCATCCTTTTAGGCTCGCATTCGCCTTTTCTCAGCGAGAAAATGCTGTTTTGAAACCAAGCTTGTATTTAACAATTTCTGCACCAAACGCAATTAAAACTGTGTCTGCCTTCTTATTTAGCCTAAATCCAATCAGGAGAGACTGAAAATAAGCTTGTGGGATGTTTCCTTAAAAGACAGTAAATGCATGTAATTCAAGGATCCTTTTATGCTCGCAATCGTTTTTTCTCAGCGAGAAAATGCTGTTTTGAAGCCAAGCTTGTATTTAACAATTTCTGCACCAAACTAAAATAAAACTGTGTCTGCCTTCTAATTTAGCCTAAATCCACTCAGGAGAGACTGAAAATAAGCTTGTGGGATGTTTCCTTAAAAGACAGTAAATGCATGTAATTCAAGGATCCTTTTATGCTCAAGCTGAATCGCCTTTTCTCAGCGAGAAAATGCTGTTTTGAAGCCAAGCTTGTATTTAACAATTTCTGCACCAAATTCAAATAAAACTGTGTCTGCCTTCTACTTTAGCCTATATCCACTCAGCAGAACATATAAACAAGCTTGTGGGATGTTTCCTTAAAAGACAGTAAATGCATGTAATTCAAGGATCCTTTTATGCTCATGAATCGCCTTTTCTCAGCGAGAAAATGCTGTTTTGAAGCCAAGCTTGTATTTAACAATTTCTGCACCAAACTCAAATAAAACTGTGTCTGCCTTCTAATTTAGCCTAAATCCACTCAGCAGAACATATAAAGAAGCTTGTGGGATGTTTCCTTAAAAGACAGTAAATGCATGTAATTCAAGCATCCTTTTATGCTCAAATCGCCTTTTCTCAGCGAGAAAATGCTGTTTTGAAGCCAAGCTTGTATTTAACAATTTCTGCACCAAACTCAAATAAAACTGTGTCTGCCTTCTAATTTAGCCTAAATCCACTCAGGAGAGACTGAAAATAAGCTTGTGGGATGTTTCCTTAAAAGACAGTAAATGCATGTAATTCAAGCATCGCTCGCAATCGCCTTTTCTCAGCGAGAAAATGCTGTTTTGAAGCCAAGCTTGTATTTAACAATTTCTGCACCAAACTCAAATAAAATTGTGTCTGCCTTCTAATTTAGCCTAAATCCACTCAGGAGAGACTGAAAATAAGCTTGTGGGATGTTTCCTTAAAAGACAGTAAATGCATGTAATTCAAGGATCCTTTTATGCTCGCAATCGCCTTTTCTTAGCGAGAATATGCTGTTTTGAAGCCAAGCTTGTATTTAACAATTTCTGCACCAAACTCAAATAAAACTGTGTCTGCCTTCTAATTTAGCCTAAATCCACTCAGCAGAACATATAAACAAGCTTGTGGGATGTTTCCTTAAAAGACAGTAAATGCATGTAATTGAAGCATCCTTTTATGCTCGCATTCGCCTTTTCTCAGCGAGAAAATGCTGTTTTGAAACCAAGCTTGTATTTAACAATTTCTGCACCAAACTCAAATAAAACTGTGTCTGCCTTCTTATTTAGCCTATATCCACTCAGGAGAGACTGAAAATAAGCTTGTGGGTTCTTTCCTGTAAAGACAGTAAATGCATATAATTCAAGCATCGCTAGCAATCGCCTTTTCTCAGCGAGAAAATGCTGTTTTGAAGCCAAGCTTGTATTTAACAATTTCTGCACCAAACTCAAATAAAACTGTGTCTGCCTTCTAATTTAGCCTAAATCCACTCAGCAGAACATATAAACAAGCTTGTGGGATGTTTCCTTAAAAGACAGTAAATGCATGTAATTCAAGGATCCTTTTATGCTCGCAATCGCCTTTTCTCAGCGAGAAAATGCTGTTTTGAAGCCAAGCTTGTATTTAACAATTTCTGCACCAAACTCAAATAAAACTGTGTCTGCCTTCTAATTTAGCCTAAATCCACTCAGGAGAGACTGAAAATAAGCTTGTGGGATGTTTCCTTAAAAGACAGTAAATGCATGTAATTCAAGGATCCTTTTATGCTCATAAATCGCCTTTTCTCAGCGAGAAAATGCTGTTTTGAAGCCAAGCTTGTATTTAACAATTTCTGCACCAAACTCAAATAAAACTGTGTCTGCCTTCTTATTTAGCCTATATCCACTCAGGAGAGACTGAAAATAAGCTTGTGGGTTCTTTCCTGTAAAGACAGTAAATGCATATAATTCAAGCATCGCTTTATGCAATCGCCTTTTCTCAGCGAGAAAATGCTGTTTTGAAGCCAAGCTTGTGTTTAACAATTTCTGCACCAAACTCAAATAAAACTGTGTCTGCCTTCTACTTTAGCCTAAATCCACTCAGCAGAACATATAAAGAAGCTTGTGGGATGTTTCCTTAAAAGACAGTAAATGCATGTAATTCAAGCATCCTTTTATGCTCATAATCGCCTTTTCTCAGCGAGAAAATGCTGTTTTGAAGCCAAGCTTGTATTTAACAATTTCTGCACCAAACTCAAATAAAACTGTGTCTGCCTTCTTATTTAGCCTATATCCACTCAGGAGAGACTGAAAATAAGCTTGTGGGTTCTTTCCTGTAAAGACAGTAAATGCATATAATTCAAGCATCGCTCGCAATCGCCTTTTCTCAGCGAGAAAATGCTGTTTTGAAGCCTAGCTTGTGTTTAACAATTTCTGCACCAAACTCAAATAAAACTGTGTCTGCCTTCTACTTTAGCCTAAATCCACTCAGCAGAACATATAAACAAGCTTGTGGGATGTTTCCTTAAAAGACAGTAAATGCATGTAATTCAAGCATCCTTTTATGCTCACTTAATCGCCTTTTCTCAGCGAGAAAATGCTGTTTTGAAGCCAAGCTTGTATTTAACAATTTCTGCACCAAACTCAAATAAAACTGTGTCTGCCTTCTAATTTAGCCTAAATCCGCTCAGGAGAGACTGAAAATAAGCTTGTGGGATGTTTCCTTAAAAGACAGTAAATGCATGTAATTCAAGGATCCTTTTATGCTCATAATCGCCTTTTCTCAGCGAGAAAATGCTGTTTTGAAGCCAAGCTTGTATTTAACAATTTCTGCACCAAACTAAAATAAAACTGTGTCTGCCTTCTAATTTAGCCTAAATCCACTCAGGAGAGACTGAAAATAAGCTTGTGGGATGTTTCCTTAAAAGACAGTAAATGCATGTAATTCAAGGATCCTTTTATGCTCATAATCGCCTTTTCTCAGCGAGAAAATGCTGTTTTGAAGCCAAGCTTGTATTTAACAATTTCTGCACCAAACTCAAATAAAACTGTGTCTGCCTTCTAATTTAGCCTAAATCCACTCAGGAGAGACTGAAAATAAGCTTGTGGGATGTTTCCTTAAAAGACAGTAAATGCATGTAATTCAAGGATCCTTTTATGCTCAAATCGCCTTTTCTCAGCGAGAAAATGCTGTTTTGAAGCCAAGCTTGTATTTAACAATTTCTGCACCAAACTCAAATAAAACTGTGTCTGCCTTCTACTTTAGCCTAAATCCACTCAGCAGAACATATAAACAAGCTTGTGGGATGTTTCCTTAAAAGACAATAAATGCATGTAATTCAAGCATCCTTTTATGCTTTGAATCGCCTTTTCTCAGCGAGAAAATGCTGTTTTGAAGCCAAGCTTGTATTTAACAATTTCTGCACCAAACTCAAATAAAACTGTGTCTGCCTTCTAATTTAGCCTAAATCCACTCAGGAGAGACTGAAAATAAGCTTGTGGGATGTTTCCTTAAAAGACAGTAAATGCATGTAGTTCAAGGATCCTTTTATGCTCGCAATCGCCTTTTCTTAGCGAGAAAATGCTGTTTTGAAGCCAAGCTTGTATTTAACAATTTCTGCACCAAACTCAAATAAAACTGTGTCTGCCTTCTAATTTAGCCTAAATCCACTCAGCAGAACATATAAACAAGCTTGTGGGATGTTTCCTTAAAAGACAGTAAATGCATATAATTCAAGCATCCTTTTATGCTCGCAATCGCCTTTTCTCAGCGAGAAAATGCTGTTTTGAAGCCAAGCTTGTATTTAACAATTTCTGCACCAAACTCAAATAAAACTGTGTCTGCCTTCTAATTTAGCCTAAATCCACTCAGGAGAGACTGAAAATAAGCTTGTTGGATGTTTCCTTAAAAGACAGTGAATGCATGTAGTAATTCAAACATCCTTTTATGCTCGCAATCGCCTTTTCTCAGCGAGAAAATGCTATTTTGGAGCCAAGCTTGTATTTAACAATTTCTGCACCAAACTCAATTAAAACTGTGTCTGCCTTCTTATTTAGCCTAAATCCACTCAGCAGAACATATAAACAAGCTTGTGGGGTGCTTCCTTAAGAGACAGTAAATGCATGTAGTAATTCAAGCATCCTTTTATGCTCGCAATCGCCTTTTCTCTCAGCGAGAAAATGCTGTTTTGAAGCCAAGCTTGTATTTAACAATTTCTGCACCAAACTCAAATAAAACTGTGTCTGCCTTCTAATTTAGCCTAAATCAACTCAGCAGAACATATAAACAAGATTGTGGGATGTTTCCTTAAAAGACAGTAAATGCATGTAATTCAAGGATCCTTTTTTGCTCGCAATCGCCATTTCTCAGCGAGAAAATGCTGTTTTGAAGCCAAGCTTGTATTTAACAATTTCTGCACGAAACTCAAATAAAACTGTGTCTGCCTTCTAATTTAGCCTATATCCACTCAGGAGAGACTGAAAATAAGCTTGTGGGATCTTTCCTTTAAAGATAGTAAATGCATATAATTAAAGCATCGCTCGCAATCGCCTTTTCTCAGCGAGAAAATGTTATTCTGGAGCCAAGCTTGTATTTAACAATTTCTGCACCAAACTCAATTAAAACTGTGTCTGCCTTCTAATTTAGCTTAAATCCACTCAGCAGAACATATAAACAAGCTTGTGGGATGTTTCCTTAAAAGACAGTACATGCATGTAATTCAAGCATCTTTTATGCTCATAATCGCCTTTTCTCAGCGAGAAAATGCTGTTTTGAAACCAAGCTTGTATTTAACAATTTCTGCACCAAACTCAAATAAAACTGTCTGCCTTCTAATTTAGCCTAAATCCATCCACTCAGGAGAGACTGAAAATAAGCTTGTGGGATGTTTCCTTAAAAGACAGTAAATGCATGTAATTCAAGGATCCTTTTATGCTCATAATCGCCTTTTCTCAGCGAGAAAATGCTGTTTTGAAACCAAGCTTGTATTTAACAATTTCTGCACCAAACTCAAATAAAACTGTGTCTGCCTTCTAATTTAGCCTAAATCCACTCAGCAGAACATATAAACAAGCTTGTGGGATGTTTCCTTAAAAGACAGTAAATGCATGTAATTCAAGGATCTTTTTATGCTCAAATCGCCTTTTCTCAGCGAGAAAATGCTGTTTTGAAACCAAGCTTGTATTTAACAATTTCTGCACCAAACTCAAATAAAACTGTGTCTGCCTTCTAATTTAGCCTAAATCCACTCAGCAGAACATATAAACAAGCTTGTGGATGTTTCCTTAAAAGACATTAAATGCATGTAATTCAAGCATCCTTTTATGCTCAGATTCGCCTTTTCTCAGCGAGAAAATGCTGTTTTGAAACCAAGCTTGTATTTAACAATTTCTGCACCAAACTCAAATAAAACTGTGTCTGCCTTCTAATTTAGCCTATATCCACTCAGTAGAACATATAAACAAGCTTGTGGGATGTTTCCTTAAAAGACAGTAAATGCATGTAATTTCATCATCCTTTTATGCTCGCAATCGCCTTTTCTCAGCGAGAAAATGCTGTTTTGAAGCCAAGCTTGTATTTAACAATTTCTGCACCAAACTCAAATAAAATTGTGTCTGCCTTCTAATTTAGCCTATATCCACTCAGGAGAGACTGAAAATAAGCTTGTGGGATGTTTCCTTAAAAGACAGTAAATGCATGTAATTTCATCATCCTTTTATGCTCGCAATCGCCTTTTCTCAGCGAGAAAATGCTGTTTTGAAACCAAGCTTGTATTTAACAATTTCTGCACCAAACGCAATTAAAACTGTGTCTGCCTTCTTATTTAGCATAAATCCAATCAGAAGAGACTGAAAATAAGCTTGTGGGATGTTTCCTTAAAAGACAGTAAATGCATGTAATTCAAGCATCCTTTTATGCTCGCATTCGCCTTTTCTCAGCGAGAAAATGCTGTTTTGAAACCAAGCTTGTATTTAACAATTTCTGCACCAAACGCAATTAAAACTGTGTCTGCCTTCTTATTTAGCCTAAATCCAATCAGGAGAGACTGAAAATAAGCTTGTGGGATGTTTCCTTAAAAGACAGTAAATGCATGTAATTCAAGCATCCTTTTATGCTCAATAATCGCCTTTTCTCAGCGAGAAAATGCTGTTTTGAAACCAAGCTTGTATTTAACAATTTCTGCACCAAACACAAATAAAACTGTGTCTGCCTTCTTATTTAGCCTATATCCACTCAGGAGAGACTGAAAATATGCTTGTGGGTTCTTTCCTGTAAAGACAGTAAATGCATGTAATTCAAGGATCCTTTTATGCTCGCAATCGCCTTTTCTCAGCGAGAAAATGCTGTTTTGAAGCCAAGCTTGTATTTAACAATTTCTGCACCAAACTCAAATAAAACTGTGTCTGCCTTCTAATTTAGCCTAAATCCACTCAGGAGAGACTGAAAATAAGCTTGTGGGATGTTTCCTTAAAAGACAGTAAATGCATGTAATTCAAGGATCCTTTTATGCTCGCAATCGCCTTTTCTCAGTGAGAAAATGCTGTTTTGAAGCCAAGCTTGTATTTAACAATTTCTGCACCAAACTCAAATAAAACTGTGTCTGCCTTCTAATTTAGCCTAAATCCACTCAGGAGAGACTGAAAATAAGCTTGTGGGATGTTTCCTTAAAAGACAGTAAATGCATGTAATTCAAGCATCCTTTTATGCTCATAATCGCCTTTTCTCAGCGAGAAAATGCTGTTTTGAAGCCAAGCTTGTATTTAACAATTTCTGCACCAAACTCAAATAAAACTGTGTCTGCCTTCTACTTTAGCCTAAATCCACTCAGCAGAACATATAAACAAGCTTGTGGGATGTTTCCTTAAAAGACAGTAAATGCATGTAATTCAAGGATCCTTTTATGCTCATAATCGCCTTTTCTCAGCGAGAAAATGCTGTTTTGAAGCCAAGCTTGTATTTAACAATTTCTGCACCAAACTCAAATAAAACTGTGTCTGCCTTCTAATTTAGCCTAAATCCACTTAGCAGAACATATAAAGAAGCTTGTGGGATGTTTCCTTAAAAGACAGTAAATGCATGTAATTCAAGGATCCTTTTATGCTCAAATCGCCTTTTCTTAGCGAGAAAATGCTGTTTTGAAACCAAGCTTGTATTTAACAATTTCTGCACCAAACGCAATTAAAACTGTGTCTGCCTTCTTATTTAGCCTAAATCCAATCAGAAGAGACTGAAAATAAGCTTGTGGGATGTTTCCTTAAAAGACAGTAAATGCATGTAATTCAAGCATCCTTTTATGCTCGATTCGCCTTTTCTCAGCGAAAAATGCTGTTTTGAAACCAAGCTTGTATTTAACAATTTCTGCACCAAACGCAATTAAAACTGTGTCTGCCTTCTTATTTAGCCTAAATCCAATCAGGAGAGACTGAAAATAAGCTTGTGGGATGTTTCCTTAAAAGACAGTAAATGCATGTAATTCAAGGATCCTTTTATGCTCGCAATCGCCTTTTCTCAGCGAGAAAATGGTGTTTTGAAGCCAAGCTTGTATTTAACAATTTCTGCACCAAACTCAAATAAAACTGTGTCTGCCTTCTAATTTAGCCTAAATCCACTTAGCAGAACATATAAACAAGCTTGTGGGATGTTTCCTTAAAAGACAGTAAATGCATGTAATTCAAGCATCCTTTTATGCTCGCAATCGCCTTTTCTCAGCGAGAAAATGCTGTTTTGAAACCAAGCTTGTATTTAACAATTTCTGCACCAAACGCAATTAAAACTGTGTCTGCCTTCTTATTTAGCCTAAATCCAATCAGAAGAGACTGAAAATAAGCTTGTGGGATGTTTCCTTAAAAGACAGTAAATGCATGTAATTCAAGCATCCTTTTATGCTCGCATTCGCCTTTTCTCAGCGAGAAAATGCTGTTTTGAAACCAAGCTTGTATTGAACAATTTCTGCACCAAACGCAATTAAAACTGTGTCTGCCTTCTTATTTAGCCTAAATCCAATCAGGAGAGACTGAAAATAAGCTTGTCGGATGTTTCCTTAAAAGACAGTAAATGCATGTAATTCAAGCATCCTTTTATGCTCGCAATCGCCTTTTCTCAGCGAGAAAATGCTGTTTTGAAGCCACGCTTGTATTTAACAATTTCTGCACCAAACTCAAATAAAACTGTGTCTGCCTTCTAATTTAGCCTAAATCCTCTCAGCAGAACATATAAAGAAGCTTATGGGATGTTTCCTTAAAAGACAGTAAATGCATGTAATTCAAGGATCGTTTTATGCTCGCAATCGTTTTTTCTCAGCGAGAAAATGCTGTTTTGAAGCCAAGCTTGTATTTAACAATTTCTGCACCAAACTAAAATAAAACTGTGTCTGCCTTCTAATTTAGCCTAAATCCACTCAGGAGAGACTGAAAATAAGCTTGTGGGATGTTTCCTTAAAAGACAGTAAATGCATGTAATTCAAGGATCCTTTTATGCTACATGTAATCGCCTTTTCTCAGCGAGAAAATGCTGTTTTGAAGCCAAGCTTGTATTTAACAATTTCTGCACCAAACTCAAATAAAACTGTGTCTGCCTTCTACTTTAGCCTATATCCACTCAGCAGAACATATAAACAAGCTTGTGGGATGTTTCCTTAAAAGACAGTAAATGCATGTAATTCAAGGATCCTTTTATGCTCATAATCGCCTTTTCTCAGCGAGAAAATGCTGTTTTGAAGCCAAGCTTGTATTTAACAATTTCTGCACCAAACTCAAATAAAACTGTGTCTGCCTTCTAATTTAGCCTAAATCCACTCAGCAGAACATATAAAGAAGCTTGTGGGATGTTTCCTTAAAAGACAGTAAATGCATGTAATTCAAGCATCCTTTTATGCTCATAATCGCCTTTTCTCAGCGAAAAATGCTGTTTTGAAGCCAAGCTTGTATTTAACAATTTCTGCACCAAACTCAAATAAAACTGTGTCTGCCTTCTAATTTAGCCTAAATCCACTCAGGAGAGACTGAAAATAAGCTTGTGGGATGTTTCCTTAAAAGACAGTAAATGCATGTAATTCAAGCATCGCTTATGAATCGCCTTTTCTCAGCGAGAAAATGCTGTTTTGAAGCCAAGCTTGTATTTAACAATTTCTGCACCAAACTCAAATAAAATTGTGTCTGCCTTCTAATTTAGCCTAAATCCACTCAGGAGAGACTGAAAATAAGCTTGTGGGATGTTTCCTTAAAAGACAGTAAATGCATGTAATTCAAGGATCCTTTTATGCTCGCAATCGCCTTTTCTTAGCGAGAATATGCTGTTTTGAAGCCAAGCTTGTATTTAACAATTTCTGCACCAAACTCAAATAAAACTGTGTCTGCCTTCTAATTTAGCCTAAATCCACTCAGCAGAACATATAAACAAGCTTGTGGGATGTTTCCTTAAAAGACAGTAAATGCATGTAATTGAAGCATCCTTTTATGCTCGATTCGCCTTTTCTCAGCGAGAAAATGCTGTTTTGAAACCAAGCTTGTATTTAACAATTTCTGCACCAAACTCAAATAAAACTGTGTCTGCCTTCTTATTTAGCCTATATCCACTCAGGAGAGACTGAAAATAAGCTTGTGGGTTCTTTCCTGTAAAGACAGTAAATGCATATAATTCAAGCATCGCTTAGCAATCGCCTTTTCTCAGCGAGAAAATGCTGTTTTGAAGCCAAGCTTGTATTTAACAATTTCTGCACCAAACTCAAATAAAACTGTGTCTGCCTTCTAATTTAGCCTAAATCCACTCAGCAGAACATATAAACAAGCTTGTGGGATGTTTCCTTAAAAGACAGTAAATGCATGTAATTCAAGGATCCTTTTATGCTCACAAATCGCCTTTTCTCAGCGAGAAAATGCTGTTTTGAAGCCAAGCTTGTATTTAACAATTTCTGCACCAAACTCAAATAAAACTGTGTCTGCCTTCTAATTTAGCCTAAATCCACTCAGGAGAGACTGAAAATAAGCTTGTGGGATGTTTCCTTAAAAGACAGTAAATGCATGTAATTCAAGGATCCTTTTATGCTCAAATCGCCTTTTCTCAGCGAGAAAATGCTGTTTTGAAGCCAAGCTTGTATTTAACAATTTCTGCACCAAACTCAAATAAAACTGTGTCTGCCTTCTTATTTAGCCTATATCCACTCAGGAGAGACTGAAAATAAGCTTGTGGGTTCTTTCCTGTAAAGACAGTAAATGCATATAATTCAAGCATCGCTCGCAATCGCCTTTTCTCAGCGAGAAAATGCTGTTTTGAAGCCAAGCTTGTGTTTAACAATTTCTGCACCAAACTCAAATAAAACTGTGTCTGCCTTCTACTTTAGCCTAAATCCACTCAGCAGAACATATAAAGAAGCTTGTGGGATGTTTCCTTAAAAGACAGTAAATGCATGTAATTCAAGCATCCTTTTATGCTCGCAATCGCCTTTTCTCAGCGAGAAAATGCTGTTTTGAAGCCAAGCTTGTATTTAACAATTTCTGCACCAAACTCAAATAAAACTGTGTCTGCCTTCTTATTTAGCCTATATCCACTCAGGAGAGACTGAAAATAAGCTTGTGGGTTCTTTCCTGTAAAGACAGTAAATGCATATAATTCAAGCATCGCTCGCAATCGCCTTTTCTCAGCGAGAAAATGCTGTTTTGAAGCCTAGCTTGTGTTTAACAATTTCTGCACCAAACTCAAATAAAACTGTGTCTGCCTTCTAATTTAGCCTAAATCCACTCAGCAGAACATATAAAGAAGCTTGTGGGATGTTTCCTTAAAAGACAGTAAATGCATATAATTCAAGCATCCTTTTATGCTACAATCGCCTTTTCTCAGCGAGAAAATGCTGTTTTGAAGCCAAGCTTGTATTTAACAATTTCTGCACCAAACTCAAATAAAACTGTGTCTGCCTTCTAATTTAGCCTAAATCCACTCAGGAGAGACTGAAAATAAGCTTGTTGGATGTTTCCTTAAAAGACAGTGAATGCATGTAGTAATTCAAACATCCTTTTATGCTCAATCGCCTTTTCTCAGCGAGAAAATGCTATTTTGGAGCCAAGCTTGTATTTAACAATTTCTGCACCAAACTCAATTAAAACTGTGTCTGCCTTCTTATTTAGCCTAAATCCACTCAGCAGAACATATAAACAAGCTTGTGGGGTGCTTCCTTAAGAGACAGTAAATGCATGTAGTAATTCAAGCATCCTTTTATGCTCGCAATCGCCTTTTCTCTCAGCGAGAAAATGCTGTTTTGAAGCCAAGCTTGTATTTAACAATTTCTGCACCAAACTCAAATAAAACTGTGTCTGCCTTCTAATTTAGCCTAAATCAACTCAGCAGAACATATAAACAAGATTGTGGGATGTTTCCTTAAAAGACAGTAAATGCATGTAATTCAAGCATCCTTTTTGCTTTCATAATCGCCTTTTCTCAGCGAGAAAATGCTGTTTTGAAGCCAAGCTTGTATTTAACAATTTCTGCACCAAACTCAAATAAAACTGTGTCTGCCTTCTTATTTAGCCTATATCCACTCAGGAGAGACTGAAAATAAGCTTGTGGGATCTTTCCTTTAAAGACAGTAAATGCATATAATTCAAGCATCGCCCGCTATCGCCTTTTCTCAGCGAGAAAATGCTATTTTGGAGCCAAGCTAGTATTTAACAATTTCTGCACCAAACTCAATTAAAACTGTGTCTGCCTTCTTATTTAGCCTAAATCCAATCAGGAGAGACTGAAAATAAGCGTGTGGGATGTTTCTTTAAAAGACAGTAAATGCATGTAATTTCATCATCCTTTTATGCTCGCAATCGCCATTTCTCAGCGAGAAAATGCTGTTTTGAAGCCAAGCTTGTATTTAACAATTTCTGCACGAAACTCAAATAAAACTGTGTCTGCCTTCTAATTTAGCCTATATCCACTCAGGAGAGACTGAAAATAAGCTTGTGGGATCTTTCCTTTAAAGATAGTAAATGCATATAATTAAAGCATCGCTCGCAATCGCCTTTTCTCAGCGAGAAAATGTTATTCTGGAGCCAAGCTTGTATTTAACAATTTCTGCACCAAACTCAATTAAAACTGTGTCTGCCTTCTAATTTAGCCTAAATCCACTCAGCAGAACATATAAACAAGCTTGTGGGATGTTTCCTTAAAAGACAGTACATGCATGTAATTCAAGCATCTTTTTATGCTCGCAATCGCCTTTTCTCAGCGAGAAAATGCTGTTTTGAAGCCAAGCTTGTATTTAACAATTTCTGCACCAAACTCAAATAAAACTGTCTGCCTTCTAATTTAGCCTAAATCCATCCACTCAGGAGAGACTGAAAATAAGCTTGTGGGATGTTTCCTTAAAAGACAGTAAATGCATGTAATTCAAGGATCCTTTTATGCTCGCAATCGCCTTTTCTCAGCGAGAAAATGCTGTTTTGAAGCCAAGCTTGTATTTAACAATTTCTGCACCAAACTCAAATAAAACTGTGTCTGCCTTCTAATTTAGCCTAAATCCACTCAGCAGAACATATAAACAAGCTTGTGGGATGTTTCCTTAAAAGACAGTAAATGCATGTAATTCAAGGATCTTTTATGCTCATCGCCTTTTCTCAGCGAGAAAATGCTGTTTTGAAGCCAAGATTGTATTTAACAATTTCTGCACCAAACTCAAATAAAACTGTGTCTGCCTTCTAATTTAGCCTAAATCCACTCAGAAGAGACTGAAAATAAGCTTGTGGGATGTTTCCTTAAAAGACAGTAAATGCATGTAATTCAAGCATCCTTTTATGCTCATTCGCCTTTTCTCAGCGAGAAAATGCTGTTTTGAAGCCAAGCTTGTATTTAACAATTTCTGCACCAAACTCAAATAAAACTGTGTCTGCCTTCTTATTTAGCCTATATCCACTCAGGAGAGACTGAAAATAAGCTTGTGGATCTTTCCTTTAAAGACAGTAAATGCATATAATTCAAGCATCGCTCGAATCGCCTTTTCTCAGCGAGAAAATGCTGTTTTGAAGCCAAGCTTGTATTTAACAATTTCTGCACCAAACTCAAATAAAACTGTGTCTGCCTTCTAATTTAGCCTAAATCCACTCAGCAGAACATATAAACAAGCTTGTGGATGTTTCCTTAAAAGACAGTAAATGCATGTAATTCAAGCATCCTTTTATGCTCGCATTCGCCTTTTCTCAGCGAGAAAATGCTGTTTTGAAGCCAAGCTTGTATTTAACAATTTCTGCACCAAACTCAAATAAAATTGTGTCTGCCTTCTAATTTAGCCTAAATCCACTCAGGAGAGACTGAAAATAAGCTTGTGAGATGTTTCCTTAAAAGACAGTAAATGCATGTAATTCAAGGATCCTTTTATGCTGCAATCGCCTTTTCTCAGCGAGAAAATGCTGTTTTGAAGCCAAGCTTGTATTTAACAATTTCTGCACCAAACTCAAATAAAACTGTGTCTGCCTTCTAATTTAGCCTAAATCCACTCAGCAGAACATATAAACAAGCTTGTGGGATGTTTCCTTAAAAGACAGTAAATGCATGTAATTCAAGCATCCTTTTATGCTCGATTCGCCTTTTCTCAGCGAGAAAATGCTGTTTTGAAACCAAGCTTGTATTTAACAATTTCTGCACCAAACTCAAATAAAACTGTGTCTGCCTTCTAATTTAGCCTAAATCCACTCAGAAGAGACTGAAAATAAGCTTGTGGGATGTTTCCTTAAAAGACAGTAAATGCATGTAATTCAAGCATCCTTTTATGCTCGATTCGCCTTTTCTCAGCGAAAAATGCTGTTTTGAAGCCAAGCTTGTATTTAACAATTTCTGCACCAAACTCAAATAAAACTGTGTCTGCCTTCTTATTTAGCCTATATCCACTCAGGAGAGACTGAAAATAAGCTTGTGGATCTTTCCTTTAAAGACAGTAAATGCATATAATTCAAGCATCGCTCAGAATCGCCTTTTCTCAGCGAGAAAATGCTGTTTTGAAGCCAAGCTTGTATTTAACAATTTCTGCACCAAACTCAAATAAAACTGTGTCTGCCTTCTAATTTAGCCTAAATCCACTCAGCAGAACATATAAACAAGCTTGTGGGATGTTTCCTTAAAAGACAGTAAATGCATGTAATTCAAGCATCCTTTTATGCTCATAATCGCCTTTTCTCAGCGAGAAAATGCTGTTTTGAAGCCAAGCTTGTATTTAACAATTTCTGCACCAAACTCAAATAAAACTGTGTCTGCCTTCTAATTTAGCCTAAATCCACTCAGCAGAACATATAAACAAGCTTGTGGGATGTTTCCTTAAAAGACAGTAAATGCATGTAATTCAAGGATCCTTTTATGCTCAAATCGCCTTTTCTCAGCGAAAAATGCTGTTTTGAAGCCAAGCTTGTATTTAACAATTTCTGCACCAAACTCAAATAAAACTGTGTCTGCCTTCTAATTTAGCCTAAATCCACTCAGCAGAACATATAAACAAGCTTGTGGGATGTTTCCTTAAAAGACAGTAAATGCATGTAATTCAAGCATCCTTTTAAGCTCGCAATCGCCTTTTCTCAGCGAGAAAATGCTGTTTTGAAACCAAGCTTGTATTTAACAATTTCTGCACCAAACTCAAATAAAACTGTGTCTGCCTTCTAATTTAGCCTAAATCCACTCAGAAGAGACTGAAAATAAGCTTGTGGGATGTTTCCTTAAAAGACAGTAAATGCATGTAATTCAAGCATCCTTTTATGCTCGCAAAGGCATTTTCTCAGCGAGAAAATGCTGTTTTGAAGCCAAGCTTGTATTTAACAATTTCTGCACCAAACTAAAACAAAACTGTGTCTGCCTTCTAATTTAGCCTAAATCCACTCAGCAGAACATATAAACAAGCTTGTGGATGTTTCCTTTAAAGACAGTAAATGCATATAATTCAAGCATCGCTGAATCGCCTTTTCTCAGCGAGAAAATGCTGTTTTGAAGCCAAGCTTGTATTTAACAATTTCTGCACCAAACTCAAATAAAACTGTGTCTGCCTTCTAATTTAGCCTAAATCCACTCAGTAGAACATATAAACAAGCTTGTGGGATGTTTCCTTAAAAGACAGTAAATTCATGTAATTCAAGCATCCTTTTATGCTCGCAATCGCCTTTTCTCAGCGAGAAAATGCTGTTTTGAAGCCAAGCTTGTATTTAACAATTTCTGCACCAAACTAAAATAAAACTGTGTCTGCCTTCTAATTTAGCCTAAATCCACTCAGCAGAACATATAAACAAGCTTGTGGGATGTTTCCTTAAAAGACAGTAAATGCATGTAATTCAAGCATCCTTTTATGCTCATAATCGCCTTTTCTCAGCGAGAAAATGCTGTTTTGAAGCCGAGCTTGTATTTAACAATTTCTGCACCAAACTCAAATAAAACTGTGTCTGCCTTCTAATTTAGCCTAAATCCACTCAGAAGAGACTGAAAATAAGCTTGTGGGATGTTTCGTTAAAAGACAGTAAATGCATGTAATTCAAGCATCCTTTTATGCTCGCAAACGCCTTTTCTCAGCGAGAAAATGCTGTTTTGAAGCCAAGCTTGTATTTAACAATTTCTGCACCAAACTCAAATAAAACTGTGTCTGCCTTCTAATTTAGCCTAAATCCACTCAGAAGAGACTGAAAATAAGCTTGTGGGATGTTTCCTTAAAAGACAGTAAATGCATGTAATTCAAGCATCCTTTTATGCTCGCAAAGGCCTTTTCTCAGCGAGAAAATGCTGTTTTGAAGCCAAGCTTGTATTTAACAATTTCTGCACCAAACTCAAATAAAACTGTGTCTGCCCTCTAATTTAGCCTAAATTCACTCAGCAGAACATATAAACAAGCTTGTGGGATGTTTCCTTAAAAGACAGTAAATGCATGTAATTCAAGGATCCTTTTATGCTCGCAATCGCCTTTTCTCAGCGAGAAAATGCTGTTTTTAAGCCAAGCTTATATTTAACAATTTCTGCACCAAACTAAAATAAAATTGTGTCTGCCTTCTAATTTAGCCTAAATCCACTCAGGAGAGACTGACAATACGCTTGTGGGATGTTTCCTTAAAAAACAGTAAATGCATGTAATTCAAGGATCCTTTTATGCTCGCATTCGCCTTTTCTCAGCGAGAAAATGCTGTTTTGAAGCCAAGCTTGTATTTAACAATTTCTGCACCAAACTCAAATAAAACTGTGTCTGCCTTCTTATTTAACCTATATCCACTCAGGAGAGACTGAAAATAAGCTTGTGGGATCTTTCCTTTAAAGACAGTAAATGCATATAATTCAAGCATCGCTCGCAATCGCCTTTTCTCAGCGAGAAAATGCTGTTTTGAAGCCAAGCTTGTATTTAACAATTTCTGCACCAAACTCAAATAAAACTGTGTCTGCCTTCTAATTTAGCCTAAATCCACTCAGTAGAACATATAAACAAGCTTGTGGGATGTTTCCTTAAAAGACAGTAAATGCATGTAATTCAAGCATCCTTTTATGCTCGATTCGCCTTTTCTCAGCGAGAAAATGCTGTTTTGAAGCCAAGCTTGTATTTAACAATTTCTGCACCAAACTCAAATAAAACCGTGTCTGCCTTCTTATTTAGCCTATATCCACTCAGGAGAGACTGAAAATAAGCTTGTGGGATCTTTTCTTTAAAGACAGTTAATGCATATAATTCAAGCATCGCTCATAATCGCCTTTTCTCAGCGAGAAAATGCTGTTTTGAAGCCAAGCTTGTATTTAACAATTTCTGCACCAAACTCAAATAAAACTGTGTCGGCCTTCTAATTTAGCCTAAATCCACTCAGAAGAGACTGAAAATAAGCTTGTGGGATGTTTCCTTAAAAGACAGTAAATGCATGTAATTCAAGCATCGCTCGCAATCGCCTTTTCTCAGCGAGAAAATGCTGTTTTGAAGCCAAGCTTGTATTTAACAATTTCTGCACCAAACTCAAATAAAACTGTGTCTGCCTTCTAATTTAGCCTAAATCCACTCAGCAGAACATATAAACAAGCTTGTGGGATGTTTCCTTAAAAGACAGTAAATGCATGTAATTCAAGCATCCTTTTATGCTCGCAATCGCCTTTTCTCAGCGAGAAAATGCTGTTTTGAAGCCAAGCTTGTATTTTAACAATTTCTGCACCAAACTCAAATAAAACTGTGTCTGCCTTCTTATTTAGCCTATATCCACTCAGGAGAGACTGAAAATAAGCTTGTGGATCTTTCCTTTAAAGACAGTAAATGCATATAATTCAAGCATCGCTCATAATCGCCTTTTCTCAGCGAGAAAATGCTGTTTTGAAGCCAAGCTTGTATTTAACAATTTCTGCACCAAACTCAAATAAAACTGTGTCTGCCTTCTAATTTAGCCTAAATCCACTCAGCAGAACATATAAACAAGCTTGTGGGATGTTTCCTTAAAAGACAGTAAATGCATGTAATTCAAGCATCCTTTTATGCTCAGCAATCGCCTTTTCTCAGCGAGAAAATGCTGTTTTGAAGCCAAGCTTGTATTTAACAATTTCTGCACCAACGTCAAATAAAATGGTGTCTGCCTTCTAATTTAGCCTAAATCCACTCAGCAGAACATATAAACAAGCTTGTGGGATGTTTCCTTAAAAGACAGTAAATTCATGTAATTCAAGCATCCTTTTATGCTTTCGCCTTTTCTCAGCGAGAAAATGCTGTTTTGAAGCCAAGCTTGTATTTAAAAATTTCTGCACCAAACTAAAATAAAACTGTGTCTGCCTTCTAATTTAGCCTAAATCCACTCAGCAGAACATATAAACAAGCTTGTGGATGTTTCCTTAAAAGACAGTAAATGCATGTAATTCAAGCATCCTTTTATGCTTTCAAATCGCCTTTTCTCAGCGAGAAAATGCTGTTTTGAAGCCAAGATTGTATTTAACAATTTCTGCACCAAACTCAAATAAAACTGTGTCTGCCTTCTAATTTAGCCTAAATCCACTCAGAAGAGACTGAAAATAAGCTTGTGGGATGTTTCCTTAAAAGACAGTAAATGCATGTAATTCAAGCATCCTTTTATGCTCGATTCGCCTTTTCTCAGCGAGAAAATGCTGTTTTGAAGCCAAGCTTGTATTTAACAATTTCTGCACCAAACTCAAATAAAACTGTGTCTGCCTTCTTATTTAGCCTATATCCACTCAGGAGAGACTGAAAATAAGCTTGTGGATCTTTCCTTTAAAGACAGTAAATGCATATAATTCAAGCATCGCTCAAATCGCCTTTTCTCAGCGAGAAAATGCTGTTTTGAAGCCAAGCTTGTATTTAACAATTTCTGCACCAAACTCAAATAAAACTGTGTCTGCCTTCTAATTTAGCCTAAATCCACTCAGCAGAACATATAAACAAGCTTGTGGGATGTTTCCTTAAAAGACAGTAAATGCATGTAATTCAAGCATCCTTTTATGCTCGATTCGCCTTTTCTCAGCGAGAAAATGCTGTTTTGAAGCCAAGCTTGTATTTAACAATTTCCGCACCAAACTCAAATAAAATTGTGTCTGCCTTCTAATTTAGCCTAAATCCACTCAGGAGAGACTGAAAATAAGCTTGTGAGATGTTTCCTTAAAAGACAGTAAATGCATGTAATTCAAGGATCCTTTTATGCTCAAATCGCCTTTTCTCAGCGAGAAAATGCTGTTTTGAAGCCAAGCTTGTATTTAACAATTTCTGCACCAAACTCAAATAAAACTGTGTCTGCCTTCTAATTTAGCCTAAATCCACTCAGCAGAACATATAAACAAGCTTGTGGGATGTTTCCTTAAAAGACAGTAAATGCATGTAATTCAAGCATCCTTTTATGCTCGATTCGCCTTTTCTCAGCGAGAAAATGCTGTTTTGAAACCAAGCTTGTATTTAACAATTTCTGCACCAAACTCAAATAAAACTGTGTCTGCCTTCTAATTTAGCCTAAATCCACTCAGAAGAGACTGAAAATAAGCTTGTGGATGTTTCCTTAAAAGACAGTAAATGCATGTAATTCAAGCATCCTTTTATGCTCGCAATCGCCTTTCTCAGCGAGAAAATGCTGTTTTGAAGCCAAGCTTGTATTTAACAATTTCTGCACCAAACTCAAATAAAACTGTGTCTGCCTTCTAATTTAGCCTAAATCCACTCAGCAGAACATATAAACAAGCTTGTGGGATGTTTCCTTAAAAGACAGTAAATGCATGTAATTCAAGCATCCTTTTATGCTCGCATTCGCCTTTTCTCAGCGAGAAAATGCTGTTTTGAAGCCAAGCTTGTATTTAACAATTTCCGCACCAAACTCAAATAAAATTGTGTCTGCCTTCTAATTTAGCCTAAATCCACTCAGGAGAGACTGAAAATAAGCTTGTGAGATGTTTCCTTAAAAGACAGTAAATGCATGTAATTCAAGGATCCTTTTATGCTCGCAATCGCCTTTTCTCAGCGAGAAAATGCTGTTTTGAAGCCAAGCTTGTATTTAACAATTTCTGCACCAAACTCAAATAAAACTGTGTCTGCCTTCTAATTTAGCCTAAATCCACTCAGCAGAACATATAAACAAGCTTGTGGGATGTTTCCTTAAAAGACAGTAAATGCATGTAATTCAAGCATCCTTTTATGCTCAGATTCGCCTTTTCTCAGCGAGAAAATGCTGTTTTGAAACCAAGCTTGTATTTAACAATTTCTGCACCAAACTCAAATAAAACTGTGTCTGCCTTCTAATTTAGCCTAAATCCACTCAGAAGAGACTGAAAATAAGCTTGTGGGATGTTTCCTTAAAAGACAGTAAATGCATGTAATTCAAGCATCCTTTTATGTCGATTCGCCTTTTCTCAGCGAGAAAATGCTGTTTTGAAGCCAAGCTTGTATTTAACAATTTCTGCACCAAACTCAAATAAAACTGTGTCTGCCTTCTTATTTAGCCTATATCCACTCAGGAGAGACTGAAAATAAGCTTGTGGATCTTTCCTTTAAAGACAGTAAATGCATATAATTCAAGCATCGCTCGAATCGCCTTTTCTCAGCGAGAAAATGCTGTTTTGAAGCCAAGCTTGTATTTAACAATTTCTGCACCAAACTCAAATAAAACTGTGTCTGCCTTCTAATTTAGCCTAAATCCACTCAGCAGAACATATAAACAAGCTTGTGGGATGTTTCCTTAAAAGACAGTAAATGCATGTAATTCAAGCATCCTTTTATGCTACTAATCGCCTTTTCTCAGCGAAAATGCTGTTTTGAAGCCAAGCTTGTATTTAACAATTTCTGCACCAAACTCAAATAAAACTGTGTCTGCCTTCTAATTTAGCCTAAATCCACTCAGCAGAACATATAAACAAGCTTGTGGGATGTTTCCTTAAAAGACAGTAAATGCATGTAATTCAAGGATCCTTTTATGCTCATAATCGCCTTTTCTCAGCGAGAAAATGCTGTTTTGAAGCCAAGCTTGTATTTAACAATTTCTGCACCAAACTCAAATAAAACTGTGTCTGCCTTCTAATTTAGCCTAAATCCACTCAGCAGAACATATAAACAAGCTTGTGGATGTTTCCTTAAAAGACAGTAAATGCATGTAATTCAAGCATCCTTTTAAGCTCAAATCGCCTTTTCTCAGCGAGAAAATGCTGTTTTGAAACCAAGCTTGTATTTAACAATTTCTGCACCAAACTCAAATAAAACTGTGTCTGCCTTCTAATTTAGCCTAAATCCACTCAGAAGAGACTGAAAATAAGCTTGTGGGATGTTTCCTTAAAAGACAGTAAATGCATGTAATTCAAGCATCCTTTTATGCTCGCAAAGGCATTTTCTCAGCGAGAAAATGCTGTTTTGAAGCCAAGCTTGTATTTAACAATTTCTGCACCAAACTAAAACAAAACTGTGTCTGCCTTCTAATTTAGCCTAAATCCACTCAGCAGAACATATAAACAAGCTTGTGGGATGTTTCCTTTAAAGACAGTAAATGCATATAATTCAAGCATCGCTCGCAATCGCCTTTTCTCAGCGAGAAAATGCTGTTTTGAAGCCAAGCTTGTATTTAACAATTTCTGCACCAAACTCAAATAAAACTGTGTCTGCCTTCTAATTTAGCCTAAATCCACTCAGTAGAACATATAAACAAGCTTGTGGGATGTTTCCTTAAAAGACAGTAAATTCATGTAATTCAAGCATCCTTTTATGCTCGCAATCGCCTTTTCTCAGCGAGAAAATGCTGTTTTGAAGCCAAGCTTGTATTTAACAATTTCTGCACCAAACTCAAATAAAACTGTGTCTGCCTTCTAATTTAGCCTAAATCCACTCAGAAGAGACTGAAAATAAGCTTGTGGGATGTTTCGTTAAAAGACAGTAAATGCATGTAATTCAAGCATCCTTTTATGCTCGCAAACGCCTTTTCTCAGCGAGAAAATGCTGTTTTGAAGCCAAGCTTGTATTTAACAATTTCTGCACCAAACTCAAATAAAACTGTGTCTGCCTTCTAATTTAGCCTAAATCCACTCAGAAGAGACTGAAAATAAGCTTGTGGATGTTTCCTTAAAAGACAGTAAATGCATGTAATTCAAGCATCCTTTTATGCTCGCAAAGGCCTTTTCTCAGCGAGAAAATGCTGTTTTGAAGCCAAGCTTGTATTTAACAATTTCTGCACCAAACTCAAATAAAACTGTGTCTGCCCTCTAATTTAGCCTAAATTCACTCAGCAGAACATATAAACAAGCTTGTGGGATGTTTCCTTAAAAGACAGTAAATGCATGTAATTCAAGGATCCTTTTATGCTCATAATCGCCTTTTCTCAGCGAGAAAATGCTGTTTTTAAGCCAAGCTTATATTTAACAATTTCTGCACCAAACTAAAATAAAATTGTGTCTGCCTTCTAATTTAGCCTAAATCCACTCAGGAGAGACTGACAATACGCTTGTGGGATGTTTCCTTAAAAACAGTAAATGCATGTAATTCAAGGATCCTTTTATGCTCAGATTCGCCTTTTCTCAGCGAGAAAATGCTGTTTTGAAGCCAAGCTTGTATTTAACAATTTCTGCACCAAACTCAAATAAAACTGTGTCTGCCTTCTTATTTAACCTATATCCACTCAGGAGAGACTGAAAATAAGCTTGTGGATCTTTCCTTTAAAGACAGTAAATGCATATAATTCAAGCATCGCTCATAATCGCCTTTTCTCAGCGAGAAAATGCTGTTTTGAAGCCAAGCTTGTATTTAACAATTTCTGCACCAAACTCAAATAAAACTGTGTCTGCCTTCTAATTTAGCCTAAATCCACTCAGTAGAACATATAAACAAGCTTGTGGGATGTTTCCTTAAAAGACAGTAAATGCATGTAATTAAAGCATCCTTTTATGCTCGCATTCGCCTTTTCTCAGCGAGAAAATGCTGTTTTGAAGCCAAGCTTGTAGTTAACAATTTCTGCACCAAACTCAAATAAAACTGTGTCTGCCTTCTAATTTAGCCTAAATCCACTCAGCAGAACATATAAACAAGCTTGTGGGATGTTTCCTTAAAAGACAGTAAATGCATGTAATTCAAGCATCCTTTTATGCTCGATTCGCCTTTTCTCAGCGAGAAAATGCTGTTTTGAAGCCAAGCTTGTATTTAACAATTTCTGCACCAAACTCAAATAAAACCGTGTCTGCCTTCTTATTTAGCCTATATCCACTCAGGAGAGACTGAAAATAAGCTTGTGGGATCTTTTCTTTAAAGACAGTTAATGCATATAATTCAAGCATCGCTCATAATCGCCTTTTCTCAGCGAGAAAATGCTGTTTTGAAGCCAAGCTTGTATTTAACAATTTCTGCACCAAACTCAAATAAAACTGTGTCGGCCTTCTAATTTAGCCTAAATCCACTCAGAAGAGACTGAAAATAAGCTTGTGGGATGTTTCCTTAAAAGACAGTAAATGCATGTAATTCAAGCATCGCTCGAATCGCCTTTTCTCAGCGAAAAATGCTGTTTTGAAGCCAAGCTTGTATTTAACAATTTCTGCACCAAACTCAAATAAAACTGTGTCTGCCTTCTAATTTAGCCTAAATCCACTCAGCAGAACATATAAACAAGCTTGTGGGATGTTTCCTTAAAAGACAGTAAATGCATGTAATTCAAGCATCCTTTTATGCTTTAAATCGCCTTTTCTCAGCGAGAAAATGCTGTTTTGAAGCCAAGCTTGTATTTTAACAATTTCTGCACCAAACTCAAATAAAACTGTGTCTGCCTTCTTATTTAGCCTATATCCACTCAGGAGAGACTGAAAATAAGCTTGTGGGATCTTTCCTTTAAAGACAGTAAATGCATATAATTCAAGCATCGCTCATAATCGCCTTTTCTCAGCGAGAAAATGCTGTTTTGAAGCCAAGCTTGTATTTAACAATTTCTGCACCAAACTCAAATAAAACTGTGTCTGCCTTCTAATTTAGCCTAAATCCACTCAGCAGAACATATAAACAAGCTTGTGGGATGTTTCCTTAAAAGACAGTAAATGCATGTAATTCAAGCATCCTTTTATGCTCATAATCGCCTTTTCTCAGCGAGAAAATGCTGTTTTGAAGCCAAGCTTGTATTTAACAATTTCTGCACCAACGTCAAATAAAATGGTGTCTGCCTTCTAATTTAGCCTAAATCCACTCAGCAGAACATATAAACAAGCTTGTGGATGTTTCCTTAAAAGACAGTAAATTCATGTAATTCAAGCATCCTTTTATGCTCGCAATCGCCTTTTCTCAGCGAGAAAATGCTGTTTTGAAGCCAAGCTTGTATTTAAAAATTTCTGCACCAAACTAAAATAAAACTGTGTCTGCCTTCTAATTTAGCCTAAATCCACTCAGCAGAACATATAAACAAGCTTGTGGGATGTTTCCTTAAAAGACAGTAAATGCATGTAATTCAAGCATCCTTTTATGCTCGCAATCGCCTTTTCTCAGCGAGAAAATGCTGTTTTGAAGCCGAGCTTGTATTTAACAATTTCTGCACCAAACTCAAATAAAACTGTGTCTGCCTCCTTATTCAGCGTATATCATCTCAGGAGAGACAGAAAATAAGCTTGTGGGATGTTTCCTTAAAAGACAGTAAATGCATATAATTCAAGCATCCTTTTATGATCGCAATCGCCTTTTCTCAGCGAGAAAATGCTGTTTTGAAGCCAAGCTTGTATTTAACAATTTCTGCACCAAACTCAAATAAAACTGTGTCTGCCTTCTTATTTAGCCTATATCCACTCAGGAGAGACTGAAAATAAGCTTGTGGGATCTTTCCTTAAAAGACAGTAAATGCATATAATTCAAGCATCGCTCGCATTCGCCTTTTCTCAGCGAGAAAATGCTGTTTTGAAGCCAAGCTTGTATTTAACAATTTCTGCACCAAACTCAAATAAAACCGTGTCTGCCTTCTTATTTAGCCTATATCCACTCAGGAGAGACTGAAAATAAGCTTGTGGGATCTTTCCTTTAAAGACAGTTAATGCATATAATTCAAGCATCGCTCGCAATCGCCTTTTCTCAGCGAGAAAATGCTGTTTTGAAGCCAAGCTTGTATTTAACAATTTCTGCACCAAACTCAAATAAAACTGTGTCTGCCTTCTTATTTAGCCTATATCCACTCAGGAGAGACTGAAAACAAGCTTGTGGGATCTTTCCTTTAAAGACAGTAAATGCATATAATTCAAGCATCGCTCATAATCGCCTTTTCTCAGCGAGAAAATGCTGTTTTGAAGCCAAGCTTGTATTTAACAATTTCTGCACCAAACTCAAATAAAACGGTGTCTGCCTTCTAATTTAGCCTAAATCCACTCAGTAGAACATATAAACAAGCTTGTGGGATGTTTCCTTAAAAGACAGTAAATGCATGTAATTCAAGCATCCTTTTATGCTTTCATAATCGCCTTTTCTCAGCGAGAAAATGCTGTTTTGAAGCCAAGCTTGTATTTAACAATTTCTGCACCAAACTCAAATAAAACTGTGTCTGCCTTCTTATTTAGCCTATATCCACTCAGGAGAGACTGAAAATAAGCTTGTGGGATCTTTCCTTTAAAGACAGTAAATGCATATAATTCAAGCATCGCTCATAATCGCCTTTTCTCAGCGAGAAAATGCTGTTTTGAAGCCAAGCTTGTATTTAACAATTTCTGCACCAAACTCAAATAAAACTGTGTCTGCCTTCTAATTTAGCCTAAATCCACTCAGAAGAGACTGAAAATAAGGTTGTGGGATCTTTCCTTTAAAGACAGTAAATGCATATAATTCAGGCATCTCTCGCAATCGCCTTTTCTCAGCGAGAAAATGCTGTTTTGAAGCCAAGCTTGTATTTAACAATTTCTGCACCAAACTTAAATAAAACTGTGTCTGCCTTCTTATTTAGCCTATATCCACTCAGGAGAGACTGAAAATAAGCTTGTGGATCTTTCCTTTAAAGACAGTAAATGCATATAATTCAAGCATCGCTCAAATCGCCTTTTCTCAGCGAGAAAATGTGGTTTTGAAGCCAAGCTTGTATTTAACAATTTCTGCACCAAACTCAAATAAAACTGTGTCTGCCTTCTAATTTAGCCTAAATCCACTCAGCAGAACATATAAACAAGCTTGTGGGATGTTTCCTTAAAAGACAGTAAATGCATGTAATTCAAGCATCCTTTTATGCTCGCAATCGCCTTTTCTCAGCGAGAAAATGCTGTTTTGAAGCCAAGCTTGTATTTAACAATTTCTGCACCAAACTCAAATAAAACTGTGTCTGCCTTCTAATTTAGCCTAAATCCACTCAGGAGAGACTGAAAATAAGCTTGTGGGATGTTTCCTTAAAAGACAGTAAATGCATGTAATTCAAGCATCCTTTTATGCTCAAATCGCCTTTTCTCAGCGAGAAAATGCTGTTTTGAAGCCAAGCTTGTATTTAACAATTTCTGCACCAAACTCAAATAAAATTGTGTCTGCCTTCTAATTTAGCCTAAATCCACTCAGCAGAACATATAAACAAGCTTGTGGATGTTTCCTTAAAAGACAGTAAATGCATTTAATTCAAGGATCCTTTTATGCTCGATTCGCCTTTTCTCAGCGAGAAAATGCTGTTTTGAAGCCAAGCTTGTATTTAACAATTTCTGCACCAAACTCAAATAAAACTGTGTCTGCCTTCTTATTTAGCCTATATCCACTCAGGAGAGACTGAAAATAAGCTTGTGGGATCTTTCCTTTAAAGACAGTAAATGCATATAATTCAAGCATCGCTCAAATCGCCTTTTCTCAGCGAGAAAATGCTGTTTTGAAGCCAAGCTTGTATTTAACAATTTCTGCACCAAACTCAAATAAAACTGTGTCTGCCTTCTAATTTAGCCTAAATCCACTCAGCAGAACATATAAACAAGCTTGTGGGATGTTTCCTTCAAAGACAGTAAATGCATGTAATTCAAGCATCCTTTTAAGCTCGCAATCGCCTTTTCTCAGCGAGAAAATGCTGTTTTGAAGCCAAGCTTGTATTTAACAATTTCTGCACCAAACTCAAATAAAATTGTGTCTGCCTTCTAATTTAGCCTAAATCCACTCAGGAGAGACTGAAAATAAGCTTGTGGGATGTTTCCTTAAAAGACAGTAAATGCATGTAATTCAAGGATCCTTTTATACTCGCAATCGCCTTTTCTCAGCGAGAAAATGCTGTTTTGAAGCCAAGCTTGTATTTAACAATTTCGGCACCAAACTCAAATAAAACTGTGGCTGTCTTCTAATTTAGCCTAAATCCACTCAGCAGAACATATAAACAAGCTTGTGGGATGTTTCCTTAAAAGACAGTAAATGCATGTAATTCAAGCATCCTTTTATGCTCGCATTCGCCTTTTCTCAGCGAGAAAATGCTGTTTTGAAACCAAGCTTGTATTTAACAATTTCTGCACCAAACTCAAATAAAACTGTGTCTGCCTTCTAATTTAGCCTAAATCCACTCAGAAGAGACTAAAAATAAGCTTGTGGGATGTTTCCTTAAAAGACAGTAAATGCATGTAATTCAAGCATCCTTTTATGCTCGCATTCGCCTTTTCTCAGCGAGAAAATGCTGTTTTGAAACCAAGCTTGTATTTAACAATTTCTGCACCAAACTCAAATAAAACTGTGTCTGCCTTCTTATTTAGCCTATATCCACTCAGGAGAGACTGAAAATAAGCTTGTGGGATCTTTCCTTTAAAGACAGTAAATGCATATAATTCAAGCATCACTCGCAATCGCCTTTTGTCAGCGAGAAAATGCTGTTTTGAAGCCAAGCTTGTATTTAACAATTTCTGCACCAAACTCAAATAAAACTGTGTCTGCCTTCTAATTTAGCCTAAATCCACTCAGCAGAACATATAAACAAGCTTGTGGGATGTTTCCTTAAAAGACAGTAAATGCATGTAATTCAAGCATCCTTTATGCTCGCAATCGCCTTTTCCCAGCGAGAAAATGCTGTTTTGAAGCCAAGCTTGTATTTAACAATTTCTGCACCAAACTCAAATAAAACTGTGTCTGCCTTCTAATTTAGCCTAAATCCACTCAGCAGAACATATAAACAAGCTTGTGGGATGTTTCCTTAAAAGACAGTAAATGCATGTAATTCAAGCATCCTTTTATGCTCGCAATCGCCTTTTCCCAGCGAGAAAATGCTGTTTTGAAGCCAAGCTTGTATTTAACAATTTCTGCACCAAACTCAAATAAAATTGTGTCTGCCTTCTAATTTAGCCTAAATCCACTCAGGAGAGACTGAAAATAAGCTTGTGGGATGTTTCCTTAAAAGACAGTAAATGCATGTAATTCAAGGATCCTTTTATGCTCGCAATCGCTTTTCTCAGCGAGAAAATGCTGTTTTGAAGCCAAGCTTGTATTTAACAATTTCTGCACCAAACTAAAATAAAACTGTGTCTGCCTTCTAATTTAGCCTAAATCCACTCAGCAGAACATATAAACAAGCTTGTGGGATGTTTCCTTAAAAGACAGTAAATGCATGTAATTCAAGCATCCTTTTATGTCGATTCGCCTTTTCTCAGCGAGAAAATGCTGTTTTGAAACCAAGCTTGTATTTAACAATTTCTGCACCAAACTCAAATAAAACTGTGTCTGCCTTCTAATTTAGCCTAAATCCACTCAGAAGAGACTGAAAATAAGCTTGTGGGATGTTTCCTTAAAAGACAGTAAATGCATGTAATTCAAGCATCCTTTTATGCTCGCATTCGCCTTTTCTCAGCGAGAAAATGCTATTTTGAAGCCAAGCTTGTATTTAACAATTTCTGCACCAAACTCAAATAAAACTGTGTCTGCCTTCTTATTTAGCCTATATCCACTCAGGAGAGACTGAAAATAAGCTTGTGGGATGTTTCCTTAAAAGACAGTAAATGCATGTAATTCAAGCATCCTTTTATGCTCGCAATCGCCTTTCTCAGCGAGAAAATGCTGTTTTGAAGCCAAGCTTGTATTTAACAATTTCTGCACCAAACTCAAATAAAACTGTGTCTGCCTTCTAATTTAGCCTAAATCCACTCAGCAGAACATATAAACAAGCTTGTGGATGTTTCCTTAAAAGACAGTAAATGCATGTAATTCAAGCATCCTTTTATGCTCGATTCGCCTTTTCTCAGCGAAAAATGCTGTTTTGAAGCCAAGCTTGTATTTAACAATTTCCGCACCAAACTCAAATAAAATTGTGTCTGCCTTCTAATTTAGCCTAAATCCACTCAGGAGAGACTGAAAATAAGCTTGTGAGATGTTTCCTTAAAAGACAGTAAATGCATGTAATTCAAGGATCCTTTTATGCTGCAATCGCCTTTTCTCAGCGAGAAAATGCTGTTTTGAAGCCAAGCTTGTATTTAACAATTTCGGCACCAAACTCAAATAAAACTGTGGCTGCCTTCTAATTTAGCCTAAATCCACTCAGCAGAACATATAAACAAGCTTGTGGATGTTTCCTTAAAAGACAGTAAATGCATGTAATTCAAGCATCCTTTTATGCTCAGATTCGCCTTTTCTCAGCGAGAAAATGCTGTTTTGAAGCCAAGCTTGTATTTAACAATTTCTGCACCAAACTCAAATAAAACTGTGTCTGCCTTCTTATTTAGCCTATATCCACTCAGGAGAGACTGAAAATAAGCTTGTGGGATGTTTCCTTAAAAGACAGTAAATGCATGTAATTCAAGCATCCTTTATGCTCGCAATCGCCTTTCTCAGCGAGAAAATGCTGTTTTGAAGCCAAGCTTGTATTTAACAATTTCTGCACCAAACTCAAATAAAACTGTGTCTGCCTTCTAATTTAGCCTAAATCCACTCAGCAGAACATATAAACAAGCTTGTGGGATGTTTCCTTAAAAGACAGTAAATGCATGTAATTCAAGCATCCTTTTATGTCGATTCGCCTTTTCTCAGCGAGAAAATGCTGTTTTGAAGCCAAGCTTGTATTTAACAATTTCCGCACCAAACTCAAATAAAATTGTGTCTGCCTTCTAATTTAGCCTAAATCCACTCAGGAGAGACTGAAAATAAGCTTGTGAGATATTTCCTTAAAAGACAGTAAATGCATGTAATTCAAGGATCCTTTTATGCTCAAGAATCGCCTTTTCTCAGCGAGAAAATGCTGTTTTGAAGCCAAGCTTGTATTTAACAATTTCTGCACCAAACTCAAATAAAACTGTGTCTGCCTTCTAATTTAGCCTAAATCCACTCAGCAGAACATATAAACAAGCTTGTGGGATGTTTCCTTAAAAGACAGTAAATGCATGTAATTCAAGCATCCTTTTATGCTCAGATTCGCCTTTTCTCAGCGAGAAAATGCTGTTTTGAAACCAAGCTTGTATTTAACAATTTCTGCACCAAACTCAAATAAAACTGTGTCTGCCTTCTAATTTAGCCTAAATCCACTCAGAAGAGACTAAAAATAAGCTTGTGGATGTTTCCTTAAAAGACAGTAAATGCATGTAATTCAAGCATCCTTTATGCTCGATTCGCCTTTTCTCAGCGAGAAAATGCTGTTTTGAAGCCAAGCTTGTATTTAACAATTTCTGCACCAAACTCAAATAAAACTGTGTCTGCCTTCTTATTTAGCCTATATCCACTCAGGAGAGACTGAAAATAAGCTTGTGGGATCTTTCCTTTAAAGACAGTAAATGCATATAATTCAAGCATCACTCGCAATCGCCTTTTCTCAGCGAGAAAATGCTGTTTTGAAGCCAAGCTTGTATTTAACAATTTCTGCACCAAACTCAAATAAAACTGTGTCTGCCTTCTAATTTAGCCTAAATCCACTCAGCAGAACATATAAACAAGCTTGTGGGATGTTTCCTTAAAAGACAGTAAATGCATGTAATTCAAGCATCCTTTTATGCTCGCAATCGCCTTTTCCCAGCGAGAAAATGCTGTTTTGAAGCCAAGCTTGTATTTAACAATTTCTGCACCAAACTCAAATAAAACTGTGTCTGCCTTCTTATTTAGCCTATATCCACTCAGGAGAGACTGAAAATAAGCTTGTGGGATGTTTCCTTAAAAGACAGTAAATGCATGTAATTCAAGGATCCTTTTATGCTCAATCGCCTTTTCTCAGCGAGAAAATGCTGTTTTGAAACCAAGCTTGTATTTAACAATTTCTGCACCAAACTCAAATAAAACTGTGTCTGCCTTCTAATTTAGCCTAAATCCACTCAGAAGAGACTAAAAATAAGCTTGTGGATGTTTCCTTAAAAGACAGTAAATGCATGTAATTCAAGCATCCTTTTATGCTCAGATTCGCCTTTTCTCAGCGAGAAAATGCTGTTTTGAAACCAAGCTTGTATTTAACAATTTCTGCACCAAACTCAAATAAAACTGTGTCTGCCTTCTTATTTAGCCTATATCCACTCAGGAGAGACTGAAAATAAGCTTGTGGGATCTTTCCTTTAAAGACAGTAAATGCATATAATTCAAGCATCACTGCAAATCGCCTTTTGTCAGCGAGAAAATGCTGTTTTGAAGCCAAGCTTGTATTTAACAATTTCTGCACCAAACTCAAATAAAACTGTGTCTGCCTTCTAATTTAGCCTAAATCCACTCAGCAGAACATATAAACAAGCTTGTGGGATGTTTCCTTAAAAGACAGTAAATGCATGTAATTCAAGCATCCTTTTATGCTCGCAATCGCCTTTTCCCAGCGAGAAAATGCTGTTTTGAAGCCAAGCTTGTATTTAACAATTTCTGCACCAAACTCAAATAAAACTGTGTCTGCCTTCTAATTTAGCCTAAATCCACTCAGCAGAACATATAAACAAGCTTGTGGGATGTTTCCTTAAAAGACAGTAAATGCATGTAATTCAAGCATCCTTTTATGCTCGCAATCGCCTTTTCCCAGCGAGAAAATGCTGTTTTGAAGCCAAGCTTGTATTTAACAATTTCTGCACCAAACTCAAATAAAATTGTGTCTGCCTTCTAATTTAGCCTAAATCCACTCAGGAGAGACTGAAAATAAGCTTGTGGGATGTTTCCTTAAAAGACAGTAAATGCATGTAATTCAAGGATCCTTTTATGCTCATAATCGCCTTTTCTCAGCGAGAAAATGCTGTTTTGAAGCCAAGCTTGTATTTAACAATTTCTGCACCAAACTAAAATAAAACTGTGTCTGCCTTCTAATTTAGCCTAAATCCACTCAGCAGAACATATAAACAAGCTTGTGGGATGTTTCCTTAAAAGACAGTAAATGCATGTAATTCAAGCATCCTTTTATGCTCAGATTCGCCTTTTCTCAGCGAGAAAATGCTGTTTTGAAACCAAGCTTGTATTTAACAATTTCTGCACCAAACTCAAATAAAACTGTGTCTGCCTTCTAATTTAGCCTAAATCCACTCAGAAGAGACTGAAAATAAGCTTGTGGGATGTTTCCTTAAAAGACAGTAAATGCATGTAATTCAAGCATCCTTTTATGCTCAGATTCGCCTTTTCTCAGCGAGAAAATGCTATTTTGAAGCCAAGCTTGTATTTAACAATTTCTGCACCAAACTCAAATAAAACTGTGTCTGCCTTCTTATTTAGCCTATATCCACTCAGGAGAGACTGAAAATAAGCTTGTGGGATGTTTCCTTAAAAGACAGTAAATGCATGTAATTCAAGCATCCTTTTATGCTCGTAATCGCCTTTCTCAGCGAGAAAATGCTGTTTTGAAGCCAAGCTTGTATTTAACAATTTCTGCACCAAACTCAAATAAAACTGTGTCTGCCTTCTAATTTAGCCTAAATCCACTCAGCAGAACATATAAACAAGCTTGTGGGATGTTTCCTTAAAAGACAGTAAATGCATGTAATTCAAGCATCCTTTTATGCTCGCATTCGCCTTTTCTCAGCGAGAAAATGCTGTTTTGAAGCCAAGCTTGTATTTAACAATTTCCGCACCAAACTCAAATAAAATTGTGTCTGCCTTCTAATTTAGCCTAAATCCACTCAGGAGAGACTGAAAATAAGCTTGTGAGATGTTTCCTTAAAAGACAGTAAATGCATGTAATTCAAGGATCCTTTTATGCTCAAATCGCCTTTTCTCAGCGAGAAAATGCTGTTTTGAAGCCAAGCTTGTATTTAACAATTTCGGCACCAAACTCAAATAAAACTGTGGCTGCCTTCTAATTTAGCCTAAATCCACTCAGCAGAACATATAAACAAGCTTGTGGGATGTTTCCTTAAAAGACAGTAAATGCATGTAATTCAAGCATCCTTTTATGCTCAGATTCGCCTTTTCTCAGCGAGAAAATGCTGTTTTGAAGCCAAGCTTGTATTTAACAATTTCTGCACCAAACTCAAATAAAACTGTGTCTGCCTTCTTATTTAGCCTATATCCACTCAGGAGAGACTGAAAATAAGCTTGTGGATGTTTCCTTAAAAGACAGTAAATGCATGTAATTCAAGCATCCTTTTATGCTCGCAATCGCCTTTCTCAGCGAGAAAATGCTGTTTTGAAGCCAAGCTTGTATTTAACAATTTCTGCACCAAACTCAAATAAAACTGTGTCTGCCTTCTAATTTAGCCTAAATCCACTCAGCAGAACATATAAACAAGCTTGTGGGATGTTTCCTTAAAAGACAGTAAATGCATGTAATTCAAGCATCCTTTTATGCTCAGATTCGCCTTTTCTCAGCGAGAAAATGCTGTTTTGAAGCCAAGCTTGTATTTAACAATTTCCGCACCAAACTCAAATAAAATTGTGTCTGCCTTCTAATTTAGCCTAAATCCACTCAGGAGAGACTGAAAATAAGCTTGTGAGATATTTCCTTAAAAGACAGTAAATGCATGTAATTCAAGGATCCTTTTATGCTCGCAATCGCCTTTTCTCAGCGAGAAAATGCTGTTTTGAAGCCAAGCTTGTATTTAACAATTTCTGCACCAAACTCAAATAAAACTGTGTCTGCCTTCTAATTTAGCCTAAATCCACTCAGCAGAACATATAAACAAGCTTGTGGGATGTTTCCTTAAAAGACAGTAAATGCATGTAATTCAAGCATCCTTTTATGCTCAGATTCGCCTTTTCTCAGCGAGAAAATGCTGTTTTGAAACCAAGCTTGTATTTAACAATTTCTGCACCAAACTCAAATAAAACTGTGTCTGCCTTCTAATTTAGCCTAAATCCACTCAGAAGAGACTAAAAATAAGCTTGTGGATGTTTCCTTAAAAGACAGTAAATGCATGTAATTCAAGCATCCTTTTATGTCGATTCGCCTTTTCTCAGCGAGAAAATGCTGTTTTGAAGCCAAGCTTGTATTTAACAATTTCTGCACCAAACTCAAATAAAACTGTGTCTGCCTTCTTATTTAGCCTATATCCACTCAGGAGAGACTGAAAATAAGCTTGTGGGATCTTTCCTTTAAAGACAGTAAATGCATATAATTCAAGCATCACTGCAATCGCCTTTTCTCAGCGAGAAAATGCTGTTTTGAAGCCAAGCTTGTATTTAACAATTTCTGCACCAAACTCAAATAAAACTGTGTCTGCCTTCTAATTTAGCCTAAATCCACTCAGCAGAACATATAAACAAGCTTGTGGGATGTTTCCTTAAAAGACAGTAAATGCATGTAATTCAAGCATCCTTTTATGCTCGCAATCGCCTTTTCCCAGCGAGAAAATGCTGTTTTGAAGCCAAGCTTGTATTTAACAATTTCTGCACCAAACTCAAATAAAACTGTGTCTGCCTTCTAATTTAGCCTAAATCCACTCAGCAGAACATATAAACAAGCTTGTGGATGTTTCCTTAAAAGACAGTAAATGCATGTAATTCAAGCATCCTTTTATGCTCGCAATCGCCTTTTCCCAGCGAGAAAATGCTGTTTTGAAGCCAAGCTTGTATTTAACAATTTCTGCACCAAACTCAAATAAAATTGTGTCTGCCTTCTAATTTAGCCTAAATCCACTCAGGAGAGACTGAAAATAAGCTTGTGGGATGTTTCCTTAAAAGACAGTAAATGCATGTAATTCAAGGATCCTTTTATGCTCAGAATCGCCTTTTCTCAGCGAGAAAATGCTGTTTTGAAGCCAAGCTTGTATTTAACAATTTCTGCACCAAACTAAAATAAAACTGTGTCTGCCTTCTAATTTAGCCTAAATCCACTCAGCAGAACATATAAACAAGCTTGTGGGATGTTTCCTTAAAAGACAGTAAATGCATGTAATTCAAGCATCCTTTTATGCTCGATTCGCCTTTTCTCAGCGAGAAAATGCTGTTTTGAAACCAAGCTTGTATTTAACAATTTCTGCACCAAACTCAAATAAAACTGTGTCTGCCTTCTAATTTAGCCTAAATCCACTCAGAAGAGACTGAAAATAAGCTTGTGGGATGTTTCCTTAAAAGACAGTAAATGCATGTAATTCAAGCATCCTTTTATGCTCGCATTCGCCTTTTCTCAGCAAGAAAATGCTGTTTTGAAGCCAAGCTTGTATTTAACAATTTCTGCACCAAACTCAAATAAAACTGTGTCTGCCTTCTTATTTAGCCTATATCCACTCAGGAGAGACTGAAAATAAGCTTGTGGGATGTTTCCTTAAAAGACAGTAAATGCATGTAATTCAAGCATCCTTTTATGCTCGCAATCGCCTTTCTCAGCGAGAAAATGCTGTTTTGAAGCCAAGCTTGTATTTAACAATTTCTACACCAAACTCAAATAAAACTGTGTCTGCCTTCTAATTTAGCCTAAATCCACTCAGCAGAACATATAAACAAGCTTGTGGGATGTTTCCTTAAAAGACAGTAAATGCATGTAATTCAAGCATCCTTTTATGCTCAGCATTCGCCTTTTCTCAGCGAGAAAATGCTGTTTTGAAGCCAAGCTTGTATTTAACAATTTCCGCACCAAACTCAAATAAAATTGTGTCTGCCTTCTAATTTAGCCTAAATCCACTCAGGAGAGACTGAAAATAAGCTTGTGAGATGTTTCCTTAAAAGACAGTAAATGCATGTAATTCAAGGATCCTTTTATGCTCACTGTCGCCTTTTCTCAGCGAGAAAATGCTGTTTTGAAGCCAAGCTTGTATTTAACAATTTCTGCACCAAACTCAAATAAAACTGTGTCTGCCTTCTAATTTAGCCTAAATCCACTCAGCAGAACATATAAACAAGCTTGTGGGATGTTTCCTTAAAAGACAGTAAATGCATGTAATTCAAGCATCCTTTTATGCTTGCATTCGCCTTTTCTCAGCGAGAAAATGCTGTTTTGAAGCCAAGCTTGTATTTAACAATTTCTGCACCAAACTCAAATAAAACTGTGTCTGCCTTCTTATTTAGCCTATATCCACTCAGGAGAGACTGAAAATAAGCTTGTGGGATCTTTCCTTTAAAGACAGTAAATGCATATAATTCAAGCATCACTCGCAATCGCCTTTTCTCAGCGAGAAAATGCTGTTTTGAAGCCAAGCTTGTATTTAACAATTTCTGCACCAAACTCAAATAAAACTGTGTCTGCCTTCTAATTTAGCCTAAATCCACTCAGCAGAACATATAAACAAGCTTGTGGGATGTTTCCTTAAAAGACAGTAAATGCATGTAATTCAAGCATCCTTTTATGCTCGCAATCGCCTTTTCCCAGCGAGAAAATGCTGTTTTGAAGCCAAGCTTGTATTTAACAATTTCTGCACCAAACTCAAATAAAACTGTGTCTGCCTTCTAATTTAGCCTAAATACACTCAGCAGAACATATAAACAAGCTTGTGGGATGTTTCCTTAAAAGACAGTAAATGCATGTAATTCAAGCATCCTTTTATGCTCGCAATCGCTTTTTCCCAGCGAGAAAATGCTGTTTTGAAGCCAAGCTTGTATTTAACAATTTCTGCACCAAACTCAAATAAAATTGTGTCTGCCTTCTAATTTAGCCTAAATCCACTCAGGAGAGACTGAAAATAAGCTTGTGGGATGTTTCCTTAAAAGACAGTAAATGCATGTAATTCAAGGATCCTTTTATGCTCATAATCGCCTTTTCTCAGCGAGAAAATGCTGTTTTGAAGCCAAGCTTGTATTTAACAATTTCTGCACCAAACTAAAATAAAACTGTGTCTGCCTTCTAATTTAGCCTAAATCCACTCAGCAGAACATATAAACAAGCTTGTGGGATGTTTCCTTAAAAGACAGTAAATGCATGTAATTCAAGCATCCTTTTATGCTCGCATTTCGCCTTTTCTCAGCGAGAAAATGCTGTTTTGAAACCAAGCTTGTATTTAACAATTTCTGCACCAAACTCAAATAAAACTGTGTCTGCCTTCTAATTTAGCCTAAATCCACTCAGAAGAGACTGAAAATAAGCTTGTGGGATGTTTCCTTAAAAGACAGTAAATGCATGTAATTCAAGCATCCTTTTATGCTCGCAGATTCGCCTTTTCTCAGCGAGAAAATGCTGTTTTGAAGCCAAGCTTGTATTTAACAATTTCTGCACCAAACTCAAATAAAACTGTGTCTGCCTTCTTATTTAGCCTATATCCACTCAGGAGAGACTGAAAATAAGCTTGTGGGATGTTTCCTTAAAAGACAGTAAATGCATGTAATTCAAGCATCCTTTTATGCTCGCAATCGCCTTTCTCAGCGAGAAAATGCTGTTTTGAAGCCAAGCTTGTATTTAACAATTTCTGCACCAAACTCAAATAAAACTGTGTCTGCCTTCTAATTTAGCCTAAATCCACTCAGCAGAACATATAAACAAGCTTGTGGGATGTTTCCTTAAAAGACAGTAAATGCATGTAATTCAAGCATCCTTTTATGCTCGCATTCGCCTTTTCTCAGCGAGAAAATGCTGTTTTGAAGCCAAGCTTGTATTTAACAATTTCCGCACCAAACTCAAATAAAATTGTGTCTGCCTTCTAATTTAGCCTAAATCCACTCAGGAGAGACTGAAAATAAGCTTGTGAGATGTTTCCTTAAAAGACAGTAAATGCATGTAATTCAAGGATCCTTTTATGCTCATAATCGCCTTTTCTCAGCGAGAAAATGCTGTTTTGAAGCCAAGCTTGTATTTAACAATTTCTGCACCAAACTCAAATAAAACTGTGTCTGCCTTCTAATTTAGCCTAAATCCACTCAGCAGAACATATAAACAAGCTTGTGGGATGTTTCCTTAAAAGACAGTAAATGCATGTAATTCAAGCATCCTTTTATGCTCGATTCGCCTTTTCTCAGCGAGAAAATGCTGTTTTGAAACCAAGCTTGTATTTAACAATTTCTGCACCAAACTCAAATAAAACTGTGTCTGCCTTCTAATTTAGCCTAAATCCACTCAGAAGAGACTGAAAATAAGCTTGTGGGATGTTTCCTTAAAAGACAGTAAATGCATGTAATTCAAGCATCCTTTTATGCTCGCATTCGCCTTTTCTCAGCGAGAAAATGCTGTTTTGAAGCCAAGCTTGTATTTAACAATTTCTGCACCAAACTCAAATAAAACTGTGTCTGCCTTCTTATTTAGCCTATATCCACTCAGGAGAGACTGAAAATAACCTTGTGGGATCTTTCCTTTAAAGACAGTAAATGCATATAATTCAAGCATCGCTCAAGAATCGCCTTTTCTCAGCGAGAAAATGCTGTTTTGAAGCCAAGCTTGTATTTAACAATTTCTGCACCAAACTCAAATAAAACTGTGTCTGCCTTCTAATTTAGCCTAAATCCACTCAGCAGAACATATAAACAAGCTTGTGGGATGTTTCCTTAAAAGACAGTAAATGCATGTAATTCAAGCATCCTTTTATGCTCATAATCGCCTTTTCTCAGCGAGAAAATGCTGTTTTGAAGCCAAGCTTGTATTTAACAATTTCTGCACCAAACTCAAATAAAACTGTGTCTGCCTTCTAATTTAGCCTAAATCCACTCAGCAGAACATATAAACAAGCTTGTGGGATGTTTCCTTAAAAGACAGTAAATGCATGTAATTCAAGGATCCTTTTATGCTCACTAATCGCCTTTTCTCAGCGAGAAAATGCTGTTTTGAAGCCAAGCTTGTATTTAACAATTTCTGCACCAAACTCAAATAAAACTGTGTCTGCCTTCTAATTTAGCCTAAATCCACTCAGCAGAACATATAAACAAGCTTGTGGGATGTTTCCTTAAAAGACAGTAAATGCATGTAATTCAAGCATCCTTTTAAGCTCATAATCGCCTTTTCTCAGCGAGAAAATGCTGTTTTGAAACCAAGCTTGTATTTAACAATTTCTGCACCAAACTCAAATAAAACTGTGTCTGCCTTCTAATTTAGCCTAAATCCACTCAGAAGAGACTGAAAATAAGCTTGTGGGATGTTTCCTTAAAAGACAGTAAATGCATGTAATTCAAGCATCCTTTTATGCTCATAAAAGGCCTTTTCTCAGCGAGAAAATGCTGTTTTGAAGCCAAGCTTGTATTTAACAATTTCTGCACCAAACTCAAATAAAACTGTGTCTGCCTTCTAATTTAGCCTAAATTCACTCAGCAGAACATATAAACAAGCTTGTGGGATGTTTCCTTAAAAGACAGTAAATGCATGTAATTCAAGGATCCTTTTATGCTCAATCGCCTTTTCTCAGCGAGAAAATGCTGTTTTTAAGCCAAGCTTGTATTTAACAATTTCTGCACCAAACTAAAATAAAATTGTGTCTGCCTTCTAATTTAGCCTAAATCCACTCAGGAGAGACTGAAAATACGCTTGTGGGATGTTTCCTTAAAAACAGTAAATGCATGTAATTCAAGGATCCTTTTATGCTCGCATTCGCCTTTTCTCAGCGAGAAAATGCTGTTTTGAAGCCAAGCTTGTATTTAACAATTTCTGCACCAAACTCAAATAAAACTGTGTCTGCCTTCTTATTTAACCTATATCCACTCAGGAGAGACTGAAAATAAGCTTGTGGATCTTTCCTTTAAAGACAGTAAATGCATATAATTCAAGCATCGCTCATAATCGCCTTTTCTCAGCGAGAAAATGCTGTTTTGAAGCCAAGCTTGTATTTAACAATTTCTGCACCAAACTCAAATAAAACTGTGTCTGCCTTCTAATTTAGCCTAAATCCACTCAGTAGAACATATAAACAAGCTTGTGGGATGTTTCCTTAAAAGACAGTAAATGCATGTAATTAAAGCATCCTTTTATGCTCAGATTCGCCTTTTCTCAGCGAGAAAATGCTGTTTTGAAGCCAAGCTTGTATTTAACAATTTCTGCACCAAACTCAAATAAAACTGTGTCTGCCTTCTAATTTAGCCTAAATCCACTCAGCAGAACATATAAACAAGCTTGTGGGATGTTTCCTTAAAAGACAGTAAATGCATGTAATTCAAGCATCCTTTTATGCTCGATTCGCCTTTTCTCAGCGAGAAAATGCTGTTTTGAAGCCAAGCTTGTATTTAACAATTTCTGCACCAAACTCAAATAAAACCGTGTCTGCCTTCTTATTTAGCCTATATCCACTCAGGAGAGACTGAAAATAAGCTTGTGGGATCTTTTCTTTAAAGACAGTTAATGCATATAATTCAAGCATCGCTGCAATCGCCTTTTCTCAGCGAGAAAATGCTGTTTTGAAGCCAAGCTTGTATTTAACAATTTCTGCACCAAACTCAAATAAAACTGTGTCTGCCTTCTAATTTAGCCTAAATCCACTCAGAAGAGACTGAAAATAAGCTTGTGGGATGTTTCCTTAAAAGACAGTAAATGCATGTAATTCAAGCATCGCTCGCAATCGCCTTTTCTCAGCGAGAAAATGCTGTTTTGAAGCCAAGCTTGTATTTAACAATTTCTGCACCAAACTCAAATAAAACTGTGTCTGCCTTCTAATTTAGCCTAAATCCACTCAGCAGAACATATAAACAAGCTTGTGGGATGTTTCCTTAAAAGACAGTAAATGCATGTAATTCAAGCATCCTTTTATGCTTTCGTAATCGCCTTTTCTCAGCGAGAAAATGCTGTTTTGAAGCCAAGCTTGTATTTTAACAATTTCTGCACCAAACTCAAATAAAACTGTGTCTGCCTTCTTATTTAGCCTATATCCACTCAGGAGAGACTGAAAATAAGCTTGTGGGATCTTTCCTTTAAAGACAGTAAATGCATATAATTCAAGCATCGCTCGCAATCGCCTTTTCTCAGCGAGAAAATGCTGTTTTGAAGCCAAGCTTGTATTTAACAATTTCTGCACCAAACTCAAATAAAACTGTGTCTGCCTTCTAATTTAGCCTAAATCCACTCAGCAGAACATATAAACAAGCTTGTGGGATGTTTCCTTAAAAGACAGTAAATGCATGTAATTCAAGCATCCGTTTATGCTCATAATCGCCTTTTCTCAGCGAGAAAATGCTGTTTTGAAGCCAAGCTTGTATTTAACAATTTCTGCACCAACGTCAAATAAAATGGTGTCTGCCTTCTAATTTAGCCTAAATCCACTCAGCAGAACATATAAACAAGCTTGTGGGATGTTTCCTTAAAAGACAGTAAATTCATGTAATTCAAGCATCCTTTTATGCTCGCAATCGCCTTTTCTCAGCGAGAAAATGCTGTTTTGAAGCCAAGCTTGTATTTAACAATTTCTGCACCAAACTAAAATAAAACTGTGTCTGCCTTCTAATTTAGCCTAAATCCACTCAGCAGAACATATAAACAAGCTTGTGGGATGTTTCCTTAAAAGACAGTAAATGCATGTAATTCAAGCATCCTTTTATGCTCGCAATCGCCTTTTCTCAGCGAGAAAATGCTGTTTTGAAGCCGAGCTTGTATTTAACAATTTCTGCACCAAACTCAAATAAAACTGTGTCTGCCTTCTAATTTAGCCTAAATCCACTCAGAAGAGACTGAAAATAAGCTTGTGGGATGTTTCGTTAAAAGACAGTAAATGCATGTAATTCAAGCATCCTTTTATGCTCATAAACGCCTTTTCTCAGCGAAAAATGCTGTTTTGAAGCCAAGCTTGTATTTAACAATTTCTGCACCAAACTCAAATAAAACTGTGTCTGCCTTCTAATTTAGCCTAAATCCACTCAGCAGAACATATAAACAAGCTTGTGGATGTTTCCTTAAAAGACAGTAAATGCATGTAATTCAAGCATCCGTTTATGCTCAGAATCGCCTTTTCTCAGCGAGAAAATGCTGTTTTGAAGCCAAGCTTGTATTTAACAATTTCTGCACCAAACTCAAATAAAACTGTGTCTGCCTTCTTATTTAGCCTTTCCACTCAGGAGAGACTGAAAATAAGCTTGTGGGATCTTTCCTTTAAAGACAGTAAATGCATATAATTCAAGCATCGCTCATTTCGCCTTTTCTCAGCGAGAAAATGCTGTTTTGAAGCCAAGCTTGTATTTAACAATTTCTGCACCAAACTCAAATAAAACTGTGTCTGCCTTCTAATTTAGCCTAAATCCACTCAGCAGAACATATAAACAAGCTTGTGGGATGTTTCCTTAAAAGACAGTAAATGCATGTAATTCAAGCATCCTTTTATGCTCATAATCGCCTTTTCTCAGCGAGAAAATGCTGTTTTGGAGCCAAGTTTGTATTTAACAATTTCTGCACCAAACTCAAATAAAACTGTGTCTGCCTTCTAATTTAGCCTAAATCCACTCAGTAGAACATATAAACAAGCTTGTGGGATGTTTCCTTAAAAGACAGTAAATGCATGTAATTAAAGCATCCTTTTATGCTTTCAAATCGCCTTTTCTCAGCGAGAAAATGCTGTTTTGAAGCCAAGCTTGTATTTAACAATTTCTGCACCAAACTCAAATAAAACTGTGTCTGCCTTCTAATTTAGCCTAAATCCACTCAGCAGAACATATAAACAAGCTTGTGGGATGTTTCCTTAAAAGACAGTAAATGCATGTAATTCAAGCATCCTTTTATGCTCGCATTCGCCTTTTCTCAGCGAGAAAATGCTGTTTTGAAGCCAAGCTTGTATTTAACAATTTCTGCACCAAACTCAAATAAAACTGTGTCTGCCTTCTTATTTAGCCTATATCCACTCAGGAGAGACTGAAAATAAGCTTGTGGGATCTTTCCTTTAAAGACAGTAAATGCATATAATTCAAGTATCGCTCAGCAATCGCCTTTTCTCAGCGAGAAAATGCTGTTTTGAAGCCAAGCTTGTATTTAACAATTTCTGCACCAAACTCAAATAAAACTGTGTCTGCCTTCTTATTTAGCCTATATCCACTCAGGAGAGACTGAAAATAAGCTTGTGGGATCTTTCCTTTAAAGACAGTAAATGCATATAATTCAAGCATCGCTCATAATCGCCTTTTCTCAGCGAAAAATGCTGTTTTGAAGCCAAGCTTGTATTTAACAATTTCTGCACCAAACTCAAATAAAACTGTGTCTGCCTTCTAATTTAGCCTAAATCCACTCAGCAGAACATATAAACAAGCTTGTGGGATGTTTCCTTAAAAGACAGTAAATGCATGTAATTCAAGCATCCTTTTATGCTCAATCGCCTTTTCTCAGCGAGAAAATGCTGTTTTGAAGCCAAGCTTGTATTTAACAATTTCTGCACCAAACTCAAATAAAACTGTGTCTGCCTCCTTATTCAGCGTATATCATCTCAGGAGAGACAGAAAATAAGCTTGTGGGATGTTTCCTTAAAAGACAGTAAATGCATATAATTCAAGCATCCTTTTATGATCGCAATCGCCTTTTCTCAGCGAGAAAATGCTGTTTTGAAGCCAAGCTTGTATTTAACAATTTCTGCACCAAACTCAAATAAAACTGTGTCTGCCTTCTTATTTAGCCTATATCCACTCAGGAGAGACTGAAAATAAGCTTGTGGGATCTTTCCTTTAAAGACAGTAAATGCATATAATTCAAGCATCGCTCGCATTCGCCTTTTCTCAGCGAGAAAATGCTGTTTTGAAGCCAAGCTTGTATTTAACAATTTCTGCACCAAACTCAAATAAAACCGTGTCTGCCTTCTTATTTAGCCTATATCCACTCAGGAGAGACTGAAAATAAGCTTGTGGGATCTTTCCTTTAAAGACAGTTAATGCAAGCATCGCTCGCAATCGCCTTTTCTCAGCGAGAAAATGCTGTTTTGAAGCCAAGCTTGTATTTAACAATTTCTGCACCAAACTCAAATAAAACTGTGTCTGCCTTCTAATTTAGCCTAAATCCACTCAGAAGAGACTGAAAATAAGCTTGTGGGATGTTTCCTTAAAAGACAGTAAATGCATGTAATTCAAGCATCGCTCGCAATCGCCTTTTCTCAGCGAGAAAATGCTGTTTTGAAGCCAAGCTTGTATTTAACAATTTCTGCACCAAACTCAAATAAAACTGTGTCTGCCTTCTAATTTAGCCTAAATCCACTCAGCAGAACATATAAACAAGCTTGTGGGATGTTTCCTTAAAAGACAGTAAATGCATGTAATTCAAGCATCCTTTTATGCTCAAATCGCCTTTTCTCAGCGAGAAAATGCTGTTTTGAAGCCAAGCTTGTATTTAACAATTTCTGCACCAAACTAAAATAAAATTGTGTCTGCCTTCTAATTTAGCCTAAATCCACTCAGGAGAGACTGAAAATACGCTTGTGGGATGTTTCCTTAAAAGACAGTAAATGCATGTAATTCAAGGATCCTTTTATGCTCGCATTCGCCTTTTCTCAGCGAGAAAATGCTGTTTTGAAGCCAAGCTTGTATTTAACAATTTCTGCACCAAACTCAAATAAAACTGTGTCTGCCTTCTAATTTAGCCTAAATCCACTCAGCAGAACATATAAACAAGCTTGTGGGATGTTTCCTTAAAAGACAGTAAATTCATGTAATTCAAGCATCCTTTTATGCTCACAATCGCCTTTTCTCAGCGAGAAAATGCTGTTTTGAAGCCAAGCTTGTATTTAACAATTTCTGCACCAAACTAAAATAAAACTGTGTCTGCCTTCTAATTTAGCCTAAATCCACTCAGCAGAACATATAAACAAGCTTGTGGGATGTTTCCTTAAAAGACAGTAAATGCATGTAATTCAAGCATCCTTTTATGCTCGCAATCGCCTTTTCTCAGCGAGAAAATGCTGTTTTGAAGCCGAGCTTGTATTTAACAATTTCTGCACCAAACTCAAATAAAACTGTGTCTGCCTTCTAATTTAGCCTAAATCCACTCAGAAGAGACTGAAAATAAGCTTGTGGGATGTTTCGTTAAAAGACAGTAAATGCATGTAATTCAAGCATCCTTTTATGCTCGCAAACGCCTTTTCTCAGCGAGAAAATGCTGTTTTGAAGCCAAGCTTGTATTTAACAATTTCTGCACCAAACTAAAATAAAACTGTGTCTGCCTTCTAATTTAGCCTAAATCCACTCAGCAGAACATATAAACAAGCTTGTGGGATGTTTCCTTAAAAGACAGTAAATGCATGTAATTCAAGCATCCTTTTATGCTGCAAATCGCCTTTTCTCAGCGAGAAAATGCTGTTTTGAAGCCAAGCTTGTATTTAACAATTTCTGCACCAAACTCAAATAAAATTGTGTCTGCCTTCTAATTTAGCCTAAATCCACTCAGGAGAGACTGAAAATACGCTTGTGGGATGTTTCCTTAAAAGACAGTAAATGCATGTAATTCAAGGATCCTTTTATGCTCGCAATCGCCTTTTCTCAGCGAGAAAATGCTGTTTTGAAGCCAAGCTTGTATTTAACAATTTCTGCACCAAACTCAAATAAAACTGTGTCTGCCTTCTTATTTAGCCTTTCCACTCAGGAGAGACTGAAAATAAGCTTGTGGGATCTTTCCTTTAAAGACAGTAAATGCATATAATTCAAGCATCGCTCGCAATCGCCTTTTCTCAGCGAGAAAATGCTGTTTTGAAGCCAAGCTTGTATTTAACAATTTCTGCACCAAACTCAAATAAAACTGTGTCTGCCTTCTAATTTAGCCTAAATCCACTCAGCAGAACATATAAACAAGCTTGTGGGATGTTTCCTTAAAAGACAGTAAATGCATGTAATTCAAGCATCCTTTTATGCTCGCAATCGCCTTTTCTCAGCGAGAAAATGCTGTTTTGGAGCCAAGTTTGTATTTAACAATTTCTGCACCAAACTCAAATAAAACTGTGTCTGCCTTCTAATTTAGCCTAAATCCACTCAGTAGAACATATAAACAAGCTTGTGGGATGTTTCCTTAAAAGACAGTAAATGCATGTAATTAAAGCATCCTTTTATGCTCGCAATCGCCTTTTCTCAGCGAGAAAATGCTGTTTTGAAGCCAAGCTTGTATTTAACAATTTCTGCACCAAACTCAAATAAAACTGTGTCTGCCTTCTAATTTAACCTAAATCCACTCAGCAGAACATATAAACAAGCTTGTGGGATGTTTCCTTAAAAGACAGTAAATGCATGTAATTCAAGCATCCTTTTATGCTCAGATTCGCCTTTTCTCAGCGAGAAAATGCTGTTTTGAAACCAAGCTTGTATTTAACAATTTCTGCACCAAACTCAAATAAAACTGTGTCTGCCTTCTAATTTAGCCTAAATCCACTCAGCAGAACATATAAACAAGCTTGTGGGATGTTTCCTTAAAAGACAGTAAATGCATGTAATTCAAGCATCCTTTTATGCTCGCATTCGCCTTTTCTCAGCGAGAAAATGCTGTTTTGAAGCCAAGCTTGTATTTAACAATTTCTGCACCAAACTCAAATAAAACTGTGTCTGCCTTCTTATTTAGCCTATATCCACTCAGGAGAGACTGAAAATAAGCTTGTGGGATCTTTCCTTTAAAGACAGTAAATGCATATAATTCAAGTATCGCTGCAAATCGCCTTTTCTCAGCGAGAAAATGCTGTTTTGAAGCCAAGCTTGTATTTAACAATTTCTGCACCAAACTCAAATAAAACTGTGTCTGCCTTCTTATTTAGCCTATATCCACTCAGGAGAGACTGAAAATAAGCTTGTGGGATCTTTCCTTTAAAGACAGTAAATGCATATAATTCAAGCATCGCTGCAAATCGCCTTTTCTCAGCGAGAAAATGCTGTTTTGAAGCCAAGCTTGTATTTAACAATTTCTGCACCAAACTCAAATAAAACTGTGTCTGCCTTCTAATTTAGCCTAAATCCACTCAGTAGAACATATAAACAAGCTTGTGGGATGTTTCCTTAAAAGACAGTAAATGCATGTAATTAAAGCATCCTTTTATGCTCATAATCGCCTTTTCTCAGCGAGAAAATGCTGTTTTGAAGCCAAGCTTGTATTTAACAATTTCTGCACCAAACTCAAATAAAACTGTGTCTGCCTTCTAATTTAACCTAAATCCACTCAGCAGAACATATAAACAAGCTTGTGGGATGTTTCCTTAAAAGACAGTAAATGCATGTAATTCAAGCATCCTTTTATGCTCGCATTCGCCTTTTCTAGCGAGAAAATGCTGTTTTGAAACCAAGCTTGTATTTAACAATTTCTGCACCAAACTCAAATAAAACTGTGTCTGCCTTCTAATTTAGCCTAAATCCACTCAGCAGAACATATAAACAAGCTTGTGGGATGTTTCCTTAAAAGACAGTAAATGCATGTAATTCAAGCATCCTTTTATGCTACATTTCGCCTTTTCTCAGCGAGAAAATGCTGTTTTGAAGCCAAGCTTGTATTTAACAATTTCTGCACCAAACTCAAATAAAACTGTGTCTGCCTTCTTATTTAGCCTATATCCACTCAGGAGAGACTGAAAATAAGCTTGTGGGATCTTTCCTTTAAAGACAGTAAATGCATATAATTCAAGTATCGCTCATAATCGCCTTTTCTCAGCGAGAAAATGCTGTTTTGAAGCCAAGCTTGTATTTAACAATTTCTGCACCAAACTCAAATAAAACTGTGTCTGCCTTCTTATTTAGCCTATATCCACTCAGGAGAGACTGAAAATAAGCTTGTGGGATCTTTCCTTTAAAGACAGTAAATGCATATAATTCAAGCATCGCTCAGAATCGCCTTTTCTCAGCGAGAAAATGCTGTTTTGAAGCCAAGCTTGTATTTAACAATTTCTGCACCAAACTCAAATAAAACTGTGTCTGCCTTCTAATTTAGCCTAAATCCACTCAGCAGAACATATAAACAAGCTTGTGGGATGTTTCCTTAAAAGACAGTAAATGCATGTAATTCAAGCATCCTTTTATGCTCATAATCGCCTTTTCTCAGCGAGAAAATGCTGTTTTGAAGCCAAGCTTGTATTTAACAATTTCTGCACCAAACTCAAATAAAACTGTGTCTGCCTCCTTATTCAGCGTATATCATCTCAGGAGAGACAGAAAATAAGCTTGTGGGATGTTTCCTTAAAAGACAGTAAATGCATATAATTCAAGCATCCTTTTATGATCGCAATCGCCTTTTCTCAGCGAAAAATGCTGTTTTGAAGCCAAGCTTGTATTTAACAATTTCTGCACCAAACTCAAATAAAACTGTGTCTGCCTTCTTATTTAGCCTATATCCACTCAGGAGAGACTGAAAATAAGCTTGTGGATCTTTCCTTTAAAGACAGTAAATGCATATAATTCAAGCATCGCTCGCATTCGCCTTTTCTCAGCGAGAAAATGCTGTTTTGAAGCCAAGCTTGTATTTAACAATTTCTGCACCAAACTCAAATAAAACCGTGTCTGCCTTCTTATTTAGCCTATATCCACTCAGGAGAGACTGAAAATAAGCTTGTGGATCTTTCCTTTAAAGACAGTTAATGCATATAATTCAAGCATCGCTCAAAATCGCCTTTTCTCAGCGAAAAATGCTGTTTTGAAGCCAAGCTTGTATTTAACAATTTCTGCACCAAACTCAAATAAAACTGTGTCTGCCTTCTAATTTAGCCTAAATGCACTCAGAAGAGACTGAAAATAAGCTTGTGGGATGTTTCCTTAAAAGACAGTAAATGCATGTAATTCAAGCATCGCTCATGCAATCGCCTTTTCTCAGCGAGAAAATGCTGTTTTGAAGCCAAGCTTGTATTTAACAATTTCTGCACCAAACTCAAATAAAACTGTGTCTGCCTTCTAATTTAGCCTAAATCCACTCAGCAGAACATATAAACAAGCTTGTGGATGTTTCCTTAAAAGACAGTAAATGCATGTAATTCAAGCATCCTTTTATGCTCATAATCGCCTTTTCTCAGCGAGAAAATGCTGTTTTGAAGCCAAGCTTGTATTTAACAATTTCTGCACCAAACTAAAATAAAATTGTGTCTGCCTTCTAATTTAGCCTAAATCCACTCAGGAGAGACTGAAAATACGCTTGTGGATGTTTCCTTAAAAGACAGTAAATGCATGTAATTCAAGGATCCTTTTATGCTCGATTCGCCTTTTCTCAGCGAGAAAATGCTGTTTTGAAGCCAAGCTTGTATTTAACAATTTCTGCACCAAACTCAAATAAAACTGTGTCTGCCTTCTAATTTAGCCTAAATCCACTCAGCAGAACATATAAACAAGCTTGTGGGATGTTTCCTTAAAAGACAGTAAATGCATGTAATTCAAGCATCCTTTTATGCTCATAAACGCCTTTTCTCAGCGAGAAAATGCTGTTTTGAAGCCAAGCTTGTATTTAACAATTTCTGCACCAAACTCAAATAAAACTGTGTCTGCCTTCTAATTTAGCCTAAATCCACTCAGAAGAGACTGAAAATAAGCTTGTGGGATGTTTCCTTAAAAGACAGTAAATGCATGTAATTCAAGCATCGCTCAGAATCGCCTTTTCTCAGCGAGAAAATGCTGTTTTGAAGCCAAGCTTGTATTTAACAATTTCTGCACCAAACTCAAATAAAACTGTGTCGGCCTTCTAATTTAGCCTAAATTCACTCAGCAGAACATATAAACAAGCTTGTGGGATGTTTCCTTAAAAGACAGTAAATGCATGTAATTCAAGCATCCTTTTATGCTCATAATCGCCTTTTCTCAGCGAGAAAATGCTGTTTTGAAGCCAAGCTTGTATTTAACAATTTCCGCACCAAACTCAAATAAAATTGTGTCTGCCTTCTAATTTAGCCTAAATCCACTCAGGAGAGACTGAAAATAAGCTTGTGAGATGTTTCCTTAAAAGACAGTAAATGCATGTAATTCAAGGATCCTTTTATGCTCGTAATCGCCTTTTCTCAGCGAGAAAATGCTGTTTTGAAGCCAAGCTTGTATTTAACAATTTCTGCACCAAACTCAAATAAAACTGTGTCGGCCTTCTAATTTAGCCTAAATCCACTCAGCAGAACATATAAACAAGCTTGTGGGATGTTTCCTTTAAAGACAGTAAATGCATGTAATTCAAGCATCCTTTTATGCTCATAATCGCCTTTTCTCAGCGAGAAAATGCTGTTTTGAAGCCAAGCTTGTATTTAACAATTTCTGCACCAAACTCAAATAAAACTGTGTCTGCCTTCTAATTTAGCCTAAATCCACTCAGTAGAACATATAAACAAGCTTGTGGGATGTTTCCTTAAAAGACAGTAAATGCATGTAATTAAAGCATCCTTTTATGCTCAGATTCGCCTTTTCTCAGCGAGAAAATGCTGTTTTGAAGCCAAGCTTGTATTTAACAATTTCTGCACCAAACTCAAATAAAACTGTGTCTGCCTTCTAATGTAGCCTAAATCCACTCAGCAGAACATATAAACAAGCTTGTGGGATGTTTCCTTAAAAGACAGTAAATGCCTGTAATTCAAGCATCGCTGCAATCGCCTTTTCTCAGCGAGAAAATGCTGTTTTGAAGCCAAGCTTGTATTTAACAATTTCTGCACCAAACTCAAATAAAACTGTGTCTGCCTTCTTATTTAGCCTATATCCACTCAGGACAGACTGAAAATAAGCTTGTGGGATGTTTCCTTAAAAGACAGTAAATGCATGTAATTCAAGCATCCTTTTATGCTCATGAATCGCCTTTTCTCAGCGAGAAAAATGCTGTTTTGAAGCCAAGCTTGTATTTAACAATTTCTGCACCAAACTCAAATAAAACTGTGTCTGCCTTCTAATTTAGCCTAAATCCACTCAGTAGAACATATAAACAAGCTTGTGGGATGTTTCCTTAAAAGAAAGTAAATGCATGTAATTCAAGCATCCTTTTATGCTCAGATTCGCCTTTTCTCAGCGAGAAAATGCTGTTTTGAAGCCAAGCTTGTATTTAACAATTTCTGCACCAAACTCAAATAAAATTGTGTCTGCCTTCTAATTTAGCCTAAATCCACTCAGGAGAGACTGAAAATAAGCTTGTGGGATGTTTCCTTAAAAGACAGTAAATGCATGTAATTCAAGGATCCTATTATGCTGCAAATCGCCTTTTCTCAGCGAGAAAATGCTGTTTTGAAGCCAAGCTTGTATTTAACAATTTCTGCACCAAACTCAAATAAAACTGTGTCTGCCTTCTAATTTAGCCTATATCCACTCAGGAGAGACTGAAAATAAGCTTGTGGGATCTTTCCTTTAAAGACAGTAAATGCATATAATTCAAGCATCGCTCATAATCGCCTTTTCTCAGCGAGAAAATGCTGTTTTGAAGCCAAGCTTGTATTTAACAATTTCTGCACCAAACTCAAATAAAACTGTGTCTGCCTTCTAATTTAGCCTAAATCCACTCAGCAGAACATATAAACAAGCTTGTGGGATGTTTCCTTAAAAGACAGTAAATGCATGTAATTCAAGGATCCTTTTATGCTCGCAGATTCGCCTTTTCTCAGCGAGAAAATGCTGTTTTGAAGCAAAGCTTGTATTTAACAATTTCTGCACCAAACTCAAATAAAATTGTGTCTGCCTTCTAATTTAGCCTAAATCCACTCAGGAGAGACTGAAAATAAGCTTGTGGGATGTTTCCTTAAAAGACAGTAAATGCATGTAATTCAAGGATCCTTTTATGCTTTCAAATCGCCTTTTCTCAGCGAGAAAATGCTGTTTTGAAGCCAAGCTTGTATTTAACAATTTCTGCACCAAACTCAAATAAAATTGTGTCTGCCTTCTAATTTAGCCTAAATCCACTCAGCAGAACATATAAACAAGCTTGTGGATGTTTCCTTAAAAGACAGTAAATGCATGTAATTCAAGCATCCTTTTATGCTCGATTCGCCTTTTCTCAGCGAGAAAATGCTGTTTTGAAGCCAAGCTTGTATTTAACAATTTCTGCACCAAACTCAAATAAAACTGTGTCTGCCTTCTTATTTAGCCTATATCCACTCAGGAGAGACTGAAAATAAGCTTGTGGATCTTTCCTTTAAAGACAGTAAATGCATATAATTCAAGCATCACTGCAAATCGCCTTTTCTCAGCGAGAAAATGCTGTTTTGAAGCCAAGCTTGTATTTAACAATTTCTGCACCAAACTCAAATAAAACTGTGTCTGCCTTCTAATTTAGCCTAAATCCACTCAGCAGAACATATAAACAAGCTTGTGGATGTTTCCTTAAAAGACAGTAAATGCATGTAATTCAAGCATCCTTTTATGCTCATAATCGCCTTTTCCCAGCGAGAAAATGCTGTTTTGAAGCCAAGCTTGTATTTAACAATTTCTGCACCAAACTCAAATAAAACTGTGTCTGCCTTCTAATTTAGCCTAAATACACTCAGCAGAACATATAAACAAGCTTGTGGGATGTTTCCTTAAAAGACAGTAAATGCATGTAATTCAAGCATCCTTTTATGCTCGCAATCGCCTTTTCCCAGCGAGAAAATGCTGTTTTGAAGCCAAGCTTGTATTTAACAATTTCTGCACCAAACTCAAATAAAATTGTGTCTGCCTTCTAATTTAGCCTAAATCCACTCAGGAGAGACTGAAAATAAGCTTGTGGGATGTTTCCTTAAAAGACAGTAAATGCATGTAATTCAAGGATCCTTTTATGCTCATAATCGCCTTTTCTCAGCGAGAAAATGCTGTTTTGAAGCCAAGCTTGTATTTAACAATTTCTGCACCAAACTAAAATAAAACTGTGTCTGCCTTCTAATTTAGCCTAAATCCACTCAGCAGAACATATAAACAAGCTTGTGGGATGTTTCCTTAAAAGACAGTAAATGCATGTAATTCAAGCATCCTTTTATGCTCGCATTCGCCTTTTCTCAGCGAGAAAATGCTGTTTTGAAACCAAGCTTGTATTTAACAATTTCTGCACCAAACTCAAATAAAACTGTGTCTGCCTTCTAATTTAGCCTAAATCCACTCAGAAGAGACTGAAAATAAGCTTGTGGATGTTTCCTTAAAAGACAGTAAATGCATGTAATTCAAGCATCCTTTTATGCTCGATTCGCCTTTTCTCAGCGAGAAAATGCTGTTTTGAAGCCAAGCTTGTATTTAACAATTTCTGCACCAAACTCAAATAAAACTGTGTCTGCCTTCTTATTTAGCCTATATCCACTCAGGAGAGACTGAAAATAAGCTTGTGGATCTTTCCTTTAAAGACAGTAAATGCATATAATTCAAGTATCGCTCAGAATCGCCTTTTCTCAGCGAAAAAATGCTGTTTTGAAGCCAAGCTTGTATTTAACAATTTCTGCACCAAACTCAAATAAAACTGTGTCTGCCTTCTTATTTAGCCTATATCCACTCAGGAGAGACTGAAAATAAGCTTGTGGGATCTTTCCTTTAAAGACAGTAAATGCATATAATTCAAGCATCGCTCAGAATCGCCTTTTCTCAGCGAGAAAATGCTGTTTTGAAGCCAAGCTTGTATTTAACAATTTCTGCACCAAACTCAAATAAAACTGTGTCTGCCTTCTAATTTAGCCTAAATCCACTCAGCAGAACATATAAACAAGCTTGTGGGATGTTTCCTTAAAAGACAGTAAATGCATGTAATTCAAGCATCCTTTTATGCTCAAATCGCCTTTTCTCAGCGAGAAAATGCTGTTTTGAAGCCAAGCTTGTATTTAACAATTTCTGCACCAAACTCAAATAAAACTGTGTCTGCCTTCTAATTTAGCCTAAATCCACTCAGCAGAACATATAAACAAGCTTGTGGGATGTTTCCTTAAAAGACAGTAAATGCATGTAATTCAAGGATCCTTTTATGCTCAGAATCGCCTTTTCTCAGCGAGAAAATGCTGTTTTGAAGCCAAGCTTGTATTTAACAATTTCTGCACCAAACTCAAATAAAACTGTGTCTGCCTTCTAATTTAGCCTAAATCCACTCAGCAGAACATATAAACAAGCTTGTGGGATGTTTCCTTAAAAGACAGTAAATGCATGTAATTCAAGCATCCTTTTAAGCTCATAATCGCCTTTTCTCAGCGAGAAAATGCTGTTTTGAAACCAAGCTTGTATTTAACAATTTCTGCACCAAACTCAAATAAAACTGTGTCTGCCTTCTAATTTAGCCTAAATCCACTCAGAAGAGACTGAAAATAAGCTTGTGGGATGTTTCCTTAAAAGACAGTAAATGCATGTAATTCAAGCATCCTTTTATGCTCATAAAGGCCTTTTCTCAGCGAGAAAATGCTGTTTTGAAGCCAAGCTTGTATTTAACAATTTCTGCACCAAACTCAAATAAAACTGTGTCTGCCTTCTAATTTAGCCTAAATTCACTCAGCAGAACATATAAACAAGCTTGTGGGATGTTTCCTTAAAAGACAGTAAATGCATGTAATTCAAGGATCCTTTTATGCTCATAATCGCCTTTTCTCAGCGAGAAAATGCTGTTTTTAAGCCAAGCTTGTATTTAACAATTTCTGCACCAAACTAAAATAAAATTGTGTCTGCCTTCTAATTTAGCCTAAATCCACTCAGGAGAGACTGAAAATACGCTTGTGGATGTTTCCTTAAAAACAGTAAATGCATGTAATTCAAGGATCCTTTTATGCTCGATTCGCCTTTTCTCAGCGAGAAAATGCTGTTTTGAAGCCAAGCTTGTATTTAACAATTTCTGCACCAAACTCAAATAAAACTGTGTCTGCCTTCTTATTTAACCTATATCCACTCAGGAGGACTGAAAATAAGCTTGTGGATCTTTCCTTTAAAGACAGTAAATGCATATAATTCAAGCATCGCTCATAATCGCCTTTTCTCAGCGAGAAAATGCTGTTTTGAAGCCAAGCTTGTATTTAACAATTTCTGCACCAAACTCAAATAAAACTGTGTCTGCCTTCTAATTTAGCCTAAATCCACTCAGTAGAACATATAAACAAGCTTGTGGGATGTTTCCTTAAAAGACAGTAAATGCATGTAATTAAAGCATCCTTTTATGCTCGCATTCGCCTTTTCTCAGCGAGAAAATGCTGTTTTGAAGCCAAGCTTGTATTTAACAATTTCTGCACCAAACTCAAATAAAACTGTGTCTGCCTTCTAATTTAGCCTAAATCCACTCAGCAGAACATATAAACAAGCTTGTGGGATGTTTCCTTAAAAGACAGTAAATGCATGTAATTCAAGCATCCTTTTATGCTCGCATTCGCCTTTTCTCAGCGAGAAAATGCTGTTTTGAAGCCAAGCTTGTATTTAACAATTTCTGCACCAAACTCAAATAAAACCGTGTCTGCCTTCTTATTTAGCCTATATCCACTCAGGAGAGACTGAAAATAAGCTTGTGGGATCTTTTCTTTAAAGACAGTTAATGCATATAATTCAAGCATCGCTCGCAATCGCCTTTTCTCAGCGAGAAAATGCTGTTTTGAAGCCAAGCTTGTATTTAACAATTTCTGCACCAAACTCAAATAAAACTGTGTCTGCCTTCTAATTTAGCCTAAATCCACTCAGAAGAGACTGAAAATAAGCTTGTGGGATGTTTCCTTAAAAGACAGTAAATGCATGTAATTCAAGCATCGCTCGCAATCGCCTTTTCTCAGCGAGAAAATGCTGTTTTGAAGCCAAGCTTGTATTTAACAATTTCTGCACCAAACTCAAATAAAACTGTGTCTGCCTTCTAATTTAGCCTAAATCCACTCAGCAGAACATATAAACAAGCTTGTGGGATGTTTCCTTAAAAGACAGTAAATGCATGTAATTCAAGCATCCTTTTATGCTCATGTAATCGCCTTTTCTCAGCGAGAAAATGCTGTTTTGAAGCCAAGCTTGTATTTTAACAATTTCTGCACCAAACTCAAATAAAACTGTGTCTGCCTTCTTATTTAGCCTATATCCACTCAGGAGAGACTGAAAATAAGCTTGTGGATCTTTCCTTTAAAGACAGTAAATGCATATAATTCAAGCATCGCTGCAATCGCCTTTTCTCAGCGAGAAAATGCTGTTTTGAAGCCCAGCTTGTATTTAACAATTTCTGCACCAAACTCAAATAAAACTGTGTCTGCCTTCTAATTTAGCCTAAATCCACTCAGCAGAACATATAAACAAGCTTGTGGGATGTTTCCTTAAAAGACAGTAAATGCATGTAATTCAAGCACCCGTTTATGCTCGCAATCGCCTTTTCTCAGCGAGAAAATGCTGTTTTGAAGCCAAGCTTGTATTTAACAATTTCTGCACCAACGTCAAATAAAATGGTGTCTGCCTTCTAATTTAGCCTAAATCCACTCAGCAGAACATATAAACAAGCTTGTGGGATGTTTCCTTAAAAGACAGTAAATTCATGTAATTCAAGCATCCTTTTATGCTCGCAATCGCCTTTTCTCAGCGAGAAAATGCTGTTTTGAAGCCAAGCTTGTATTTAACAATTTCTGCACCAAACTAAAATAAAACTGTGTCTGCCTTCTAATTTAGCCTAAATCCACTCAGCAGAACATATAAACAAGCTTGTGGGATGTTTCCTTAAAAGACAGTAAATGCATGTAATTCAAGCATCCTTTTATGCTCATAATCGCCTTTTCTCAGCGAGAAAATGCTGTTTTGAAGCCGAGCTTGTATTTAACAATTTCTGCACCAAACTCAAATAAAACTGTGTCTGCCTTCTAATTTAGCCTAAATCCACTCAGAAGAGACTGAAAATAAGCTTGTGGGATGTTTCGTTAAAAGACAGTAAATGCATGTAATTCAAGCATCCTTTTATGCTCATAAAACGCCTTTTCTCAGCGAGAAAATGCTGTTTTGAAGCCAAGCTTGTATTTAACAATTTCTGCACCAAACTCAAATAAAACTGTGTCTGCCTTCTAATTTAGCCTAAATCCACTCAGCAGAACATATAAACAAGCTTGTGGATGTTTCCTTAAAAGACAGTAAATGCATGTAATTCAAGCATCCGTTTATGCTCGCAATCGCCTTTTCTCAGCGAAAAATGCTGTTTTGAAGCCAAGCTTGTATTTAACAATTTCTGCACCAAACTCAAATAAAACTGTGTCTGCCTTCTTATTTAGCCTTTCCACTCAGGAGAGACTGAAAATAAGCTTGTGGGATCTTTCCTTTAAAGACAGTAAATGCATATAATTCAAGCATCGCTATCATAATCGCCTTTTCTCAGCGAGAAAATGCTGTTTTGAAGCCAAGCTTGTATTTAACAATTTCTGCACCAAACTCAAATAAAACTGTGTCTGCCTTCTAATTTAGCCTAAATCCACTCAGCAGAACATATAAACAAGCTTGTGGGATGTTTCCTTAAAAGACAGTAAATGCATGTAATTCAAGCATCCTTTTATGCTCATAATCGCCTTTTCTCAGCGAGAAAATGCTGTTTTGAAGCCAAGCTTGTATTTAACAATTTCTGCACCAAACTCAAATAAAACTGTGTCTGCCTCCTTATTCAGCGTATATCATCTCAGGAGAGACAGAAAATAAGCTTGTGGATGTTTCCTTAAAAGACAGTAAATGCATATAATTCAAGCATCCTTTTATGATCGCAATCGCCTTTTCTCAGCGAGAAAATGCTGTTTTGAAGCCAAGCTTGTATTTAACAATTTCTGCACCAAACTCAAATAAAACTGTGTCTGCCTTCTTATTTAGCCTATATCCACTCAGGAGAGACTGAAAATAAGCTTGTGGATCTTTCCTTTAAAGACAGTAAATGCATATAATTCAAGCATCGCTCAGATTCGCCTTTTCTCAGCGAGAAAATGCTGTTTTGAAGCCAAGCTTGTATTTAACAATTTCTGCACCAAACTCAAATAAAACCGTGTCTGCCTTCTTATTTAGCCTATATCCACTCAGGAGAGACTGAAAATAAGCTTGTGGGATCTTTCCTTTAAAGACAGTTAATGCAAGCATCGCTCAAATCGCCTTTTCTCAGCGAGAAAATGCTGTTTTGAAGCCAAGCTTGTATTTAACAATTTCTGCACCAAACTCAAATAAAACTGTGTCTGCCTTCTAATTTAGCCTAAATCCACTCAGAAGAGACTGAAAATAAGCTTGTGGGATGTTTCCTTAAAAGACAGTAAATGCATGTAATTCAAGCATCGCTCAGAATCGCCTTTTCTCAGCGAGAAAATGCTGTTTTGAAGCCAAGCTTGTATTTAACAATTTCTGCACCAAACTCAAATAAAACTGTGTCTGCCTTCTAATTTAGCCTAAATCCACTCAGCAGAACATATAAACAAGCTTGTGGGATGTTTCCTTAAAAGACAGTAAATGCATGTAATTCAAGCATCCTTTTATGCTTTCAAATCGCCTTTTCTCAGCGAGAAAATGCTGTTTTGAAGCCAAGCTTGTATTTAACAATTTCTGCACCAAACTAAAATAAAATTGTGTCTGCCTTCTAATTTAGCCTAAATCCACTCAGGAGAGACTGAAAATACGCTTGTGGGATGTTTCCTTAAAAGACAGTAAATGCATGTAATTCAAGGATCCTTTTATGCTCAGATTCGCCTTTTCTCAGCGAGAAAATGCTGTTTTGAAGCCAAGCTTGTATTTAACAATTTCTGCACCAAACTCAAATAAAACTGTGTCTGCCTTCTAATTTAGCCTAAATCCACTCAGAAGAGACTGAAAATAAGCTTGTGGGATGTTTCCTTAAAAGACAGTAAATGCATGTAATTCAAGCATCGCTCACCGCCTTTTCTCAGCGAGAAAATGCTGTTTTGAAGCCAAGCTTGTATTTAACAATTTCTGCACCAAACTAAAATAAAACTGTGTCTGCCTTCTAATTTAGCCTAAATCCACTCAGCAGAACATATAAACAAGCTTGTGGATGTTTCCTTAAAAGACAGTAAATGCATGTAATTCAAGCATCCTTTTATGCTCATAATCGCCTTTTCTCAGCGAGAAAATGCTGTTTTGAAGCCAAGCTTGTATTTAACAATTTCTGCACCAAACTCAAATAAAATTGTGTCTGCCTTCTAATTTAGCCTAAATCCACTCAGGAGAGACTGAAAATACGCTTGTGGATGTTTCCTTAAAAGACAGTAAATGCATGTAATTCAAGGATCCTTTTATGCTCAGAATCGCCTTTTCTCAGCGAGAAAATGCTGTTTTGAAGCCAAGCTTGTATTTAACAATTTCTGCACCAAACTCAAATAAAACTGTGTCTGCCTTCTTATTTAGCCTTTCCACTCAGGAGAGACTGAAAATAAGCTTGTGGGATCTTTCCTTTAAAGACAGTAAATGCATATAATTCAAGCATCGCTTTCAGAATCGCCTTTTCTCAGCGAGAAAATGCTGTTTTGAAGCCAAGCTTGTATTTAACAATTTCTGCACCAAACTCAAATAAAACTGTGTCTGCCTTCTAATTTAGCCTAAATCCACTCAGCAGAACATATAAACAAGCTTGTGGGATGTTTCCTTAAAAGACAGTAAATGCATGTAATTCAAGCATCCTTTTATGCTCATAATCGCCTTTTCTCAGCGAAAAATGCTGTTTTGGAGCCAAGTTTGTATTTAACAATTTCTGCACCAAACTCAAATAAAACTGTGTCTGCCTTCTAATTTAGCCTAAATCCACTCAGTAGAACATATAAACAAGCTTGTGGGATGTTTCCTTAAAAGACAGTAAATGCATGTAATTAAAGCATCCTTTTATGCTCGAATCGCCTTTTCTCAGCGAGAAAATGCTGTTTTGAAGCCAAGCTTGTATTTAACAATTTCTGCACCAAACTCAAATAAAACTGTGTCTGCTTCTAATTTAACCTAAATCCACTCAGCAGAACATATAAACAAGCTTGTGGGATGTTTCCTTAAAAGACAGTAAATGCATGTAATTCAAGCATCCTTTTATGCTCGATTCGCCTTTTCTCAGCGAGAAAATGCTGTTTTGAAACCAAGCTTGTATTTAACAATTTCTGCACCAAACTCAAATAAAACTGTGTCTGCCTTCTAATTTAGCCTAAATCCACTCAGCAGAACATATAAACAAGCTTGTGGGATGTTTCCTTAAAAGACAGTAAATGCATGTAATTCAAGCATCCTTTTATGCTCATTTCGCCTTTTCTCAGCGAGAAAATGCTGTTTTGAAGCCAAGCTTGTATTTAACAATTTCTGCACCAAACTCAAATAAAACTGTGTCTGCCTTCTTATTTAGCCTATATCCACTCAGGAGAGACTGAAAATAAGCTTGTGGATCTTTCCTTTAAAGACAGTAAATGCATATAATTCAAGTATCGCTCATAATCGCCTTTTCTCAGCGAGAAAATGCTGTTTTGAAGCCAAGCTTGTATTTAACAATTTCTGCACCAAACTCAAATAAAACTGTGTCTGCCTTCTTATTTAGCCTATATCCACTCAGGAGAGACTGAAAATAAGCTTGTGGGATCTTTCCTTTAAAGACAGTAAATGCATATAATTCAAGCATCGCTCGCAAATCGCCTTTTCTCAGCGAGAAAATGCTGTTTTGAAGCCAAGCTTGTATTTAACAATTTCTGCACCAAACTCAAATAAAACTGTGTCTGCCTTCTAATTTAGCCTAAATCCACTCAGTAGAACATATAAACAAGCTTGTGGGATGTTTCCTTAAAAGACAGTAAATGCATGTAATTAAAGCATCCTTTTATGCTCATAATCGCCTTTTCTCAGCGAGAAAATGCTGTTTTGAAGCCAAGCTTGTATTTAACAATTTCTGCACCAAACTCAAATAAAACTGTGTCTGCCTTCTAATTTAACCTAAATCCACTCAGCAGAACATATAAACAAGCTTGTGGGATGTTTCCTTAAAAGACAGTAAATGCATGTAATTCAAGCATCCTTTTATGCTCGCATTCGCCTTTTCTCAGCGAGAAAATGCTGTTTTGAAACCAAGCTTGTATTTAACAATTTCTGCACCAAACTCAAATAAAACTGTGTCTGCCTTCTAATTTAGCCTAAATCCACTCAGCAGAACATATAAACAAGCTTGTGGGATGTTTCCTTAAAAGACAGTAAATGCATGTAATTCAAGCATCCTTTTATGCTCGATTCGCCTTTTCTCAGCGAGAAAATGCTGTTTTGAAGCCAAGCTTGTATTTAACAATTTCTGCACCAAACTCAAATAAAACTGTGTCTGCCTTCTTATTTAGCCTATATCCACTCAGGAGAGACTGAAAATAAGCTTGTGGGATCTTTCCTTTAAAGACAGTAAATGCATATAATTCAAGTATCGCTCGAATCGCCTTTTCTCAGCGAGAAAATGCTGTTTTGAAGCCAAGCTTGTATTTAACAATTTCTGCACCAAACTCAAATAAAACTGTGTCTGCCTTCTTATTTAGCCTATATCCACTCAGGAGAGACTGAAAATAAGCTTGTGGGATCTTTCCTTTAAAGACAGTAAATGCATATAATTCAAGCATCGCTCGAATCGCCTTTTCTCAGCGAGAAAATGCTGTTTTGAAGCCAAGCTTGTATTTAACAATTTCTGCACCAAACTCAAATAAAACTGTGTCTGCCTTCTAATTTAGCCTAAATCCACTCAGCAGAACATATAAACAAGCTTGTGGGATGTTTCCTTAAAAGACAGTAAATGCATGTAATTCAAGCATCCTTTTATGCTCATAAATCGCCTTTTCTCAGCGAGAAAATGCTGTTTTGAAGCCAAGCTTGTATTTAACAATTTCTGCACCAAACTCAAATAAAACTGTGTCTGCCTCCTTATTCAGCGTATATCATCTCAGGAGAGACAGAAAATAAGCTTGTGGGATGTTTCCTTAAAAGACAGTAAATGCATATAATTCAAGCATCCTTTATGATCGCAATCGCCTTTTCTCAGCGAGAAAATGCTGTTTTGAAGCCAAGCTTGTATTTAACAATTTCTGCACCAAACTCAAATAAAACTGTGTCTGCCTTCTTATTTAGCCTATATCCACTCAGGAGAGACTGAAAATAAGCTTGTGGGATCTTTCCTTTAAAGACAGTAAATGCATATAATTCAAGCATCGCTCGATTCGCCTTTTCTCAGCGAGAAAATGCTGTTTTGAAGCCAAGCTTGTATTTAACAATTTCTGCACCAAACTCAAATAAAACCGTGTCTGCCTTCTTATTTAGCCTATATCCACTCAGGAGAGACTGAAAATAAGCTTGTGGATCTTTCCTTTAAAGACAGTTAATGCATATAATTCAAGCATCGCTCGAATCGCCTTTTCTCAGCGAGAAAATGCTGTTTTGAAGCCAAGCTTGTATTTAACAATTTCTGCACCAAACTCAAATAAAACTGTGTCTGCCTTCTAATTTAGCCTAAATGCACTCAGAAGAGACTGAAAATAAGCTTGTGGGATGTTTCCTTAAAAGACAGTAAATGCATGTAATTCAAGCATCGCTGCAATCGCCTTTTCTCAGCGAGAAAATGCTGTTTTGAAGCCAAGCTTGTATTTAACAATTTCTGCACCAAACTCAAATAAAACTGTGTCTGCCTTCTAATTTAGCCTAAATCCACTCAGCAGAACATATAAACAAGCTTGTGGGATGTTTCCTTAAAAGACAGTAAATGCATGTAATTCAAGCATCCTTTTATGCTCATAATCGCCTTTTCTCAGCGAGAAAATGCTGTTTTGAAGCCAAGCTTGTATTTAACAATTTCTGCACCAAACTAAAATAAAATTGTGTCTGCCTTCTAATTTAGCCTAAATCCACTCAGGAGAGACTGAAAATACGCTTGTGGGATGTTTCCTTAAAAGACAGTAAATGCATGTAATTCAAGGATCCTTTTATGCTCGCATTCGCCTTTTCTCAGCGAGAAAATGCTGTTTTGAAGCCAAGCTTGTATTTAACAATTTCTGCACCAAACTCAAATAAAACTGTGTCTGCCTTCTAATTTAGCCTAAATCCACTCAGCAGAACATATAAACAAGCTTGTGGGATGTTTCCTTAAAAGACAGTAAATGCATGTAATTCAAGCATCCTTTTATGCTCGCAAACGCCTTTTCTCAGCGAGAAAATGCTGTTTTGAAGCCAAGCTTGTATTTAACAATTTCTGCACCAAACTCAAATAAAACTGTGTCTGCCTTCTAATTTAGCCTAAATCCACTCAGAAGAGACTGAAAATAAGCTTGTGGGATGTTTCCTTAAAAGACAGTAAATGCATGTAATTCAAGCATCGCTCGCAATCGCCTTTTCTCAGCGAGAAAATGCTGTTTTGAAGCCAAGCTTGTATTTAACAATTTCTGCACCAAACTCAAATAAAACTGTGTCGGCCTTCTAATTTAGCCTAAATTCACTCAGCAGAACATATAAACAAGCTTGTGGGATGTTTCCTTAAAAGACAGTAAATGCATGTAATTCAAGCATCCTTTTATGCTTTCATAATCGCCTTTTCTCAGCGAGAAAATGCTGTTTTGAAGCCAAGCTTGTATTTAACAATTTCCGCACCAAACTCAAATAAAATTGTGTCTGCCTTCTAATTTAGCCTAAATCCACTCAGGAGAGACTGAAAATAAGCTTGTGAGATGTTTCCTTAAAAGACAGTAAATGCATGTAATTCAAGGATCCTTTTATGCTCAGAATCGCCTTTTCTCAGCGAGAAAATGCTGTTTTGAAGCCAAGCTTGTATTTAACAATTTCTGCACCAAACTCAAATAAAACTGTGTCGGCCTTCTAATTTAGCCTAAATCCACTCAGCAGAACATATAAACAAGCTTGTGGGATGTTTCCTTTAAAGACAGTAAATGCATGTAATTCAAGCATCCTTTTATGCTCATAATCGCCTTTTCAGCGAGAAAATGCTGTTTTGAAGCCAAGCTTGTATTTAACAATTTCTGCACCAAACTCAAATAAAACTGTGTCTGCCTTCTTATTTAGCCTATATCCACTCAGGAGAGACTGAAAATAAGCTTGTGGGATCTTTCCTTTAAAGACAGTAAATGCATATAATTCAAGCATCGCTCAGCAATCGCCTTTTCTCAGCGAGAAAATGCTGTTTTGAAGCCAAGCTTGTATTTAACAATTTCTACACCAAACTCAAATAAAACTGTGTCTGCCTTCTAATTTAGCCTAAATCCACTCAGTAGAACATATAAACAAGCTTGTGGATGTTTCCTTAAAAGACAGTAAATGCATGTAATTAAAGCATCCTTTTATGCTCGATTCGCCTTTTCTCAGCGAGAAAATGCTGTTTTGAAGCCAAGCTTGTATTTAACAATTTCTGCACCAAACTCAAATAAAACTGTGTCTGCCTTCTAATGTAGCCTAAATCCACTCAGCAGAACATATAAACAAGCTTGTGGGATGTTTCCTTAAAAGACAGTAAATGCCTGTAATTCAAGCATCGCTCAGAATCGCCTTTTCTCAGCGAGAAAATGTTGTTTTGAAGCCAAGCTTGTATTTAACAATTTCTGCACCAAACTCAAATAAAACTGTGTCTGCCTTCTTATTTAGCCTATATCCACTCAGGACAGACTGAAAATAAGCTTGTGGGATGTTTCCTTAAAAGACAGTAAATGCATGTAATTCAAGCATCCTTTTATGCTCATAATCGCCTTTTCTCAGCGAGAAAATGCTGTTTTGAAGCCAAGCTTGTATTTAACAATTTCTGCACCAAACTCAAATAAAACTGTGTCTGCCTTCTAATTTAGCCTAAATCCACTCAGTAGAACATATAAACAAGCTTGTGGGATGTTTCCTTAAAAGAAAGTAAATGCATGTAATTCAAGCATCCTTTTATGCTCGCATTCGCCTTTTCTCAGCGAGAAAATGCTGTTTTGAAGCCAAGCTTGTATTTAACAATTTCTGCACCAAACTCAAATAAAATTGTGTCTGCCTTCTAATTTAGCCTAAATCCACTCAGGAGAGACTGAAAATAAGCTTGTGGGATGTTTCCTTAAAAGACAGTAAATGCATGTAATTCAAGGATCCTATTATGCTCGCAATCGCCTTTTCTCAGCGAGAAAATGCTGTTTTGAAGCCAAGCTTGTATTTAACAATTTCTGCACCAAACTCAAATAAAACTGTGTCTGCCTTCTAATTTAGCCTATATCCACTCAGGAGAGACTGAAAATAAGCTTGTGGGATCTTTCCTTTAAAGACAGTAAATGCATATAATTCAAGCATCGCTCGCAATCGCCTTTTCTCAGCGAGAAAATGCTGTTTTGAAGCCAAGCTTGTATTTAACAATTTCTGCACCAAACTCAAATAAAACTGTGTCTGCCTTCTAATTTAGCCTAAATCCACTCAGCAGAACATATAAACAAGCTTGTGGGATGTTTCCTTAAAAGACAGTAAATGCATGTAATTCAAGGATCCTTTTATGCTCAGATTCGCCTTTTCTCAGCGAGAAAATGCTGTTTTGAAGCAAAGCTTGTATTTAACAATTTCTGCACCAAACTCAAATAAAATTGTGTCTGCCTTCTAATTTAGCCTAAATCCACTCAGGAGAGACTGAAAATAAGCTTGTGGGATGTTTCCTTAAAAGACAGTAAATGCATGTAATTCAAGGATCCTTTTATGCTCATAATCGCCTTTTCTCAGCGAGAAAATGCTGTTTTGAAGCCAAGCTTGTATTTAACAATTTCTGCACCAAACTCAAATAAAATTGTGTCTGCCTTCTAATTTAGCCTAAATCCACTCAGGAGAGACTGAAAATACGCTTGTGGATGTTTCCTTAAAAGACAGTAAATGCATGTAATTCAAGGATCCTTTTATGCTCAGAATCGCCTTTTCTCAGCGAGAAAATGCTGTTTTGAAGCCAAGCTTGTATTTAACAATTTCTGCACCAAACTCAAATAAAACTGTGTCTGCCTTCTAATTTAGCCTAAATCCACTCAGTAGAACATATAAACAAGCTTGTGGGATGTTTCCTTAAAAGACAGTAAATGCATGTAATTAAAGCATCCTTTTATGCTCAAATCGCCTTTTCTCAGCGAGAAAATGCTGTTTTGAAGCCAAGCTTGTATTTAACAATTTCTGCACCAAACTCAAATAAAACTGTGTCTGCCTTCTAATTTAGCCTAAATCCACTCAGCAGAACATATAAACAAGCTTGTGGGATGTTTCCTTAAAAGACAGTAAATGCATGTAATTCAAGGATCCTTTTATGCTCGCAATCGCCTTTTCTCAGCGAGAAAATGCTGTTTTGAAGCCAAGCTTGTATTTAACAATTTCTGCACCAAACTAAAATAAAATTGTGTCTGCCTTCTAATTTAGCCTAAATCCACTCAGGAGAGACTGAAAATACGCTTGTGGATGTTTCCTTAAAAGACAGTAAATGCATGTAATTCAAGGATCCTTTTATGCTCGATTCGCTTTTTTCTCAGCGAGAAAATGCTGTTTTGAAGCCAAGCTTGTATTTAACAATTTCTGCACCAAACTCAAATAAAACTGTGTCTGCCTTCTTATTTAGCCTATATCCACTCAGGAGAGACTGAAAATAAGTTTGTGGGATCTTTCCTTTAAAGACAGTAAATGCATATAATTCAAGCATCGCTCGCAATCGCCTTTTCTCAGCGAGAAAATGTTGTTTTGAAGCCAAGCTTGTATTTAACAATTTCTGCACCAAACTCAAATAAAACTGTGTCTGCCTTCTAATTTAGCCTAAATCCACTCAGCAGAACATATAAACAAGCTTGTGGGATGTTTCCTTAAAAGACAGTAAATGCATGTAATTCAAGCATCCTTTTATGCTCGCAATCGCCTTTTCTCAGCGAGAAAATGCTGTTTTGAAGCCAAGCTTGTATTTAACAATTTCTGCACAAAACTCAAATAAAATTGTGGCTGCCTTCTAATTTAGCCTAAATCCACTCAGGAGAGACTGAAAATAAGCTTGTGGGATGTTTCCTTAAAAGACAGTAAATGCATGTAATTCAAGGATCCTTTTATGCTCAAGAATCGCCTTTTCTCAGCGAGAAAATGCTGTTTTGAAGCCAAGCTTGTATTTAACAATTTCTGCACCAAACTCAAATAAAATTGTGTCTGCCTTCTAATTTAGCCTAAATCCACTCAGTAGAACATATAAACAAGCTTGTGGGATGTTTCTTTAAAAGACAGTAAATGCATGTAATTAAAGCATCCTTTTATGCTCGCAATCGCCTTTTCTCAGCGAGAAAATGCTGTTTTGAAGCCGAGCTTGTATTTAACAATTTCTGCACCAAACTCAAATAAAACTGTGTCTGCCTTCTAATTTAGCCTAAATCCACTCAGCAGAACATATAAACAAGCTTGTGGGATGTTTCCTTAAAAGACAGTAAATGCATGTAATTCAAGCATCCTTTTATGCTCGATTCGCCTTTTCTCAGCGAGAAAATGCTGTTTTGAAGCCAAGCTTGTATTTAACAATTTCTGCACCAAACTCAAATAAAACTGTGTCTGCCTTCTTATTTAGCCTATATCCACTCAGAAGAGACTGAAAATAAGCTTGTGGGATCTTTCCTTTAAAGACAGTAAATGCATATAATTCAAGCATCGCTCGCTAATCGCCTTTTCTCAGCGAGAAAATGCTGTTTTGAAGCCAAGCTTGTATTTAACAATTTCTGCACCAAACTCAAATAAAATTGTGTCTGCCTTCTAATTTAGCCTAAATCCACTCAGTAGAACATATAAACAAGCTTGTGGGATGTTTCTTTAAAAGACAGTAAATGCATGTAATTAAAGCATCCTTTTATGCTCATAATCGCCTTTTCTCAGCGAGAAAATGCTGTTTTGAAGCCAAGCTTGTATTTTAACAATTTCTGCACCAAACTCAAATAAAACTGTGTCTGCCTTCTTATTTAGCCTATATCCACTCAGGAGAGATTGAAAATAAGCTTGTGGATCTTTCCTTTAAAGACAGTAAATGCATATAATTCAAGCATCGCTCAAATCGCCTTTTCTCAGCGAGAAAATGCTGTTTTGAAGCCAAGCTTGTATTTAACAATTTCTGCACCAAACTCAAATAAAACTGTGTCTGCCTTCTAATTTAGCCTAAATCCACTCAGCAAAACATATAAACAAGCTTGTGGATGTTTCCTTAAAAGACAGTAAATGCATGTAATTCAAGCATCCTTTTATGCTCATAATCGCCTTTTCTCAGCGAGAAAATGCTGTTTTGAAGCCAAGCTTGTATTTAACAATTTCTGCACCAACGTCAAATAAAATGGTGTCTGCCTTCTAATTTAGCCTAAATCCACTCAGGAGTGACTGAAAATAAGCTTGTGTGATGTTTCCTTTAAAGACAGTAAATGCATGTAATTCAAGGATCCTTTTATGCTCGCAATCGCCTTTTCTCAGCGAGAAAATGCTGTTTTGAAGCCAAGCTTGTATTTAACAATTTCTGCACCAAACTAAAATAAAACTGTGTCTGCCTTCTAATTTAGCCTAAATCCACTCACCAGAACATATAAACAAGCTTGTGGGATGTTTCCTTAAAAGACAGTAAATGCATGTAATTCAAGCATCTTATGCTCGCAATCGCCTTTTCTCAGCGAGAAAATGCTGTTTTGAAGCCGAGCTTGTATTTAACAATTTCTGCACCAAACTCAAATAAAACTGTGTCTGCCTTCTAATTTAGCCTAAATCCACTCAGCAGAACATATAAACAAGCTTGTGGGATGTTTCCTTAAAAGACAGTAAATGCATGTAATTCAAGCATCCTTTTATGCTCGCATTCGCCTTTTCTCAGCGAGAAAATGCTGTTTTGAAGCCAAGCTTGTATTTAACAATTTCTGCACCAAACTCAAATAAAACTGTGTCTGCCTTCTTATTTAGCCTATATCCACTCAGGAGAGACTGAAAATAAGCTTGTGGGATCTTTCCTTTAAAGATAGTAAATGCATATAATTCAAGTATCGCTCGCAATCGCCTTTTCTCAGCGAGAAAATGCTGTTTTGAAGCCAAGCTTGTATTTAACAATTTCTGCACCAAACTCAAATAAAACTGTGTCTGCCTTCCTTTTTAGCCTATATCCACTCAGAAGAGACTGAAAATAAGCTTGTGGGATCTTTCCTTTAAAGACAGTAAATGCATATAATTCAAGCATCGCTCGCAATCGCCTTTTCTCAGCGAGAAAATGCTGTTTTGAAGCCAAGCTTGTATTTAACAATTTCTGCACCAAACTCAAATAAAACTGTGTCTGCCTTCTAATTTAGCCTAAATCCACTCAGCAGGACATATAAACAAGCTTGTGGGATGTTTCCTTAAAAGACAGTAAATGCATGTAATTCAAGCATCCTTTTATGCTCGCAATCGCCTTTTCTCAGCGAGAAAATGCTGTTTTGAAGCCAAGCTTGTATTTAACAATTTCTGCACCAAACTCAAATAAAACTGTGTCTGCCTTCTAATGTAGCCTAAATCCACTCAGCAGAACATATAAACAAGCTTGTGGGATGTTTCCTTAAAAGACAGTAAATGCATGTAATTCAAGCATCGCTCATAATCGCCTTTTCTCAGCGAGAAAATGCTGTTTTGAAGCCAAGCTTGTATTTAACAATTTCTGCAGCAAACTCAAATAAAACTGTGTCTGCCTTCTTATTTAGCCTATATCCACTCAGGACAGACTGAAAATAAGCTTGTGGGATGTTTCCTTAAAAGACAGTAAATGCATGTAATTCAAGCATCCTTTTATGCTCAGAATCGCCTTTTCTCAGCGAGAAAATGCTGTTTTGAAGCCAAGCTTGTATTTAACAATTTCTGCACCAAACTCAAATAAAACTGTGTCTGCCTTCTAATTTAGCCTAAATCCACTCAGTAGAACATATAAACAAGCTTGTGGGATGTTTCCTTAAAAGAAAGTAAATGCATGTAATTCAAGCATCCTTTTATGCTCGATTCGCCTTTTCTCAGCGAGAAAATGCTGTTTTGAAGCCAAGCTTGTATTTAACAATTTCTGCACCAAACTCAAATAAAATTGTGTCTGCCTTCTAATTTAGCCTAAATCCACTCAGGAGAGACTGAAAATAAGCTTGTGGGATGTTTCCTTAAAAGACAGTAAATGCATGTAATTCAAGGATCCTATTATGCTCATAATCGCCTTTTCTCAGCGAGAAAATGCTGTTTTGAAGCCAAGCTTGTATTTAACAATTTCTGCACCAAACTCAAATAAAACTGTGTCTGCCTTCTAATTTAGCCTAAATCCACTCAGCAGAACATATAAACAAGCTTGTGGGATGTTTCCTTAAAAGACAGTAAATGCATGTAATTCAAGCATCCTTTTATGCTTTCATAATCGCCTTTTCTCAGCGAGAAAATGCTGTTTTGAAGCCAAGCTTGTATTTAACAATTTCTGCACCAAACTCAAATAAAACTGTGTCTGCCTTCTAATTTAGCCTAAATCCACTCAGTAGAACATATAAACAAGCTTGTGGGATGTTTCCTTAAAAGAAAGTAAATGCATGTAATTCAAGCATCCTTTTATGCTCGATTCGCCTTTTCTCAGCGAGAAAATGCTGTTTTGAAGCCAAGCTTGTATTTAACAATTTCTGCACCAAACTCAAATAAAATTGTGTCTGCCTTCTAATTTAGCCTAAATCCACTCAGGAGAGACTGAAAATACGCTTGTGGGATGTTTCCTTAAAAGACAGTAAATGCATGTAATTCAAGGATCCTTTTATGCTCAAATCGCCTTTTCTCAGCGAGAAAATGCTGTTTTGAAGCCAAGCTTGTATTTAACAATTTCTGCACCAAACTCAAATAAAACTGTGTCTGCCTTCTAATTTAGCCTATATCCACTCAGGAGAGACTGAAAATAAGCTTGTGGGATCTTTCCTTTAAAGACAGTAAATGCATATAATTCAAGCATCGCTCGAATCGCCTTTTCTCAGCGAGAAAATGCTGTTTTGAAGCCAAGCTTGTATTTAACAATTTCTGCACCAAACTCAAATAAAACTGTGTCTGCCTTCTAATTTAGCCTAAATCCACTCAGCAGAACATATAAACAAGCTTGTGGGATGTTTCCTTAAAAGACAGTAAATGCATGTAATTCAAGCATCGCTCGCAATCGCCTTTTCTCAGCGAGAAAATGCTGTTTTGAAGCCAAGCTTGTATTTAACAATTTCTGCACCAAACTCAAATAAAACTGTGTCTGCCTTCTTATTTAGCCTATATCCACTCAGGACAGACTGAAAATAAGCTTGTGGGATGTTTCCTTAAAAGACAGTAAATGCATGTAATTCAAGCATCCTTTTATGCTCGCAATCGCCTTTTCTCAGCGAGAAAATGCTGTTTTGAAGCCAAGCTTGTATTTAACAATTTCTGCACCAAACTCAAATAAAACTGTGTCTGCCTTCTAATTTAGCCTAAATCCACTCAGTAGAACATATAAACAAGCTTGTGGGATGTTTCCTTAAAAGAAAGTAAATGCATGTAATTCAAGCATCCTTTTATGCTCGATTCGCCTTTTCTCAGCGAGAAAATGCTGTTTTGAAGCCAAGCTTGTATTTAACAATTTCTGCACCAAACTCAAATAAAATTGTGTCTGCCTTCTAATTTAGCCTAAATCCACTCAGGAGAGACTGAAAATAAGCTTGTGGGATGTTTCCTTAAAAGACAGTAAATGCATGTAATTCAAGGATCCTATTATGCTCGCAAATCGCCTTTTCTCAGCGAGAAAATGCTGTTTTGAAGCCAAGCTTGTATTTAACAATTTCTGCACCAAACTCAAATAAAACTGTGTCTGCCTTCTAATTTAGCCTAAATCCACTCAGCAGAACATATAAACAAGCTTGTGGGATGTTTCCTTAAAAGACAGTAAATGCATGTAATTCAAGCATCCTTTTATGCTCATAATCGCCTTTTCTCAGCGAGAAAATGCTGTTTTGAAGCCAAGCTTGTATTTAACAATTTCTGCACCAAACTCAAATAAAACTGTGTCTGCCTTCTAATTTAGCCTAAATCCACTCAGTAGAACATATAAACAAGCTTGTGGGATGTTTCCTTAAAAGAAAGTAAATGCATGTAATTCAAGCATCCTTTTATGCTCGCATTCGCCTTTTCTCAGCGAGAAAATGCTGTTTTGAAGCCAAGCTTGTATTTAACAATTTCTGCACCAAACTCAAATAAAATTGTGTCTGCCTTCTAATTTAGCCTAAATCCACTCAGGAGAGACTGAAAATACGCTTGTGGGATGTTTCCTTAAAAGACAGTAAATGCATGTAATTCAAGGATCCTTTTATGCTCACAATCGCCTTTTCTCAGCGAGAAAATGCTGTTTTGAAGCCAAGCTTGTATTTAACAATTTCTGCACCAAACTCAAATAAAACTGTGTCTGCCTTCTAATTTAGCCTATATCCACTCAGGAGAGACTGAAAATAAGCTTGTGGATCTTTCCTTTAAAGACAGTAAATGCATATAATTCAAGCATCGCTCGCAATCGCCTTTTCTCAGCGAGAAAATGCTGTTTTGAAGCCAAGCTTGTATTTAACAATTTCTGCACCAAACTCAAATAAAACTGTGTCTGCCTTCTAATTTAGCCTAAATCCACTCAGCAGAACATATAAACAAGCTTGTGGGATGTTTCCTTAAAAGACAGTAAATGCATGTAATTCAAGCATCCTTTTATGCTCATGCAATCGCCTTTTCTCAGCGAGAAAATGCTGTTTTGAAGCCAAGCTTGTATTTAACAATTTCTGCACCAAACTCAAATAAAACTGTGTCTGCCTTCTAATTTAGCCTAAATCCACTCAGTAGAACATATAAACAAGCTTGTGGATGTTTCCTTAAAAGAAAGTAAATGCATGTAATTCAAGCATCCTTTTATGCTCGATTCGCCTTTTCTCAGCGAGAAAATGCTGTTTTGAAGCCAAGCTTGTATTTAACAATTTCTGCAACAAACTCAAATAAAATTGTGTCTGCCTTCTAATTTAGCCTAAATCCACTCAGGAAAGACTGAAAATACGCTTGTGGGATGTTTCCTTAAAAGACAGTAAATGCATGTAATTCAAGGATCCTTTTATGCTCAGAATCGCCTTTTCTCAGCGAAAAATGCTGTTTTGAAGCCAAGCTTGTATTTAACAATTTCTGCACCAAACTCAAATAAAACTGTGTCTGCCTTCTAATTTAGCCTAAATCCACTCAGCAGAACATATAAACAAGCTTGTGGGATGTTTCCTTAAAAGACAGTAAATGCATGTAATTCAAGGATCCTTTTATGCTCAGATTCGCCTTTTCTCAGCGAGAAAATGCTGTTTTGAAGCCAAGCTTGTATTTAACAATTTCTGCACCAAACTCAAATAAAACTGTGTCTGCCTTCTTATTTAGCCTATATCCACTCAGGAGAGACTGAAAATAAGCTTGTGGGATCTTTCCTTTAAAGACAGTAAATGCATATAATTCAAGCATCGCTCGCAATCGCCTTTTCTCAGCGAGAAAATGCTGTTTTGAAACCAAGCTTGTATTTAACAATTTCTGCACCAAACTCAAATAAAACTGTGTCTGCCTTCTAATTTAGCCTAAATCCACTCAGTAGAACATATAAACAAGCTTGTGGGATGTTTCCTTAAAAGACAGTAAATGCATGTAATTCAAGCATCCTTTATGCTCAGATTCGCCTTTTCTCAGCGAGAAAATGCTGTTTTGAAGCCAAGCTTGTATTTAACAATTTCTGCACCAAACTCAAATAAAATTGTGTCTGCCTTCTAATTTAGCCTAAATCCACTCAGGAGAGACTGAAAATAAGCTTGTGGGATGTTTCCTTAAAAGACAGTAAATGCATGTAATTCAAGGATCCTTTTATGCTCGCAATCGCCTTTTCTCAGCTAGAAAATGCTGTTTTGAAGCCAAGCTTGTATTTAACAATTTCTGCACCAAACTCAAATAAAACTGTGTCTGCCTTCTAATTTAGCCTAAATCCACTCAGTAGAACATATAAACAAGCTTGTGGGATGTTTCCTTAAAAGACAGTAAATGCATGTAATTCAAGCATCCTTTTATGCTCGCATTCGCCTTTTCTCAGCGAGAAATGCTGTTTTGAAACCAAGCTTGTATTTAACAATTTCTGCACCAAACTCAAATAAAACTGTGTCTGCCTTCTTATTTAGCCTAAATCCACTCAGAAGAGACTGAAAATAAGCTTGTGGATGTTTCCTTAAAAGACAGTAAATGCATGTAATTCAAGCATCCTTTTATGCTCGCATTCGCCTTTTCTCAGCGAGAAAATGCTGTTTTGAAGCCAAGCTTGTATTTAACAATTTCTGCACTAAACTCAAATAAAACTGTGTCTGCCTTCTAATTTAGCCTAAATCCACTCAGCAGAACATATAAACAAGCTTGTGGGATGTTTCCTTAAAAGACAGTAAATGCATGTAATTCAAGCATCGCTGCAAATCGCCTTTTCTCAGCGAGAAAATGCTGTTTTGAAGCCAAGCTTGTATTTAACAATTTCTGCACCAAACTCAAATAAAACTGTGTCTGCCTTCTAATTTAGCCTAAATCCACTCAGTAGAACATATAAACAAGCTTGTGGGATGTTTCCTTAAAAGACAGTAAATGCATGTAATTCAAGCATCCTTTTATGCTCTCATAATCGCCTTTTCTCAGCGAGAAAATGCTGTTTTGAAGCCAAGCTTGTATTTAACAATTTCTGCACCAAACTCAAATAAAACTGTGTCTGCCTTCTTATTTAGCCTATATCCACTCAGGAGAGACTGAAAATAAGCTTGTGGGATCTTTCCTTTAAAGACAGTAAATGCATATAATTCAAGCATCGCTGCAATCGCCTTTTCTCAGCGAGAAAATGCTGTTTTGAAACCAAGCTTGTATTTAACAATTTCTGCACCAAACTCAAATAAAACTGTGTCTGCCTTCTAATTTAGTCTAAATCCACTCAGTAGAACATATAAACAAGCTTGTGGGATGTTTCCTTAAAAGACAGTAAATGCATGTAATTAAAGCATCCTTTTATGCTCGATTCGCCTTTTCTCAGCGAAAAATGCTGTTTTGAAGCCAAGCTTGTATTTAACAATTTCTGCACCAAACTCAAATAAAACTGTGTCTGCCTTCTAATTTAGCCTAAATCCACTCAGCAGAACATATAAACAAGCTTGTGGGATGTTTCCTTAAAAGACAGTAAATGCATGTAATTCAAGCATCGCTCAGAATCGCCTTTTCTCAGCGAGAAAATGCTGTTTTGAAGCCAAGCTTGTATTTAACAATTTCTGCACCAAACTCAAATAAAACTGTGTCTGCCTTCTAATTTAGCCTAAATCCACTCAGTAGAACATATAAACAAGCTTGTGGATGTTTCCTTAAAAGACAGTAAATGCATGTAATTCAAGCATCCTTTTATGTCTGAATCGCCTTTTCTCAGCGAGAAAATGCTGTTTTGAAGCCAAGCTTGTATTTAACAATTTCTGCACCAAACTCAAATAAAATTGTGTCTGCCTTCTAATTTAGCCTAAATCCACTCAGCAGAACATATAAACAAGCTTGTGGGATGTTTCCTTAAAAGACAGTAAATGCATGTAATTCAAGCATCCTTTTATGTCAGATTCGCCTTTTCTCAGCGAGAAAATGCTGTTTTGAAGCCAAACTTGTATTTAACAATTTCTGCACCAAACTCAAATAAAACTGTGTCTGCCTTCTTATTTAGCCTATATCCACTCAGGAGAGACTGAAAATAAGCTTGTGGGATCTTTCCTTTAAAGACAGTAAATGCATATAATTCAAGCATCGCTCAGAATCGCCTTTTCTCAGCGAGAAAATGCTGTTTTGAAGCCAAGCTTGTATTTAACAATTTCTGCACCAAACTCAAATAAAACTGTGTCTGCCTTCTAATTTAGTCTAAATCCACTCAGTAGAACATATAAACAAGCTTGTGGGATGTTTCCTTAAAAGACAGTAAATGCATGTAATTAAAGCATCCTTTTATGCTCGCATTCGCCTTTTCTCAGCGAGAAAATGCTGTTTTGAAGCCAAGCTTGTATTTAACAATTTCTGCACCAAACTCAAATAAAACTGTGTCTGCCTTCTAATTTAGCCTAAATCCACTCAGCAGAACATATAAACAAGCTTGTGGGATGTTTCCTTAAAAGACAGTAAATGCATGTAATTCAAGCATCGCTCATAATCGCCTTTTCTCAGCGAGAAAATGCTGTTTTGAAGCCAAGCTTGTATTTAACAATTTCTGCACCAAACTCAAATAAAACTGTGTCTGCCTTCTTATTTAGCCTATATCCACTCAGGACAGACTGAAAATAAGCTTGTGGGATGTTTCCTTAAAAGACAGTAAATGCATGTAATTCAAGCATCCTTTTATGCTCGAATCGCCTTTTCTCAGCGAGAAAATGCTGTTTTGAAGCCAAGCTTGTATTTAACAATTTCTGCACCAAACTCAAATAAAACTGTGTCTGCCTTCTAATTTAGCCTAAATCCACTCAGTAGAACATATAAACAAGCTTGTGGGATGTTTCCTTAAAAGACAGTAAATGCATGTAATTCAAGCATCCTTTTATGCTCGCATTCGCCTTTTCTCAGCGAGAAATGCTGTTTTGAAACCAAGCTTGTATTTAACAATTTCTGCACCAAACTCAAATAAAACTGTGTCTGCCTTCTAATTTAGCCTACATCCACTCAGAAGAGACTGAAAATAAGCTTGTGTGATGTTTTCTTTAAAAGACAGTAAATGCATGTAATTCAAGCATCCTTTTATGCTCGCATTCGCCTTTTCTCAGCGAGAAAATGCTGTTTTGAAGCCAAGCTTGTATTTAACAATTTCTGCACCAAACTCAAATAAAACTGTGTCTGCCTTGTAATTTAGCCTAAATCCACTCAGCAGAACATATAAACAAGCTTATGGGATGTTTCCTTAAAAGACAGTAAATGCATGTAATTCAAGCATCGCTCAGAATCGCCTTTTCTCAGCGAGAAAATGCTGTTTTGAAGCCAAGCTTGTATTTAACAATTTCTGCACCAAACTCAAATAAAACTGTGTCTGCCTTCTAATTTAGCCTAAATCCACTCAGTAGAACATATAAACAAGCTTGTGGGATGTTTCCTTAAAAGAAAGTAAATGCATGTAATTCAAGCATCCTTTTATGCTCGATTCGCCTTTTCTCAGCGAGAAAATGCTGTTTTGAAGCCAAGCTTGTATTTAACAATTTCTGCACCAAACTCAAATAAATTTGTGTCTGCCTTCTAATTTAGCCTAAATCCACTCAGGAGAGACTGAAAATAAGCTTGTGGGATGTTTCCTTAAAAAACAGTAAATGCATGTAATTCAAGGATCCTTTTATGCTCGCATTCGCCTTTTCTCAGCGAGAAAATGCTGTTTTGAAGCCAAGCTTGTATTTAACAATTTCTGCACCAAACTCAAATAAAACTGTGTCTGCCTTCTAATTTAGCCTAAATCCACTCAGTAGAACATATAAACAAGCTTGTGGGATGTTTCCTTAAAAGACAGTAAATGCATGTAATTCAAGCATCCTTTTATGCTCGCATTCGCCTTTTCTCAGCGAGAAATGCTGTTTTCAAACCAAGCTTGTATTTAACAATTTCTGCACCAAACTCAAATAAAACTGTGTCTGCCTTCTTATTTAGCCTAAATCCACTCAGAAGAGACTGAAAATAAGCTTGTGGGATGTTTCCTTAAAAGACAGTAAATGCATGTAATTCAAGCATCCTTTATGCTCGCATTCGCCTTTTCTCAGCGAGAAAATGCTGTTTTGAAGCCAAGCTTGTATTTAACAATTTCTGCACCAAACTCAAATAAAACTGTGTCTGCCTTCTTATTTAGCCTATATCCACTCAGGAGAGACTGAAAATGAGCTTGTGGGATCTTTCCTTTAAAGACAGTAAATGCATATAATTCAAGCATCGCTCAGAATCGCCTTTTCTCAGCGAGAAAATGCTGTTTTGAAGCCAAGCTTGTATTTAACAATTTCTGCACCAAACTCAAATAAAATTGTGTCTGCCTTCTAATTTAGCCTAAATCCACTCAGGAGAGACTGAAAATAAGCTTGTGGGATGTTTCCTTAAAAGACAGTAAATGCATGTAATTCAAGGATCCTTTTATGCTCATAAATCGCCTTTTCTCAGCGAGAAAATGCTGTTTTGAAGCCAAGCTTGTATTTAACAATTTCTGCACCAAACTCAAATAAAACTGTGTCTGCCTTCTTATTTAGCCTAAATCCACTCAGGAGAGACTGAAAATAAGCTTGTGGGATGTTTCCTTAAAAGACAGTAAATGCATGTAATTAAAGCATCCTTTTATGCTCAGATTCGCCTTTTCTCAGCGAGAAAATGCTGTTTTGAAACCAAGCTTGTATTTAACAATTTCTGCACCAAACTCAAATAAAACTGTGTCTGCCTTCTAATTTAGCCTAAATCCACTCAGCAGAACATATAAACAAGCTTGTGGGATGTTTCCTTAAAAGACAGTAAATGCATGTAATTCAAGCATCCTTTTATGCTCAGCAATCGCCTTTTCTCAGCGAGAAAATGCTGTTTTGAAGCCAAGCTTGTATTTAACAATTTCTGCACCAAACTCAAATAAAACTGTGTCTGCCTTCTAATTTAGCCTAAATCCACTCAGAAGAGACTGAAAATAAGCTTGTGGGATGTTTCCTTAAAAGACAGTAAATGCATGTAATTCAAGCATCCTTTTATGCTCGATGCGCCTTTTCTCAGCGAGAAAATGCTGTTTTGAAGCCAAGCTTGTATTTAACAATTTCTGCACCAAACTCAAATAAAACTGTGTCTGCCTTCTAATTTAGCCTAAATCCACTCAGCAGAACATATAAACAAGCTTGTGGGATGTTTCCTTAAAAGACAGTAAATGCATGTAATTCAAGCATCGCTCAAGCAATCGCCTTTTCTCAGCGAAAAATGCTGTTTTGAAGCCAAGCTTGTATTTAACAATTTCTGCACCAAACTCAAATAAAACTGTGTCTGCCTTCTAATTTAGCCTAAATCCACTCAGTAGAACATATAAACAAGCTTGTGGGATGTTTCCTTAAAAGACAGTAAATGCATGTAATTCAAGCATCCTTTTATGTCATAATCGCCTTTTCTCAGCGAGAAAATGCTGTTTTGAAGCCAAGCTTGTATTTAACAATTTCTGCACCAAACTCAAATAAAATTGTGTCTGCCTTCTAATTTAGCCTAAATCCACTCAGCAGAACATATAAACAAGCTTGTGGGATGTTTCCTTAAAAGACAGTAAATGCATGTAATTCAAGCATCCTTTTATGCTCGATTCGCCTTTTCTCAGCGAGAAAATGCTGTTTTGAAGCCAAACTTGTATTTAACAATTTCTGCACCAAACTCAAATAAAACTGTGTCTGCCTTCTTATTTAGCCTATATCCACTCAGGAGAGACTGAAAATAAGCTTGTGGATCTTTCCTTTAAAGACAGTAAATGCATATAATTCAAGCATCGCTCAGAATCGCCTTTTCTCAGCGAGAAAATGCTGTTTTGAAGCCAAGCTTGTATTTAACAATTTCTGCACCAAACTCAAATAAAACTGTGTCTGCCTTCTAATTTAGTCTAAATCCACTCAGTAGAACATATAAACAAGCTTGTGGGATGTTTCCTTAAAAGACAGTAAATGCATGTAATTAAAGCATCCTTTTATGCTCAGATTCGCCTTTTCTCAGCGAGAAAATGCTGTTTTGAAGCCAAGCTTGTATTTAACAATTTCTGCACCAAACTCAAATAAAACTGTGTCTGCCTTCTAATTTAGCCTAAATCCACTCAGCAGAACATATAAACAAGCTTGTGGGATGTTTCCTTAAAAGACAGTAAATGCATGTAATTCAAGCATCGCTCAGAATCGCCTTTTCTCAGCGAGAAAATGCTGTTTTGAAGCCAAGCTTGTATTTAACAATTTCTGCACCAAACTCAAATAAAACTGTGTCTGCCTTCTTATTTAGCCTATATCCACTCAGGACAGACTGAAAATAAGCTTGTGGGATGTTTCCTTAAAAGACAGTAAATGCATGTAATTCAAGCATCCTTTTATGCTCGCAATCGCCTTTCTCAGCGAGAAAATGCTGTTTTGAAGCCAAGCTTGTATTTAACAATTTCTGCACCAAACTCAAATAAAACTGTGTCTGCCTTCTAATTTAGCCTAAATCCACTCAGTAGAACATATAAACAAGCTTGTGGGATGTTTCCTTAAAAGACAGTAAATGCATGTAATTCAAGCATCCTTTATGCTCAGATTCGCCTTTTCTCAGCGAGAAATGCTGTTTTGAAACCAAGCTTGTATTTAACAATTTCTGCACCAAACTCAAATAAAACTGTGTCTGCCTTCTAATTTAGCCTACATCCACTCAGAAGAGACTGAAAATAAGCTTGTGTGATGTTTTCTTTAAAAGACAGTAAATGCATGTAATTCAAGCATCCTTTTATGCTCGCATTCGCCTTTTCTCAGCGAGAAAATGCTGTTTTGAAGCCAAGCTTGTATTTAACAATTTCTGCACCAAACTCAAATAAAACTGTGTCTGCCTTGTAATTTAGCCTAAATCCACTCAGCAGAACATATAAACAAGCTTATGGGATGTTTCCTTAAAAGACAGTAAATGCATGTAATTCAAGCATCGCTCGCAATCGCCTTTTCTCAGCGAGAAAATGCTGTTTTGAAGCCAAGCTTGTATTTAACAATTTCTGCACCAAACTCAAATAAAACTGTGTCTGCCTTCTAATTTAGCCTAAATCCACTCAGTAGAACATATAAACAAGCTTGTGGGATGTTTCCTTAAAAGAAAGTAAATGCATGTAATTCAAGCATCCTTTTATGCTCGCATTCGCCTTTTCTCAGCGAGAAAATGCTGTTTTGAAGCCAAGCTTGTATTTAACAATTTCTGCACCAAACTCAAATAAATTTGTGTCTGCCTTCTAATTTAGCCTAAATCCACTCAGGAGAGACTGAAAATAAGCTTGTGGGATGTTTCCTTAAAAACAGTAAATGCATGTAATTCAAGGATCCTTTTATGTCTCGATTCGCCTTTTCTCAGCGAGAAAATGCTGTTTTGAAGCCAAGCTTGTATTTAACAATTTCTGCACCAAACTCAAATAAAACTGTGTCTGCCTTCTAATTTAGCCTAAATCCACTCAGTAGAACATATAAACAAGCTTGTGGGATGTTTCCTTAAAAGACAGTAAATGCATGTAATTCAAGCATCCTTTTATGCTCGCATTCGCCTTTTCTCAGCGAGAAATGCTGTTTTCAAACCAAGCTTGTATTTAACAATTTCTGCACCAAACTCAAATAAAACTGTGTCTGCCTTCTTATTTAGCCTAAATCCACTCAGAAGAGACTGAAAATAAGCTTGTGGGATGTTTCCTTAAAAGACAGTAAATGCATGTAATTCAAGCATCCTTTTATGCTCGCATTCGCCTTTTCTCAGCGAGAAAATGCTGTTTTGAAGCCAAGCTTGTATTTAACAATTTCTGCACCAAACTCAAATAAAACTGTGTCTGCCTTCTTATTTAGCCTATATCCACTCAGGAGAGACTGAAAATGAGCTTGTGGGATCTTTCCTTTAAAGACAGTAAATGCATATAATTCAAGCATCGCTCGCAATCGCCTTTTCTCAGCGAGAAAATGCTGTTTTGAAGCCAAGCTTGTATTTAACAATTTCTGCACCAAACTCAAATAAAATTGTGTCTGCCTTCTAATTTAGCCTAAATCCACTCAGGAGAGACTGAAAATAAGCTTGTGGGATGTTTCCTTAAAAGACAGTAAATGCATGTAATTCAAGGATCCTTTTATGCTCGCAATCGCCTTTTCTCAGCGAGAAAATGCTGTTTTGAAGCCAAGCTTGTATTTAACAATTTCTGCACCAAACTCAAATAAAACTGTGTCTGCCTTCTTATTTAGCCTAAATCCACTCAGGAGAGACTGAAAATAAGCTTGTGGGATGTTTCCTTAAAAGACAGTAAATGCATGTAATTAAAGCATCCTTTTATGCTCAGATTCGCCTTTTCTCAGCGAGAAAATGCTGTTTTGAAACCAAGCTTGTATTTAACAATTTCTGCACCAAACTCAAATAAAACTGTGTCTGCCTTCTAATTTAGCCTAAATCCACTCAGCAGAACATATAAACAAGCTTGTGGGATGTTTCCTTAAAAGACAGTAAATGCATGTAATTCAAGCATCCTTTTATGCTCGCAATCGCCTTTTCTCAGCGAGAAAATGCTGTTTTGAAGCCAAGCTTGTATTTAACAATTTCTGCACCAAACTCAAATAAAACTGTGTCTGCCTTCTAATTTAGCCTAAATCCACTCAGAAGAGACTGAAAATAAGCTTGTGGATGTTTCCTTAAAAGACAGTAAATGCATGTAATTCAAGCATCCTTTTATGCTCGCATGATGCCTTTTCTCAGCGAGAAAATGCTGTTTTGAAGCCAAGCTTGTATTTAACAATTTCTGCACCAAACTCAAATAAAACTGTGTCTGCCTTCTAATTTAGCCTAAATCCACTCAGCAGAACATATAAACAAGCTTGTGGGATGTTTCCTTAAAAGACAGTAAATGCATGTAATTCAAGCATCGCTCGCAATCGCCTTTTCTCAGCGAGAAAATGCTGTTTGGAAGCCAAGCTTGTATTTAACAATTTCTGCACCAAACTCAAATAAAACTGTGTCTGCCTTCTAATTTAGCCTAAATCCACTCAGCAGAACATATAAACAAGCTTGTGGGATGTTTCCTTAAAAGACAGTAAATGCATGTAATTCAAGCATCCTTTTATGCTCGCAATCGCCTTTTCTCAGCGAGAAAATGCTCTTTTGAAGCCAAGCTTGTATTTAACAATTTCTGCACCAAACTCAAATAAAACTGTGTCTGCCTTCTAATTTAGCCTAAATCCACTCAGGAGAACATATAAACAAGCTTGTGGGATGTTTCCTTAAAAGACAGTAAATGCATGTAATTCAAGCATCCTTTTATGCTTTGAATCGCCTTTTCTCAGCGAGAAAATGCTGTTTTGAAGCCAAGCTTGTATTTAACAATTTCTGCACCAAACTCAAATAAAATTGTGTCTGCCTTCTAATTTAGCCTAAATCCACTCAGCAGAACATATAAACAAGCTTGTGGGATGTTTCCTTAAAAGACAGTAAATGCCTGTAATTCAAGCATCCTTTTATGCTCGCATTCGCCTTTTCTCAGCGAGAAAATGCTGTTTTGAAACCAAGCTTGTATTTAACAATTTCTGCACCAAACTCAAATAAAACTGTGTCTGCCTTCTAATTTAGCCTTAATCCACTCAGAAGAGACTGAAAATAAGCTTGTGGGATGTTTCCTTAAAAGACAGTAAATGCATGAAATTCAAGCATCCTTTTATGCTCGCAATCGCCTTTTCTCAGCGAGAAAATGCTGTTTTGAAACCAAGCTTGTATTTAACAATTTCTGCACCAAACTCAAATAAAACTGTGTCTGCCTTCTAATTTAGCCTAAATCCACTCAGTAGAAAATATAAACAAGCTTGTGGGATGTTTCCTTAAAAGACAGTAAATGCATGTAATTCAAGCATCCTTTTATGCTTTCATAATCGCCTTTTCTCAGCGAGAAAATGCTGTTTTGAAACCAAGCTTGTATTTAACAATTTCTGCACCAAACTCAAATAAAACTGTGTCTGCCTTCTAATTTAGCCTTAATCCACTCAGAAGAGACTGAAAATAAGCTTGTGGGATGTTTCCTTAAAAGACAGTAAATGCATGTAATTCAAGCATCCTTTTATGTCTCGATTCGCCTTTTCTCAGCGAGAAAATGCTGTTTTGAAGCCAAGCTTGTATTTAACAATTTCTGCACCAAACTCAAATAAAACTGTGTCTGCCTTCTAATTTAGCCTAAATCCACTCAGCAGAACATATAAACAAGCTTGTGGGATGTTTCCTTAAAAGACAGTAAATGCATGTAATTCAAGCATCCTTTTATGTCAGAATCGCCTTTTCTCAGCGAGAAAATGCTGTTTTGAAGCCAAGCTTGTATTTAACAATTTCTGCACCAAACTCAAATAAAACTGTGTCTGCCTTCTGATTTAGCCTAAATCCACTCAGAAGAGACTGAAAATAAGCTTGTGGGATGTTTCCTTAAAAGACAGTAAATGCATGTAATTCAAGCATCCTTTTATGCTCATAATCGCCTTTTCTCAGCGAGAAAATGCTGTTTTGAAACCAAGCTTGTATTTAACAATTTCTGCACCAAACTCAAATAAAACTGTGTCTGCCTTCTAATTTAGCCTAAATCCACTCAGGAGAGACTGAAAATAAGCTTGTGGGATGTTTCCTTAAAAGACAGTAAATGCATGTAATTCAAGCATCCTTTTATGCTCGCATTCGCCTTTTCTCAGCGAGAAAATGCTGTTTTGAAGCCAAGCTTGTATTTAACAATTTCTGCACCAAACTCAAATAAAACTGTGTCTGCCTTCTAATTTAGCCTAAATCCACTCAGCAGAACATATAAACAAGCTTGTGGATGTTTCCTTAAAAGACAGTAAATGCATGTAATTCAAGCATCCTTTTATGCTCATAATCGCCTTTTCTCAGCGAGAAAATGCTGTTTTGAAGCCAAGCTTGTATTTAACAATTTCTGCACCAAACTCAAATAAAACTGTGTCTGCCTTCTAATTTAGCCTAAATCCACTCAGTAGAACATATAAACAAGCTTGTGGATGTTTCCTTAAAAGACAGTAAATGCATGTAATTCAAGCATCCTTTTATGCTCGCAATCGCCTTTTCTCAGCGAGAAAATGCTGTTTTGAAGCCAAGCTTGTATTTAACAATTTCTGCACCAAACTCAAATAAAACTGTGTCTGCCTTCTTATTTAGCCTAAATCCACTCAGAAGAGACTGAAAATAAGCTTGTGGCATGTTTCCTTAAAAGACAGTAAATGCATGTAATTCAAGCATCCTTTTATGCTCGATTCGCCTTTTCTCAGCGAGAAAATGCTGTTTTGAAGCCAAGCTTGTATTTAACAATTTCTGCACCAAACTCAAATAAAACTGTGTCTGCCTTCTAATTTAGCCTAAATCCACTCAGCAGAACATATAAACAAGCTTTTGGGATGTTTCCTTAAAAGACAGTAAATGCATGTAATTCAAGCATCCTTTTATGCTCGCAATCGCCTTTTCTCAGCGAGAAAATGCTGTTTTGAAGCCAAGCTTGTATTTAACAATTTCTGCACCAAACTCAAATAAAACTGTGTCTGCCTTCTTATTTAGCCTATATCCACTCAGGAGAGACTGAAAATAAGCTTGTGGGATCTTTCCTTTAAAGACAGTAAATGCATATAATTCAAGCATCGCTCGCAATCGCCTTTTCTCAGCGAGAAAATGCTGTTTTGAAGCCAAGCTTGTATTTAACAATTTCTGCACCAAACTGAAATAAAACTGTGTCTTCCTTCTAATTTAGCCTAAATCCACTCAGCAGAACATATAAACAAGCTTGTGGGATGTTTCCTTAAAAGACAGTAAATGCATGTAATTCAAGCATCCTTTTATGCTCGCAATCGCCTTTCTCAGCGAGAAAATGCTGTTTTGAAGCCAAGCTTGTATTTAACAATTTCTGCACCAAACTCAAATAAAACTGTGTCTGCCTTCTAATTTAGCCTAAATCCACTCAGCAGAACATATAAACAAGCTTGTGGGATGTTTCCTTAAAAGACAGTAAATGCATGTAATTCAAGCATCCTTTTATGCTCGATTCGCCTTTTCTCAGCGAGAAAATGCTGTTTTGAAGCCAAGCTTGTATTTAACAATTTCTGCACCAAACTCAAATAAAATTGTGTCTGCCTTCTAATTTAGCCTAAATCCACTCAGCAGAACATATAAACAAGCTTGTGGGATGTTTCCTTAAAAGACAGTAAATGCATGTAATTCAAGCATCCTTTTATGTCAGATTCGCCTTTTCTCAGCGAGAAAATGCTGTTTTGAAACCAAGCTTGTATTTAACAATTTCTGCACCAAACTCAAATAAAACTGTGTCTGCCTTCTGATTTAGCCTAAATCCACTCAGAAGAGACTGAAAATAAGCTTGTGGGATGTTTCCTTAAAAGACAGTAAATGCATGTAATTCAAGCATCCTTTTATGCTCGATTCGCCTTTTCTCAGCGAGAAAATGCTGTTTTGAAGCCAAGCTTGTATTTAACAATTTCTGCACCAAACTCAAATAAAACTGTGTCTGCCTTCTAATTTAGCCTAAATCCACTCAGTAGAACATATAAACAAGCTTGTGGGATGTTTCCTTAAAAGAAAGTAAATGCATGTAATTCAAGCATCCTTTTATGCTCGATTCGCCTTTTCTCAGCGAGAAAATGCTGTTTTGAAGCCAAGCTTGTATTTAACAATTTCTGCACCAAACTCAAATAAAACTGTGTCTCCCTTCTTATTTAGCCTAAATCCACTCAGAAGAGACTGAAAATAAGCTTGTGGGATGTTTCCTTAAAAGACAGTAAATGCATGTAATTCAAGCATCCTTTTATGCTCAGAATCGCCTTTTCTCAGCGAGAAAATGCTGTTTTGAAGCCAAGCTTGTATTTAACAATTTCTGCACCAAACTCAAATAAAACTGTGTCTGCCTTCTGATTTAGCCTAAATCCACTCAGAAGAGACTGAAAATAAGCTTGTGGATGTTTCCTTAAAAGACAGTAAATGCATGTAATTCAAGCATCCTTTTATGCTCAGCAAATCGCCTTTTCTCAGCGAGAAAATGCTGTTTTGAAACCAAGCTTGTATTTAACAATTTCTGCACCAAACTCAAATAAAACTGTGTCTGCCTTCTTATTTAGCCTAAATCCACTCAGAAGAGACTGAAAATAAGCTTGTGGGATGTTTCCTTAAAAGACAGTAAATGCATGTAATTCAAGCATCCTTTTATGCTCGATTCGCCTTTTCTCAGCGAGAAAATGCTGTTTTGAAGCCAAGCTTGTATTTAACAATTTCTGCACCAAACTCAAATAAAACTGTGTCTGCCTTCTAATTTAGCCTAAATCCACTCAGCAGAACATATAAACAAGCTTGTGGGATGTTTCCTTAAAAGACAGTAAATGCATGTAATTCAAGCATCCTTTTATGCTACAATCGCCTTTTCTCAGCGAGAAAATGCTGTTTTGAAGCCAAGCTTGTATTTAACAATTTCTGCACCAAACTCAAATAAAACTGTGTCTGCCTTCTAATTTAGCCTAAATCCACTCAGTAGAACATATAAACAAGCTTGTGGATGTTTCCTTAAAAGAAAGTAAATGCATGTAATTCAAGCATCCTTTTATGCTCGATTCGCCTTTTCTCAGCGAGAAAATGCTGTTTTGAAGCCAAGCTTGTATTTAACAATTTCTGCACCAAACTCAAATAAAACTGTGTCTCCCTTCTTATTTAGCCTAAATCCACTCAGAAGAGACTGAAAATAAGCTTGTGGGATGTTTCCTTAAAAGACAGTAAATGCATGTAATTCAAGCATCCTTTATGCTCGATTCGCCTTTTCTCAGCGAGAAAATGCTGTTTTGAAGCCAAGCTTGTATTTAACAATTTCTGCACCAAACTCAAATAAAACTGTGTCTGCCTTCTTATTTAGCCTATATCCACTCAGGAGAGACTGAAAATAAGCTTGTGGGATCTTTCCTTTAAAGACAGTAAATGCATATAATTCAAGCATCGCTGCAATCGCCTTTTCTCAGCGAGAAAATGCTGTTTTGAAGCCAAGCTTGTATTTAACAATTTCTGCACCAAACTCAAATAAAACTGTGTCTGCCTTCTAATTTAGCCTAAATCCACTCAGCAGAACATATAAACAAGCTTGTGGGATGTTTCCTTAAAAGACAGTAAATGCATGTAATTCAAGCATCCTTTTATGCTCGCAATCGCCTTTCTCAGCGAGAAAATGCTGTTTTGAAGCCAAGCTTGTATTTAACAATTTCTGCACCAAACTCAAATAAAACTGTGTCTGCCTTCTAATTTAGCCTAAATCCACTCAGCAGAACATATAAACAAGCTTGTGGGATGTTTCCTTAAAAGACAGTAAATGCATGTAATTCAAGCATCCTTTTATGCTCGATTCGCCTTTTCTCAGCGAGAAAATGCTGTTTTGAAGCCAAGCTTGTATTTAACAATTTCTGCACCAAACTCAAATAAAATTGTGTCTGCCTTCTAATTTAGCCTAAATCCACTCAGCAGAACATATAAACAAGCTTGTGGGATGTTTCCTTAAAAGATAGTAAATGCATGTAATTCAAGCATCCTTTTATGTCGATTCGCCTTTTCTCAGCGAGAAAATGCTGTTTTGAAGCCAAGCTTGTATTTAACAATTTCTGCACCAAACTCAAATAAAACTGTGTCTGCCTTCTTATTTAGCCTATATCCACTCAGGAGAGACTGAAAATAAGCTTGTGGGATCTTTCCTTTAAAGACAGTAAATGCATATAATTCAAGCATCGCTAGCAATCGCCTTTTCTCAGCGAGAAAATGTTGTTTTGAAGCCAAGCTTGTATTTAACAATTTCTGCACCAAACTCAAATAAAACTGTGTCTGCCTTCTTATTTAGCCTATATCCACTCAGGACAGACTGAAAATAAGATTGTGGGATGTTTCCTTAAAAGACAGTAAATGCATGTAATTCAAGGATCCTTTGATGCTCGCAATCGCCTTTTCTCAGCGAGAAAATGCTGTTTTGAAGCCAAGCTTGTATTTAACAATTTCTGCACCAAACTCAAATAAAACTGTGTCTGCCTTCTTATTTAGCCTATATCCACTCAGGACAGACTGAAAATAAGCTTGTGGGATGTTTCCTTAAAAGACAATAAATGCATGTAATTCAAGGATCCTTTTATGCTCGCAATCGCCTTTTCTCAGCGAGAAAATGCTGTTTTGAAGCCAAGCTTGTATTTAACAATTTCTGCACCAAACTCAAATAAAACTGTGTCTGCCTTCTAATTTAGCCTAAATCCACTCAGCAGAACATATAAACAAGCTTGTGGGATGTTTCCTTAAAAGACAGTAAATGCATGTAATTCAAGCATCCTTTTATGCTCGCAATCGCGTTTCTCAGCGAGAAAATGCTGTTTTGAAGCCAAGCTTGTATTTAACAATTTCTGCACCAAACTCAAATAAAACTGTGTCTGCCTTCTAATTTAGCCTAAATCCACTCAGCAGAACATATAAACAAGCTTGTGGGATGTTTCCTTAAAAGACAGTAAATGCATGTAATTCAAGCATCCTTTTATGCTCAGATTCGCCTTTTCTCAGCGAGAAAATGCTGTTTTGAAGCCAAGCTTGTATTTAACAATTTCTGCACCAAACTCAAATAAAACTGTGTCTGCCTTCTAATTTAGCCTAAATCCACTCAGTAGAACATATAAACAAGCTTGTGGGATGTTTCCTTAAAAGACAGTAAATGCATGTAATTCAAGCATCGCTCGCAATCGCCTTTTCTCAGCGAGAAAATGCTGTTTTGAAGCCAAGCTTGTATTTAACAATTTCTGCACCAAACTCAAATAAAACTGTGTCTGCCTTCTTATTTAGCCTATATCCACTCAGGACAGACTGAAAATAAGCTTGTGGGATGTTTCCTTAAAAGACAGTAAATGCATGTAATTCAAGCATCCTTTTATGCTCGCATTCGCCTTTTCTCAGCGAGAAATGCTGTTTTGAAACCAAGCTTGTATTTAACAATTTTTGCACCAAACTCAAATAAAACTGTGTCTGCCTTCTAATTTAGCCTAAATCCACTCAGAAGAGACTGAAAATAAGCTTGTGGGATGTTTCCTTAAAAGACAGTAAATGCATGTAATTCAAGCATCCTTTTATGCTCAGATTCGCCTTTTCTCAGCGAGAAAATGCTGTTTTGAAGCCAAGCTTGTATTTAACAATTTCTGCACCAAACTCAGATAAAACTGTGTCTGCCTTCTAATTTAGCCTAAATCCACTCAGCAGAACATATAAACAAGCTTGTGGGATGTTTCCTTAAAAGACAGTAAATGCATGTAATTCAAGCATCCTTTTATGCTCGCAATCGCCTTTTCTCAGCGAGAAAATGCTGTTTTGAAGCCAAGCTTGTATTTAACAATTTCTGCACCAAACTCAAATAAAACTGTGTCTGCCTTCTAATTTAGCCTAAATCCACTCAGTAGAACATATAAACAAGCTTGTGGGATGTTTCCTTAAAAGAAAGTAAATGCATGTAATTCAAGCATCCTTTTATGCTCGCATTCGCCTTTTCTCAGCGAGAAAATGCTGTTTTGAAGCCAAGCTTGTATTTAACAATTTCTGCACCAAACTCAAATAAAATTGTGTCTGCCTTCTAATTTAGCCTAAATCCACTCAGGAGAGACTGAAAATAAGCTTGTGGGATGTTTCCTTAAAAGACAGTAAATGCATGTAATTCAAGGATCCTTTTATGCTCAGAATCGCCTTTTCTCAGCGAAAAATGCTGTTTTGAAGCCAAGCTTGTATTTAACAATTTCTGCACCAAACTCAAATAAAACTGTGTCTGCCTTCTTATTTAGCCTATATCCACTCAGTAGAACATATAAACAAGCTTGTGGGATGTTTCCTTAAAAGACAGTAAATGCATGTAATTCAAGCATCCTTTTATGCTCGCATTCGCCTTTTCTCAGCGAGAAAATGCTGTTTTGAAGCCAAGCTTGTATTTAACAATTTCTGCACCAAACTCAAATAAAACTGTGTCTGCCTTCTTATTTAGCCTACATCCACTCAGGAGAGACTGAAAATAAGCTTGTGGGATGTTTCCTTAAAAGACAGTAAATGCATGTAATTCAAGCATCCTTTTATGCTCGCATTCGCCTTTTCTCAGCGAGAAAATGCTGTTTTGAAGCCAAGCTTGTATTTAACAATTTCTGCACCAAACTCAAATAAAACTGTGTCTGCCTTCTAATTTAGCCTAAATCCACTCAGCAGAACATATAAACAAGCTTGTGGGATGTTTCCTTAAAAGACAGTAAATGCATGTAATTCAAGCATCGCTCAAATCGCTTTTCTCAGCGAGAAAATGCTGTTTTGAAGCCAAGCTTGTATTTAACAATTTCTGCACCAAACTCAAATAAAACTATGTCTGCCTTCTAATTTAGCCTAAATCCACTCAGCAGAACATATAAACAAGCTTGTGGGATGTTTCCTTAAAAGACAGTAAATGCATGTAATTCAAGCATCCTTTTATGCTTTCAATCGCCTTTTCTCAGCGAGAAAATGCTGTTTTGAAGCCAAGCTTGTATTTAACAATTTCTGCACCAAACTCAAATAAAACTGTGTCTGCCTTCTAATTTAGCCTAAATCCACTCAGTAGAACATATAAACAAGCTTGTGGGATGTTTCCTTAAAAGACAGTAAATGCATGTAATTCAAGCATCCTTTTATGTTTCAAATCGCCTTTTCTCAGCGAGAAAATGCTGTTTTGAAGCCAAGCTTGTATTTAACAATTTCTGCACCAAACTCAAATAAAATTGTGTCTGCCTTCTAATTTAGCCTAAATCCACTCAGCAGAACATATAAACAAGCTTGTGGATGTTTCCTTAAAAGACAGTAAATGCATGTAATTCAAGCATCCTTTTATGCTCGATTCGCCTTTTCTCAGCGAGAAAATGCTGTTTTGAAGCCAAGCTTGTATTTAACAATTTCTGCACCAAACTCAAATAAAATTGTGTCTGCCTTCTAATTTAGCCTAAATCCACTCAGGAGAGACTGAAAATAAGCTTGTGGATGTTTCCTTAAAAGACAGTAAATGCATGTAATTCAAGGATCCTTTTATGCTCGCAATCGCCTTTTCTCAGCGAGAAAATGCTGTTTTGAAGCCAAGCTTGTATTTAACAATTTCTGCACCAAACTCAAATAAAACTGTGTCTGCCTTCTTATTTAGCCTATATCCACTCAGTAGAACATATAAACAAGCTTGTGGGATGTTTCCTTAAAAGACAGTAAATGCATGTAATTCAAGCATCCTTTTATGCTCGATTCGCCTTTTCTCAGCGAGAAAATGCTGTTTTGAAGCCAAGCTTGTATTTAACAATTTCTGCACCAAACTCAAATAAAACTGTGTCTGCCTTCTTATTTAGCCTACATCCACTCAGGAGAGACTGAAAATAAGCTTGTGGGATGTTTCCTTAAAAGACAGTAAATGCATGTAATTCAAGCATCCTTTTATGCTCAGATTCGCCTTTTCTCAGCGAGAAAATGCTGTTTTGAAGCCAAGCTTGTATTTAACAATTTCTGCACCAAACTCAAATAAAACTGTGTCTGCCTTCTAATTTAGCCTAAATCCACTCAGCAGAACATATAAACAAGCTTGTGGGATGTTTCCTTAAAAGACAGTAAATGCATGTAATTCAAGCATCGCTCGCAATCGCCTTTTCTCAGCGAGAAAATGCTGTTTTGAAGCCAAGCTTGTATTTAACAATTTCTGCACCAAACTCAAATAAAACTGTGTCTGCCTTCTAATTTAGCCTAAATCCACTCAGCAGAACATATAAACAAGCTTGTGGGATGTTTCCTTAAAAGACAGTAAATGCATGTAATTCAAGCATCCTTTTATGCTTTCGTAATCGCCTTTTCTCAGCGAGAAAATGCTGTTTTGAAGCCAAGCTTGTATTTAACAATTTCTGCACCAAACTCAAATAAAACTGTGTCTGCCTTCTAATTTAGCCTAAATCCACTCAGTAGAACATATAAACAAGCTTGTGGGATGTTTCCTTAAAAGACAGTAAATGCATGTAATTCAAGCATCCTTTTATGTCATAATCGCTTTTCTCAGCGAGAAAATGCTGTTTTGAAGCCAAGCTTGTATTTAACAATTTCTGCACCAAACTCAAATAAAATTGTGTCTGCCTTCTAATTTAGCCTAAATCCACTCAGCAGAACATATAAACAAGCTTGTGGGATGTTTCCTTAAAAGACAGTAAATGCATGTAATTCAAGCATCCTTTTATGTCGATTCGCCTTTTCTCAGCGAGAAAATGCTGTTTTGAAACCAAGCTTGTATTTAACAATTTCTGCACCAAACTCAAATAAAACTGTGTCTGCCTTCTGATTTAGCCTAAATCCACTCAGAAGAGACTGAAAATAAGCTTGTGGATGTTTCCTTAAAAGACAGTAAATGCATGTAATTAAAGCATCGCTGCAATCGCTTTTCTCAGCGAGAAAATGCTGTTTTGAAACCAAGCTTGTATTTAACAATTTCTGCACCAAACTCAAATAAAACTGTGTCTGCCTTCTAATTTAGCCTAAATCCACTCAGTAGAACATATAAACAAGCTTGTGGGATGTTTCCTTAAAAGAAAGTAAATGCATGTAATTCAAGCATCCTTTTATGTCTCGCATTCGCCTTTTCTCAGCGAGAAAATGCTGTTTTGAAGCCAAGCTTGTATTTAACAATTTCTGCACCAAACTCAAATAAAATTGTGTCTGCCTTCTAATTTAGCCTAAATCCACTCAGAAGAGACTGAAAATAAGCTTGTGGGATGTTTCCTTAAAAGACAGTAAATGCATGTAATTCAAGCATCCTTTTATGCTCAGATTCGCCTTTTCTCAGCGAGAAAATGCTGTTTTGAAGCCAAGCTTGTATTTAACAATTTCTGCACCAAACTCAAATAAAACTGTGTCTGCCTTCTTATTTAGCCTATATCCACTCAGGAGAGACTGAAAATAAGCTTGTGGGATCTTTCCTTTAAAGACAGTAAATGCATATAATTCAAGCATCGCTCAGAATCGCCTTTTCTCAGCGAGAAAATGCTGTTTTGAAACCAAGCTTGTATTTAACAATTTCTGCACCAAACTCAAATAAAACTGTGTCTGCCTTGTAATTTAGCCTAAATCCACTCAGCAGAACATATAAACAAGCTTATGGGATGTTTCCTTAAAAGACAGTAAATGCATGTAATTCAAGCATCGCTCAATCGCCTTTTCTCAGCGAGAAAATGCTGTTTTGAAGCCAAGCTTGTATTTAACAATTTCTGCACCAAACTCAAATAAAACTGTGTCTGCCTTCTAATTTAGCCTAAATCCACTCAGCAGAACATATAAACAAGCTTGTGGATGTTTCCTTAAAAGACAGTAAATGCATGTAATTCAAGCATCCTTTTATGCTCGCAATCGCCTTTTCTCAGCGAGAAAATGCTGTTTTGAAGCCAAGCTTGTATTTAACAATTTCTGCACCAAACTCAAATAAAACTGTGTCTGCCTTCTAATTTAGCCTAAATCCACTCAGTAGAACATATAAACAAGCTTGTGGGATGTTTCCTTAAAAGAAAGTAAATGCATGTAATTCAAGCATCCTTTTATGCTCAGATTCGCCTTTTCTCAGCGAGAAAATGCTGTTTTGAAGCCAAGCTTGTATTTAACAATTTCTGCACCAAACTCAAATAAAATTGTGTCTGCCTTCTAATTTAGCCTAAATCCACTCAGAAGAGACTGAAAATAAGCTTGTGGATGTTTCCTTAAAAGACAGTAAATGCATGTAATTCAAGCATCCTTTATGCTCAGATTCGCCTTTTCTCAGCGAGAAAATGCTGTTTTGAAGCCAAGCTTGTATTTAACAATTTCTGCACCAAACTCAAATAAAACTGTGTCTGCCTTCTTATTTAGCCTATATCCACTCAGGAGAGACTGAAAATAAGCTTGTGGATCTTTCCTTTAAAGACAGTAAATGCATATAATTCAAGCATCGCTCAGAATCGCCTTTTCTCAGCGAGAAAATGCTGTTTTGAAACCAAGCTTGTATTTAACAATTTCTGCACCAAACTCAAATAAAACTGTGTCTGCCTTGTAATTTAGCCTAAATCCACTCAGCAGAACATATAAACAAGCTTATGGGATGTTTCCTTAAAAGACAGTAAATGCATGTAATTCAAGCATCGCTGCAAATCGCCTTTTCTCAGCGAGAAAATGCTGTTTTGAAGCCAAGCTTGTATTTAACAATTTCTGCACCAAACTCAAATAAAACTGTGTCTGCCTTCTAATTTAGCCTAAATCCACTCAGAAGAGACTGAAAATAAGCTTGTGGATGTTTCCTTAAAAGACAGTAAATGCATGTAATTCAAGCATCCTTTTATGCTTGCATTCGCCTTTTCTCAGCGAGAAAATGCTGTTTTGAAGCCAAGCTTGTATTTAACAATTTCTGCACCAAACTCAGATAAAACTGTGTCTGCCTTCTAATTTAGCCTAAATCCACTCAGCAGAACATATAAACAAGCTTGTGGGATGTTTCCTTAAAAGACAGTAAATGCATGTAATTCAAGCATCCTTTTATGTCATAATCGCCTTTTCTCAGCGAGAAAATGCTGTTTTGAAGCCAAGCTTGTATTTAACAATTTCTGCACCAAACTCAAATAAAACTGTGTCTGCCTTCTAATTTAGCCTAAATCCACTCAGTAGAACATATAAACAAGCTTGTGGGATGTTTCCTTAAAAGAATGTAAATGCATGTAATTCAAGCATCCTTTTATGCTCAGATTCGCCTTTTCTCAGCGAGAAAATGCTGTTTTGAAGCCAAGCTTGTATTTAACAATTTCTGCACCAAACTCAAATAAAATTGTGTCTGCCTTCTAATTTAGCCTAAATCCACTCAGAAGAGACTGAAAATAAGCTTGTGGGATGTTTCCTTAAAAGACAGTAAATGCATGTAATTCAAGCATCCTTTTATGCTCGCATTCGCCTTTTCTCAGCGAGAAAATGCTGTTTTGAAGCCAAGCTTGTATTTAACAATTTCTGCACCAAACTCAAATAAAACTGTGTCTGCCTTGTAATTTAGCCTAAATCCACTCAGCAGAACATATAAACAAGCTTGTGGGATGTTTCCTTAAAAGACAGTAAATGCATGTAATTCAAGCATCCTTTTATGCTCGCAATCGCGTTTCTCAGCGAGAAAATGCTGTTTTGAAGCCAAGCTTGTATTTAACAATTTCTGCACCAAACTCAAATAAAACTGTGTCTGCCTTCTAATTTAGCCTAAATCCACTCAGCAGAACATATAAACAAGCTTGTGGGATGTTTCCTTAAAAGACAGTAAATGCATGTAATTCAAGCATCCTTTTATGTCGATTCGCCTTTTCTCAGCGAGAAAATGCTGTTTTGAAGCCAAGCTTGTATTTAACAATTTCTGCACCAAACTCAAATAAAATTGTGTCTGCCTTCTTATTTAGCCTAAATCCACTCAGCAGAACATATAAACAAGCTTGTGGGATGTTTCCTTAAAAGACAGTAAATGCATGTAATTCAAGCATCCTTTTATGCTCATAATCGCCTTTTCTCAGCGAGAAAATGCTGTTTTGAAACCAAGCTTGTATTTAACAATTTCTGCACCAAACTCAAATAAAACTGTGTCTGCCTTCTGATTTAGCCTAAATCCACTCAGAAGATACTGAAAATAAGCTTGTGGGATGTTTCCTTAAAAGACAGTAAATGCATGTAATTCAAGCATCCTTTTATGCTCGCATTCGCCTTTTCTCAGCGAGAAAATGCTGTTTTGAAGCCAAGCTTGTATTTAACAATTTCTGCACCAAACTCAAATAAAACTGTGTCTGCCTTCTAATTTAGCCTAAATCCACTCAGCAGAACATATAAACAAGCTTGTGGATGTTTCCTTAAAAACAGTAAATGCATGTAATTCAAGCATCCTTTTATGCTCAGAATCGCCTTTTCTCAGCGAGAAAATGCTGTTTTGAAGCCAAGCTTGTATTTAACAATTTCTGCACCAAACTCAAATAAAACTGTGTCTGCCTTCTTATTTAGCCTACATCCACTCAGGAGAGACTGAAAATAAGCTTGTGAGATGTTTCCTTAAAAGACAGTAAATGCATGTAATTCAAGCATCCTTTTATGCTCGATTCGCCTTTTCTCAGCGAGAAAATGCTGTTTTGAAGCCAAGCTTGTATTTAACAATTTCTGCACCAAACTCAAATAAAACTGTGTCTGCCTTCTAATTTAGCCTAAATCCACTCAGCAGAACATATAAACAAGCTTGTGGGATGTTTCCTTAAAAGACAGTAAATGCATGTAATTCAAGCATCGCTCGAATCGCCTTTTCTCAGCGAGAAAATGCTGTTTTGAAGCCAAGCTTGTATTTAACAATTTCTGCACCAAACTCAAATAAAACTGTGTCTGCCTTCTTATTTAGCCTATATCCACTCAGGACAGACTGAAAATAAGCTTGTGGGATGTTTCCTTAAAAGACAGTAAATGCATGTAATTCAAGCATCATTTTATGCTCGCATTCGCCTTTTCTCAGCGAGAAATGCTGTTTTGAAACCAAGCTTGTATTTAACAATTTCTGCACCAAACTCAAATAAAATTGTGTCTGCCTTCTAATTTAGCCTAAATCCACTCAGGAGAGACTGAAAATAAGCTTGTGGGATGTTTCCTTAAAAGACAGTAAATGCATGTAATTCAAGGATCCTTTTATGCTATAATCGCCTTTTCTCAGCGAGAAAATGCTGTTTTGAAGCCAAGCTTGTATTTAACAATTTCTGCACCAAACTCAAATAAAACTGTGTCTGCCTTCTAATTTAGCCTAAATCCACTCAGTAGAACATATAAACAAGCTTGTGGGATGTTTCCTTAAAAGACAGTAAATGCATGTAATTCAAGCATCCTTTTATGCTCGCATTCGCCTTTTCTCAGCGAGAAAATGCTGTTTTGAAGCCAAGCTTGTATTTAACAATTTCTGCACCAAACTCAAATAAAACTGTGTCTGCCTTCTTATTTAGCCTACATCCACTCAGGAGAGACTGAAAATAAGCTTGTGAGATGTTTCCTTAAAAGACAGTAAATGCATGTAATTCAAGCATCCTTTTATGCTCGCATTCGCCTTTTCTCAGCGAGAAAATGCTGTTTTGAAGCCAAGCTTGTATTTAACAATTTCTGCACCAAACTCAAATAAAACTGTGTCTGCCTTCTAATTTAGCCTAAATCCACTCAGCAGAACATATAAACAAGCTTGTGGGATGTTTCCTTAAAAGACAGTAAATGCATGTAATTCAAGCATCCTTTTATGCTCGCATTCGCCTTTTCTCAGCGAGAAAATGCTGTTTTGAAACCAAGCTTGTATTTAACAATTTCTGCACCAAACTCAAATAAAACTGTGTCTGCCTTCTGATTTAGCCTAAATCCACTCAGAAGAGACTGAAAATAAGCTTGTGGGATGTTTCCTTAAAAGACAGTAAATGCATGTAATTAAAGCATCCTTTATGCTCAGATTCGCCTTTTCTCAGCGAGAAAATGCTGTTTTGAAGCCAAGCTTGTATTTAACAATTTCTGCACCAAACTCAAATAAAACTGTGTCTGCCTTCTAATTTAGCCTAAATCCACTCAGCAGAACATATAAACAAGCTTGTGGGATGTTTCCTTAAAAGACAGTAAATGCATGTAATTCAAGCATCGCTCGCAATCGCCTTTTCTCAGCGAGAAAATGCTGTTTTGAAGCCAAGCTTGTATTTAACAATTTCTGCACCAAACTCAAATAAAACTGTGTCTGCCTTCTAATTTAGCCTAAATCCACTCAGAAGAGACTGAAAATAAGCTTGTGGATGTTTCCTTAAAAGACAGTAAATGCATGTAATTCAAGCATCCTTTTATGCTTGCATTCGCCTTTTCTCAGCGAGAAAATGCTGTTTTGAAGCCAAGCTTGTATTTAACAATTTCTGCACCAAACTCAGATAAAACTGTGTCTGCCTTCTAATTTAGCCTAAATCCACTCAGCAGAACATATAAACAAGCTTGTGGGATGTTTCCTTAAAAGACAGTAAATGCATGTAATTCAAGCATCCTTTTATGCTCGATTCGCTTTTCTCAGCGAGAAAATGCTGTTTTGAAGCCAAGCTTGTATTTAACAATTTCTGCACCAAACTCAAATAAAACTGTGTCTGCCTTCTAATTTAGCCTAAATCCACTCAGCAGAACATATAAACAAGCTTGTGGATGTTTCCTTAAAAACAGTAAATGCATGTAATTCAAGCATCCTTTTATGCTCGCAATCGCCTTTTCTCAGCGAGAAAATGCTGTTTTGAAGCCAAGCTTGTATTTAACAATTTCTGCACCAAACTCAAATAAAACTGTGTCTGCCTTCTTATTTAGCCTACATCCACTCAGGAGAGACTGAAAATAAGCTTGTGAGATGTTTCCTTAAAAGACAGTAAATGCATGTAATTCAAGCATCCTTTTATGCTCGCATTCGCCTTTTCTCAGCGAGAAAATGCTGTTTTGAAGCCAAGCTTGTATTTAACAATTTCTGCACCAAACTCAAATAAAACTGTGTCTGCCTTCTTATTTAGCCTATATCCACTCAGGAGAGACTGAAAATAAGCTTGTGGGATCTTTCCTTTAAAGACAGTAAATGCATATAATTCAAGCATCGCTCGCAATCGCCTTTTCTCAGCGAGAAAATGCTGTTTTGAAACCAAGCTTGTATTTAACAATTTCTGCACCAAACTCAAATAAAACTGTGTCTGCCTTGTAATTTAGCCTAAATCCACTCAGCAGAACATATAAACAAGCTTATGGGATGTTTCCTTAAAAGACAGTAAATGCATGTAATTCAAGCATCGCTCGCAATCGCCTTTTCTCAGCGAGAAAATGCTGTTTTGAAGCCAAGCTTGTATTTAACAATTTCTGCACCAAACTCAAATAAAACTGTGTCTGCCTTCTAATTTAGCCTAAATCCACTCAGCAGAACATATAAACAAGCTTGTGGATGTTTCCTTAAAAGACAGTAAATGCATGTAATTCAAGCATCCTTTTATGCTCGCAAATCGCCTTTTCTCAGCGAGAAAATGCTGTTTTGAAGCCAAGCTTGTATTTAACAATTTCTGCACCAAACTCAAATAAAACTGTGTCTGCCTTCTAATTTAGCCTAAATCCACTCAGAAGAGACTGAAAATAAGCTTGTGGGATGTTTCCTTAAAAGACAGTAAATGCATGTAATTCAAGCATCCTTTTATGCTTGCATTCGCCTTTTCTCAGCGAGAAAATGCTGTTTTGAAGCCAAGCTTGTATTTAACAATTTCTGCACCAAACTCAGATAAAACTGTGTCTGCCTTCTAATTTAGCCTAAATCCACTCAGCAGAACATATAAACAAGCTTGTGGGATGTTTCCTTAAAAGACAGTAAATGCATGTAATTCAAGCATCCTTTTATGCTCATAATCGCCTTTTCTCAGCGAGAAAATGCTGTTTTGAAGCCAAGCTTGTATTTAACAATTTCTGCACCAAACTCAAATAAAACTGTGTCTGCCTTCTAATTTAGCCTAAATCCACTCAGTAGAACATATAAACAAGCTTGTGGGATGTTTCCTTAAAAGAATGTAAATGCATGTAATTCAAGCATCCTTTTATGCTCGATTCGCCTTTTCTCAGCGAGAAAATGCTGTTTTGAAGCCAAGCTTGTATTTAACAATTTCTGCACCAAACTCAAATAAAATTGTGTCTGCCTTCTAATTTAGCCTAAATCCACTCAGAAGAGACTGAAAATAAGCTTGTGGGATGTTTCCTTAAAAGACAGTAAATGCATGTAATTCAAGCATCCTTTTATGCTCGATTCGCCTTTTCTCAGCGAGAAAATGCTGTTTTGAAGCCAAGCTTGTATTTAACAATTTCTGCACCAAACTCAAATAAAACTGTGTCTGCCTTGTAATTTAGCCTAAATCCACTCAGCAGAACATATAAACAAGCTTGTGGGATGTTTCCTTAAAAGACAGTAAATGCATGTAATTCAAGCATCCTTTTATGCTCGCAATCGCGTTTCTCAGCGAGAAAATGCTGTTTTGAAGCCAAGCTTGTATTTAACAATTTCTGCACCAAACTCAAATAAAACTGTGTCTGCCTTCTAATTTAGCCTAAATCCACTCAGCAGAACATATAAACAAGCTTGTGGGATGTTTCCTTAAAAGACAGTAAATGCATGTAATTCAAGCATCCTTTTATGCTCGCATTCGCCTTTTCTCAGCGAGAAAATGCTGTTTTGAAGCCAAGCTTGTATTTAACAATTTCTGCACCAAACTCAAATAAAATTGTGTCTGCCTTCTTATTTAGCCTAAATCCACTCAGCAGAACATATAAACAAGCTTGTGGGATGTTTCCTTAAAAGACAGTAAATGCATGTAATTCAAGCATCCTTTTATGCTCAGAATCGCCTTTTCTCAGCGAGAAAATGCTGTTTTGAAACCAAGCTTGTATTTAACAATTTCTGCACCAAACTCAAATAAAACTGTGTCTGCCTTCTGATTTAGCCTAAATCCACTCAGAAGATACTGAAAATAAGCTTGTGGGATGTTTCCTTAAAAGACAGTAAATGCATGTAATTCAAGCATCCTTTTATGCTCGCATTCGCCTTTTCTCAGCGAGAAAATGCTGTTTTGAAGCCAAGCTTGTATTTAACAATTTCTGCACCAAACTCAAATAAAACTGTGTCTGCCTTCTAATTTAGCCTAAATCCACTCAGCAGAACATATAAACAAGCTTGTGGGATGTTTCCTTAAAAAACAGTAAATGCATGTAATTCAAGCATCCTTTTATGCTCGCAATCGCCTTTTCTCAGCGAGAAAATGCTGTTTTGAAGCCAAGCTTGTATTTAACAATTTCTGCACCAAACTCAAATAAAACTGTGTCTGCCTTCTTATTTAGCCTACATCCACTCAGGAGAGACTGAAAATAAGCTTGTGAGATGTTTCCTTAAAAGACAGTAAATGCATGTAATTCAAGCATCCTTTTATGCTCGCATTCGCCTTTTCTCAGCGAGAAAATGCTGTTTTGAAGCCAAGCTTGTATTTAACAATTTCTGCACCAAACTCAAATAAAACTGTGTCTGCCTTCTAATTTAGCCTAAATCCACTCAGCAGAACATATAAACAAGCTTGTGGGATGTTTCCTTAAAAGACAGTAAATGCATGTAATTCAAGCATCGCTCGCAATCGCCTTTTCTCAGCGAGAAAATGCTGTTTTGAAGCCAAGCTTGTATTTAACAATTTCTGCACCAAACTCAAATAAAACTGTGTCTGCCTTCTTATTTAGCCTATATCCACTCAGGACAGACTGAAAATAAGCTTGTGGGATGTTTCCTTAAAAGACAGTAAATGCATGTAATTCAAGCATCATTTTATGCTCGCATTCGCCTTTTCTCAGCGAGAAATGCTGTTTTGAAACCAAGCTTGTATTTAACAATTTCTGCACCAAACTCAAATAAAATTGTGTCTGCCTTCTAATTTAGCCTAAATCCACTCAGGAGAGACTGAAAATAAGCTTGTGGGATGTTTCCTTAAAAGACAGTAAATGCATGTAATTCAAGGATCCTTTTATGCTCGCAATCGCCTTTTCTCAGCGAGAAAATGCTGTTTTGAAGCCAAGCTTGTATTTAACAATTTCTGCACCAAACTCAAATAAAACTGTGTCTGCCTTCTAATTTAGCCTAAATCCACTCAGTAGAACATATAAACAAGCTTGTGGGATGTTTCCTTAAAAGACAGTAAATGCATGTAATTCAAGCATCCTTTTATGCTCGATTCGCCTTTTCTCAGCGAGAAAATGCTGTTTTGAAGCCAAGCTTGTATTTAACAATTTCTGCACCAAACTCAAATAAAACTGTGTCTGCCTTCTTATTTAGCCTACATCCACTCAGGAGAGACTGAAAATAAGCTTGTGAGATGTTTCCTTAAAAGACAGTAAATGCATGTAATTCAAGCATCCTTTTATGCTCGCATTCGCCTTTTCTCAGCGAGAAAATGCTGTTTTGAAGCCAAGCTTGTATTTAACAATTTCTGCACCAAACTCAAATAAAACTGTGTCTGCCTTCTAATTTAGCCTAAATCCACTCAGTAGAACATATAAACAAGCTTGTGGATGTTTCCTTAAAAGACAGTAAATGCATGTAATTCAAGCATCCTTTTATGCTCGCATTCGCCTTTTCTCAGCGAGAAATGCTGTTTTGAAACCAAGCTTGTATTTAACAATTTCTGCACCAAACTCAAATAAAACTGTGTCTGCCTTCTAATTTAGCCTAAATCCACTCAGCAGAACATATAAACAAGCTTGTGGGATGTTTCCTTAAAAGACAGTAAATGCATGTAATTCAAGCATCCTTTTATGCTCATAATCGCCTTTTCTCAGCGAGAAAATGCTGTTTTGAAGCCAAGCTTGTATTTAACAATTTCTGCACCAAACTCAAATAAAATTGTGTCTGCCTTCTAATTTAGCCTAAATCCACTCAGAAGAGACTGAAAATAAGCTTGTGGGATGTTTCCTTAAAAGACAGTAAATGCATGTAATTCAAGCATCCTTTTATGCTCGCATTCGCCTTTTCTCAGCGAGAAAATGCTGTTTTGAAGCCAAGCTTGTATTTAACAATTTCTGCACCAAACTCAAATAAAACTGTGTCTGCCTTCTAATTTAGCCTAAATCCACTCAGTAGAACATATAAACAAGCTTGTGGGATGTTTCCTTAAAAGACAGTAAATGCATTTAATTCAAGCATCCTTTTATGCTCGCATTCGCCTTTTCTCAGCGAGAAAATGCTGTTTTGAAGCCAAGCTTGTATTTAACAATTTCTGCACCAAACTCAAATAAAACTGTGTCTGCCTTCTTATTTAGCCTATATCCACTCAGGAGAGACTGAAAATAAGCTTGTGGGATCTTTCCTTTAAAGACAGTAAATGCATATAATTCAAGCATCGCTCGCAATCGCCTTTTCTCAGCGAGAAAATGCTGTTTTGAAGCCAAGCTTGTATTTAACAATTTCTGCACCAAACTCAAATAAAACTGTGTCTGCCTTCTAATTTAGCCTAAATCCACTCAGCAGAACATATAAACAAGCTTGTGGGATGTTTCCTTAAAAGACAGTAAATGCATGTAATTCAAGCATCCTTTTATGCTCGCATTCGCCTTTTCTCAGCGAGAAAATGCTGTTTTGAAACCAAGCTTGTATTTAACAATTTCTGCACCAAACTCAAATAAAACTGTGTCTGCCTTCTGATTTAGCCTAAATCCACTCAGAAGAGACTGAAAATAAGCTTGTGGGATGTTTCCTTAAAAGACAGTAAATGCATGTAATTCAAGCATCGCTCATAATCGCCTTTTCTCAGCGAGAAAATGCTGTTTTGAAGCCAAGCTTGTATTTAACAATTTCTGCACCAAACTCAAATAAAACTGTGTCTGCCTTCTTATTTAGCCTATATCCACTCAGGACAGACTGAAAATAAGCTTGTGGGATGTTTCCTTAAAAGACAGTAAATGCATGTAATTCAAGCATCCTTTTATGCTCAAATCGCCTTTTCTCAGCGAGAAAATGCTGTTTTGAAGCCAAGCTTGTATTTAACAATTTCTGCACCAAACTCAAATAAAACTGTGTCTGCCTTCTAATTTAGCCTAAATCCACTCAGTAGAACATATAAACAAGCTTGTGGGATGTTTCCTTAAAAGACAGTAAATGCATGTAATTCAAGCATCCTTTTATGCTCGCATTCGCCTTTTCTCAGCGAGAAATGCTGTTTTCAAACCAAGCTTGTATTTAACAATTTCTGCACCAAACTCAAATAAAACTGTGTCTGCCTTCTAATTTAGCCTTAATCCACTCAGAAGAGACTGAAAATAAGCTTGTGGGATGTTTCCTTAAAAGACAGTAAATGCATGTAATTCAAGCATCCTTTTATGCTCGATTCGCCTTTTCTCAGCGAGAAAATGCTGTTTTGAAGCCAAGCTTGTATTTAACAATTTCTGCACCAAACTCAAATAAAACTGTGTCTGCCTTCTAATTTAGCCTAAATCCACTCAGTAGAACATATAAACAAGCTTGTGGGATGTTTCCTTAAAAGACAGTAAATGCATGTAATTCAAGCATCCTTTTATGCTTTTAATCGCCTTTTCTCAGCGAGAAAATGCTGTTTTGAAGCCAAGCTTGTATTTAACAATTTCTGCACCAAACTCAAATAAAACTGTGTCTGCCTTCTTATTTAGCCTAAATCCACTCAGAAGAGACTGAAAATAAGCTTGTGGGATGTTTCCTTAAAAGACAGTAAATGCATGTAATTCAAGCATCCTTTTATGCTCGCATTCGCCTTTTCTCAGCGAGAAAATGCTGTTTTGAAGCCAAGCTTGTATTTAACAATTTCTGCACCAAACTCAAATAAAACTGTGTCTGCCTTCTAATTTAGCCTAAATCCACTCAGCAGAACATATAAACAAGCTTGTGGGATGTTTCCTTAAAAGACAGTAAATGCATGTAATTCAAGCATCCTTTTATGCTACAATCGCCTTTTCTCAGCGAGAAAATGCTGTTTTGAAGCCAAGCTTGTATTTAACAATTTCTGCACCAAACTCAAATAAAACTGTGTCTGCCTTCTAATTTAGCCTAAATCCACTCAGTAGAACATATAAACAAGCTTGTGGGATGTTTCCTTAAAAGAAAGTAAATGCATGTAATTCAAGCATCCTTTTATGCTCGCATTTGCCTTTTCTCAGCGAGAAAATGCTGTTTTGAAGCCAAGCTTGTATTTAACAATTTCTGCACCAAACTCAAATAAAACTGTGTCTGCCTTCTTATTTAGCCTATATCCACTCAGGACAGACTGAAAATAAGCTTGTGGGATGTTTCCTTAAAAGACAGTAAATGCATGTAATCAAGCATCTTTTTATGCTCGCATTCGCCTTTTCTCAGCGAGAAATGCTGTTTTGAAGCCAAGCTTGTATTTAACAATTTCTGCACCAAACTCAAATAAAACTGTGTCTGCCTTCTAATTTAGCCTAAATCCACTCAGTAGAACATATAAACAAGCTTGTGGGATGTTTCCTTAAAAGAAAGTAAATGCATGTAATTCAAGCATCCTTTTATGCTCGCATTCGCCTTTTCTCAGCGAGAAAATGCTGTTTTGAAGCCAAGCTTGTATTTAACAATTTCTGCACCAAACTCAAATAAAACTGTGTCTTCCTTCTTATTTAGCCTATATCCACTCAGGACAGACTGAAAATAAGCTTGTGGGATGTTTCCTTAAAAGACAGTAAATGCATGTAATTCAAGGATCCTTTTATGCTCATAATCGCCTTTTCTCAGCGAGAAAATGCTGTTTTGAAGCCAAGCTTGTATTTAACAATTTCTGCACCAAACTCAAATAAAACTGTGTCTGCCTTCTAATTTAGCCTAAATCCACTCAGTAGAACATATAAACAAGCTTGTGGGATGTTTCCTTAAAAGAAAGTAAATGCATGTAATTCAAGCATCCTTTTATGCTTTCATAATCGCCTTTTCTCATCGAGAAAATGCTGTTTTGAAGCCAAGCTTGTATTTAACAATTTCTGCACCAAACTCAAATAAAATTGTGTCTGCCTTCTAATTTAGCCTAAATCCACTCAGGAGAGACTGAAAATAAGCTTGTGGGATGTTTCCTTAAAAGACAGTAAATGCATGTAATTCAAGCATCCTTTTATGCTCGCATTCGCCTTTTCTCAGCGAGAAAATGCTGTTTTGAAGCCAAGCTTTTTTTTAACAATTTCTGCACCAAACTCAAATAAAACTGTGTCTGCCTTCTAATTTAGCCTAAATCCACTCAGCAGAACATATAAACAAGCTTGTGGGATGTTTCCTTAAAAGACAGTAAATGCATGTAATTCAAGCATCGCTCGCAATCGCCTTTTCTCAGCGAGAAAATGCTGTTTTGAAGCCAAGCTTGTATTTAACAATTTCTGCACCAAACTCAAATAAAACTGTGTCTGCCTTCTAATTTAGCCTAAATCCACTCAGTAGAACATATAAACAAGCTTGTGGGATGTTTCCTTAAAAGAAAGTAAATGCATGTAATTCAAGCATCGCTCGCAATCGCCTTTTCTCAGCGAGAAAATGCTGTTTTGAAGCCAAGCTTGTATTTAACAATTTCTGCACCAAACTCAAATAAAACTGTGTCTGCCTTCTAATTTAGCCTAAATCCACTCAGCAGAACATATAAACAAGCTTGTGGGATGTTTCCTTAAAAGACAGTAAATGCATGTAATTCAAGCATCCTTTTATGCTCGCAATCGCCGTTTCTCAGCGAGAAAATGCTGTTTTGAAGCCAAGCTTGTATTTAACAATTTCTGCACCAAACTCAAATAAAACTGTGTCTGCCTTCTGATTTAGCCTAAATCCACTCAGAAGAGACTGAAAATAAGCTTGTGGGATGTTTCCTTAAAAGACAGTAAATGCATGTAATTCAAGCATCCTTTTATGCTCGATTCGCCTTTTCTCAGCGAGAAAATGCTGTTTTGAAGCCAAGCTTGTATTTAACAATTTCTGCACCAAACTCAAATAAAACTGTGTCTGCCTTCTTATTTAGCCTATATCCACTCAGGAGAGACTGAAAATAAGCTTGTGGGATCTTTCCTTTAAAGACAGTAAATGCATATAATTCAAGCATCGCTCGCAATCGCCTTTTCTCAGCGAGAAAATGCTGTTTTGAAGCCAAGCTTGTATTTAACAATTTCTGCACCAAACTCAAATAAAACTGTGTCTGCCTTCTTATTTAGCCTAAAAACACTCATGAGAGACTGAAAATAAGCTTGTGGGATGTTTCCTTAAAAGACAGTAAATGCATGTAATTCAAGCATCCTTTTATGCTCGCATTCGCCTTTTCTCAGCGAGAAAATGCTGTTTTGAAGCCAAGCTTGTATTTAACAATTTCTGCACCAAACTCAAATAAAACTGTGTCTGCCTTCTTATTTAGCCTAAATCCACTCAGGAGAGACTGAAAATAAGCTTGTGGGATGTTTCCTTAAAAGACAGTAAATGCATGTAATTAAAGCATCCTTTTATGCTCGCATTCGCCTTTTCTCAGCGAGAAAATGCTGTTTTGAAGCCAAGCTTGTATTTAACAATTTCTGCACCAAACTCAAATAAAACTGTGTCTGCCTTCTAATTTAGCCTAAATCCACTCAGCAGAACATATAAACAAGCTTGTGGGATGTTTCCTTAAAAGACAGTAAATGCATGTAATTCAATCATCCTTTTATGCTCGCAATCGCCTTTTCTCAGCGAGAAAATGCTGTTTTGAAGCCAAGCTTTTTTTTAACAATTTCTGCACCAAACTCAAATAAAACTGTGTCTGCCTTCTAATTTAGCCTAAATCCACTCAGCAGAACATATAAACAAGCTTGTGGGATGTTTCCTTAAAAGACAGTAAATGCATGTAATTCAAGCATCGCTCGCAATCGCCTTTTCTCAGCGAGAAAATGCTGTTTTGAAGCCAAGCTTGTATTTAACAATTTCTGCACCAAACTCAAATAAAACTGTGTCTGCCTTCTAATTTAGCCTAAATCCACTCAGCAGAACATATAAACAAGCTTGTGGGATGTTTCCTTAAAAGACAGTAAATGCATGTAATTCAAGCATCCTTTTATGCTCAAATCGCCTTTTCTCAGCGAGAAAATGCTGTTTTGAAGCCAAGCTTGTATTTAACAATTTCTGCACCAAACTCAAATAAAACTGTGTCTGCCTTCTAATTTAGCCTAAATCCACTCAGCAGAACATATAAACAAGCTTGTGGGATGTTTCCTTAAAAGACAGTAAATGCATGTAATTCAAGCATCGCTCATAATCGCCTTTTCTCAGCGAGAAAATGCTGTTTTGAAGCCAAGCTTGTATTTAACAATTTCTGCACCAAACTCAAATAAAACTGTGTCTGCCTTCTTATTTAGCCTATATCCACTCAGGACAGACTGAAAATAAGCTTGTGGGATGTTTCCTTAAAAGACAGTAAATGCATGTAATCAAGCATCTTTTTATGCTCGCATTCGCCTTTTCTCAGCGAGAAATGCTGTTTTGAAGCCAAGCTTGTATTTAACAATTTCTGCACCAAACTCAAATAAAACTCTGTCTGCCTTCTTATTTAGCCTATATCCACTCAGGAGAGACTGAAAATAAGCTTGTGGGATCTTTCCTTTAAAGACAGTAAATGCATATAATTCAAACATCGCTCGCAATCGCCTTTTCTCAGCGAGAAAATGCTGTTTTGAAGCCAAGCTTGTATTTAACAATTTCTGCACCAAACTCAAATAAAACTGTGTCTGCCTTCTAATTTAGCCTAAATCCACTCAGCAGAACATATAAACAAGCTTGTGGGATGTTTCCTTAAAAGACAGTAAATGCATGTAATTCAAGCATCCTTTTATGCTCGCAATCGCCTTTCTCAACGAGAAAATGCTGTTTTGAAACCAAGCTTGTATTTAAAAATTTCTGCACCAAACTCAAATAAAATTGTGTCTGCCTTCTAATTTAGCCTAAATCCACTCAGCAGAACATATAAACAAGCTTGTGGGATGTTTCCTTAAAAGACAGTAAATGCATGTAATTCAAGCATCCTTTTATGCTCGCATTCGCCTTTTCTCAGCGAGAAAATGCTGTTTTGAAACCAAGCTTGTATTTAAAAATTTCTGCACCAAACTCAAATAAAACTGTGTCTGCCTTCTGATTTAGCCTAAATCCACTCAGAAGAGACTGAAAATAAGCTTGTGGGATGTTTCCTTAAAAGACAGTAAATGCATGTAATTCAAGCATCCTTTTATGCTCAGATTCGCCTTTTCTCAGCGAGAAAATGCTGTTTTGAAGCCAAGCTTGTATTTAACAATTTCTGCACCAAACTCAAATAAAACTGTGTCTGCCTTCTTATTTAGCCTATATCCACTCAGGAGAGACTGAAAATAATCTTGTGGGATCTTTCCTTTAAAGACAGTAAATGCATATAATTCAAGCATCGCTCGCAATCGCCTTTTCTCAGCGAGAAAATGCTGTTTTGAAACCAAGCTTGTATTTAACAATTTCTGCACCAAACTCAAATAAAACTGTGTCTGCCTTCTAATTTAGCCTAAATCCACTCAGTAGAACATATAAACAAGCTTGTGGGATGTTTCCTTAAAAGACAGTAAATGCATGTAATTCAAGCATCGCTCGCAATCGCCTTTTCTCAGCGAGAAAATGCTGTTTTGAAGCCAAGCTTGTATTTAACAATTTCTGCACCAAACTCAAATAAAACTGTGTCTGCCTTCTTATTTAGCCTATATCCACTCAGGAGAGACTGAAAATAAGCTTGTGGGATCTTTCCTTTAAAGACAGTAAATGCATATAATTCAAGCATCGCTCAAATCGCCTTTTCTCAGCGAGAAAATGCTGTTTTGAAGCCAAGCTTGTATTTAACAATTTCTGCACCAAACTCAAATAAAACTGTGTCTGCCTTCTTATTTAGCCTAAAAACACTCATGAGAGACTGGAAATAAGCTTGTGGGATGTTTCCTTAAAAGACAGTAAATGCATGTAATTCAAGCATCCTTTTATGCTCGCATTCGCCTTTTCTCAGCGAGAAAATGCTGTTTTGAAGCCAAGCTTGTATTTAACAATTTCTGCACCAAACTCAAATAAAACTGTGTCTGCCTTCTAATTTAGCCTAAATCCACTCAGCAGAACATATAAACAAGCTTGTGGGATGTTTCCTTAAAAGACAGTAAATGCATGTAATTCAAGCATCCTTTTATGCTCATAATCGCCTTTTCTCAGCGAGAAAATGCTGTTTTGAAGCCAAGCTTGTATTTAACAATTTCTGCACCAAACTCAAATAAAACTGTGTCTGCCTTCTAATTTAGCCTAAATCCACTCAGTAGAACATATAAACAAGCTTGTGGGATGTTTCCTTAAAAGACAGTAAATGCATGTAATTCAAGCATCCTTTTATGCTCAAATCGCCTTTTCTCATCGAGAAAATGCTGTTTTGAAGCCAAGCTTGTATTTAACAATTTCTGCACCAAACTCAAATAAAATTGTGTCTGCCTTCTAATTTAGCCTAAATCCACTCAGCAGAACATATAAACAAGCTTGTGGGATGTTTCCTTAAAAGACAGTAAATGCATGTAATTCAAGCATCCTTTTATGCTCATAATCGCCTTTTCTCAGCGAGAAAATGCTGTTTTGAAGCCAAGCTTGTATTTAACAATTTCTGCACCAAACTCAAATAAAACTGTGTCTGCCTTCTAATTTAGCCTAAATCCACTCAGCAGAACATATAAACAAGCTTGTGGGATGTTTCCTTAAAAGACAGTAAATGCATGTAATTCAAGCATCGCTCGCAATCGCCTTTTCTCAGCGAGAAAATGCTGTTTTGAAGCCAAGCTTGTATTTAACAATTTCTGCACCAAACTCAAATAAAACTGTGTCTGCCTTCTTATTTAGCCTATATCCACTCAGGACAGACTGAAAATAAGCTTGTGGGATGTTTCCTTAAAAGACAGTAAATGCATGTAATCAAGCATCTTTTTATGCTCGCATTCGCCTTTTCTCAGCGAGAAATGCTGTTTTGAAGCCAAGCTTGTATTTAACAATTTCTGCACCAAACTCAAATAAAACTGTGTCTGCCTTCTTATTTAGCCTATATCCACTCAGGAGAGACTGAAAATAAGCTTGTGGATCTTTCCTTTAAAGACAGTAAATGCATATAATTCAAGCATCGCTCAAATCGCCTTTTCTCAGCGAGAAAATGCTGTTTTGAAGCCAAGCTTGTATTTAACAATTTCTGCACCAAACTCAAATAAAACTGTGTCTGCCTTCTAATTTAGCCTAAATCCACTCAGCAGAACATATAAACAAGCTTGTGGGATGTTTCCTTAAAAGACAGTAAATGCATGTAATTCAAGCATCCTTTTATGCTCGCAATCGCCTTTCTCAACGAGAAAATGCTGTTTTGAAACCAAGCTTGTATTTAAAAATTTCTGCACCAAACTCAAATAAAATTGTGTCTGCCTTCTAATTTAGCCTAAATCCACTCAGCAGAACATATAAACAAGCTTGTGGGATGTTTCCTTAAAAGACAGTAAATGCATGTAATTCAAGCATCCTTTTATGCTCGATTCGCCTTTTCTCAGCGAGAAAATGCTGTTTTGAAACCAAGCTTGTATTTAAAAATTTCTGCACCAAACTCAAATAAAACTGTGTCTGCCTTCTGATTTAGCCTAAATCCACTCAGAAGAGACTGAAAATAAGCTTGTGGGATGTTTCCTTAAAAGACAGTAAATGCATGTAATTCAAGCATCCTTTTATGCTCGCATTCGCCTTTTCTCAGCGAGAAAATGCTGTTTTGAAGCCAAGCTTGTATTTAACAATTTCTGCACCAAACTCAAATAAAACTGTGTCTGCCTTCTAATTTAGCCTAAATCCACTCAGTAGAACATATAAACAAGCTTGTGGGATGTTTCCTTAAAAGACAGTAAATGCATGTAATTCAAGCATCGCTCGCAATCGCCTTTTCTCAGCGAGAAAATGCTGTTTTGAAGCCAAGCTTGTATTTAACATTTTCTGCACCAAACTCAAATAAAACTGTGTCTGCCTTCTTATTTAGCCTATATCCACTCAGGAGAGACTGAAAATAAGCTTGTGGATCTTTCCTTTAAAGACAGTAAATGCATATAATTCAAGCATCGCTCGCAATCGCCTTTTCTCAGCGAGAAAATGCTGTTTTGAAGCCAAGCTTGTATTTAACAATTTCTGCACCAAACTCAAATAAAACTGTGTCTGCCTTCTTATTTAGCCTAAAAATACTCATGAGAGACTGGAAATAAGCTTGTGGGATGTTTCCTTAAAAGACAGTAAATGCATGTAATTCAAGCATCCTTTTATGCTCGCATTCGCCTTTTCTCAGCGAGAAAATGCTGTTTTGAAGCCAAGCTTGTATTTAACAATTTCTGCACCAAACTCAAATAAAACTGTGTCTGCCTTCTTATTTAGCCTAAATCCACTCAGGAGAGACTGAAAATAAGCTTGTGGGATGTTTCCTTAAAAGACAGTAAATGCATGTAATTAAAGCATCCTTTTATGCTCGCATTCGCCTTTTCTCAGCGAGAAAATGCTGTTTTGAAACCAAGCTTGTATTTAACAATTTCTGCACCAAACTCAAATAAAACTGTGTCTGCCTTCTAATTTAGCCTAAATCCACTCAGCAGAACATATAAACAAGCTTGTGGGATGTTTCCTTAAAAGACAGTAAATGCATGTAATTCAAGCATCCTTTTATGCTCGCATGCGCCTTTTCTCAGCGAGAAAATGCTGTTTTGAAGCCAAGCTTGTATTTAACAATTTCTGCTCCAAACTCAAATAAAACTGTGTCTGCCTTCTAATTTAGCCTAAATCCACTCAGCAGAACATATAAACAAGCTTGTGGGATGTTTCCTTAAAAGACAGTAAATGCATGTAATTCATGCATCCTTTTATGCTCATAATCGCCTTTTCTCAGCGAGAAAATGCTGTTTTGAAGCCAAGCTTGTATTTAACAATTTCTGCTCCAAACTCAAATAAAACTGTGTCTGCCTTCTAATTTAGCCTAAATCCACTCAGCAGAACATATAAACAAGCTTGTGGGATGTTTCCTTAAAAGACAGTAAATGCATGTAATTCAAGCATCCTTTTATGCTCGCAATCGCCTTTTCTCAGCGAGAAAATGCTGTTTTGAAGCCAAGCTTGTATTTAACAATTTCTGCACCAAACTCAAATAAAACTGTGTCTGCCTTCTTATTCAGCGTATATCATCTCAGGAGAGACAGAAAATAAGCTTGTGGGATGTTTCCTTAAAAGACAGTAAATGCATGTAATTCAAGCATCCTTTTATGCTCGCAATCGCCTTTTCTCAGCGAGAAAATGCTGTTTTGAAGCCAAGCTTTTATTTAACAATTTCTGCACCAAACTCAAATAAAACTGTGTCTGCCTTCTAATTTAGCCTAAATCCACTCAGGAGAGACTGAAAATAAGCTTGTGGGATGTTTTCTTAAAAGACAGTAAATGCATGTAATTAAAGCATCCTTTTATGCTCGCATTCGCCTTTTCTCAGCGAGAAAATGCTGTTTTGAAACCAAGCTTGTATTTAACAATTTCTGCACCAAACTCAAATAAAACTGTGTCTGCCTTCTAATTTAGCCTAAATCCACTCAGCAGAACATATAAACAAGCTTGTGGGATGTTTCCTTAAAAGACAGTAAATGCATGTAATTCAAGCATCCTTTTATGCTCATAATCGCCTTTTCTCAGCGAGAAAATGCTGTTTTGAAGCCAAGCTTGTATTTAACAATTTCTGCACCAAACTCAAATAAAACTGTGTCTGCCTTCTAATTTAGCCTAAATCCACTCAGTAGAACATATAAACAAGCTTGTGGGATGTTTCCTTAAAAGAAAGTAAATGCATGTAATTCAAGCATCCTTTTATGCTCGCATTCGCCTTTTCTCAGCGAGAAATTGCTGTTTTGAAGCCAAGCTTGTATTTAACAATTTCTGCACCAAACTCAAATAAAATTGTGTCTGCCTTCTAATTTAGCCTAAATCCACTCAGGAGAGACTGAAAATAAGCTTGTGGGATGTTTCCTTAAAAGACAGTAAATGCATGTAATTCAAGGATCCTTTTATGCTCGCAGAATCGCCTTTTCTCAGCGAGAAAATGCTGTTTTGAAGCCAAGCTTGTATTTAACAATTTCTGCACCAAACTCAAATAAAACTGTGTCTGCCTTCTTATTTAGCCTATATCCACTCAGGACAGACTGAAAATAAGCTTGTGGGATGTTTCCTTAAAAGACAGTAAATGCATGTAATTCAAGGATCCTTTTATGCTCGCAATCGCCTTTTCTCAGCGAGAAAATGCTGTTTTGAAGCCAAGCTTGTATTTAACAATTTCTGCACCAAACTCAAATAAAACTGTGTCTGCCTTCTAATTTAGCCTAAATCCACTCAGCAGAACATATAAACAAGCTTGTGGGATGTTTGCTTAAAAGACAGTAAATGCATGTAATTCAAGGATCCTTTTATGCTCGCAATCGCCTTTTCTCAGCGAGAAAATGCTGTTTTGAAACCAAGCTTGTATTTAACAATTTCTGCTCCAAACTCAAATAAAACTGTGTCTGCCTTCTAATTTAGCCTAAATCCACTCAGCAGAACATATAAACAAGCTTGTGGGATGTTTCCTTAAAAGACAGTAAATGCATGTAATTCAAGCATCCTTTTATGCTCGCAATCGCCTTTACTCAGCGAGAAAATGCTGTTTTGAAGCCAAGCTTGTATTTAACAATTTCTGCTCCAAACTCAAATAAAACTGTGTCTGCCTTCTAATTTAGCCTAAATCCACTCAGCAGAACATATAAACAAGCTTGTGGGATGTTTCCTTAAAAGACAGTAAATGCATGTAATTCAAGCATCCTTTTATGCTCGCAATCGCCTTTTCTCAGCGAGAAAATGCTGTTTTGAAGCCAAGCTTGTATTTAACAATTTCTGCACCAAACTCTAATAAAACTGTGTCTGCCTTCTTATTCAGCGTATATCATCTCAGGAGAGACAGAAAATAAGCTTGTGGGATGTTTCCTTAAAAGACAGTAAATGCATGTAATTCAAGCATCCTTTTATGCTCGCAAATCGCCTTTTCTCAGCGAGAAAATGCTGTTTTGAAGCCAAGCTTGTATTTAACAATTTCTGCACCAAACTCAAATAAAACTGTGTCTGCCTTCTAATTTAGCCTAAATCCACTCAGGAGAGACTGAAAATAAGCTTGTGGGATGTTTTCTTAAAAGACAGTAAATGCATGTAATTAAAGCATCCTTTTATGCTCGCATTCGCCTTTTCTCAGCGAGAAAATGCTGTTTTGAAAATAAAGCTTGTATTTAACAATTTCTGCACCAAACTCAAATAAAACTGTGTCTGCCTTCTAATTTAGCCTAAATCCACTCAGTAGAACATATAAACAAGCTTGTGGGATGTTTCCTTAAAAGACAGTAAATGCATGTAATTCAAGCATCCTTTTATGCTCGCATTCGCCTTTTCTCAGCGAGAAATTGCTGTTTTGAAGCCAAGCTTGTATTTAACAATTTCTGCACCAAACTCAAATAAAATTGTGTCTGCCTTCTAATTTAGCCTAAATCCACTCAGGAGAGACTGAAAATAAGCTTGTGGGATGTTTCCTTAAAAGACAGTAAATGCATGTAATTCAAGGATCCTTTTATGCTCATAATCGCCTTTTCTCAGCGAGAAAATGCTGTTTTGAAGCCAAGCTTGTATTTAACAATTTCTGCACCAAACTCAAATAAAACTGTGTCTGCCTTCTTATTTAGCCTATATCCACTCAGGACAGACTGAAAATAAGCTTGTGGGATGTTTCCTTAAAAGACAGTAAATGCATGTAATTCAAGGATCCTTTTATGCTCGCAATCGCCTTTTCTCAGCGAGAAAATGCTGTTTTGAAGCCAAGCTTGTATTTAACAATTTCTGCTCCAAACTCAAATAAAACTGTGTCTGCCTTCTAATTTAGCCTAAATCCACTCAGCAGAACATATAAACAAGCTTGTGGGATGTTTCCTTAAAAGACAGTAAATGCATGTAATTCAAGCATCCTTTTATGCTCGCAATCGCCTTTTCTCAGCGAGAAAATGCTGTTTTGAAGCCAAGCTTGTATTTAACAATTTCTGCACCAAACTCAAATAAAACTGTGTCTGCCTTCTTATTCAGCGTATATCATCTCAGGAGAGACAGAAAATAAGCTTGTGGGATGTTTCCTTAAAAGACAGTAAATGCATGTAATTCAAGCATCCTTTTATGCTCGCAATCGCCTTTTCTCAGCGAGAAAATGCTGTTTTGAAGCCAAGCTTGTATTTAACAATTTCTGCACCAAACTCAAATAAAACTGTGTCTGCCTTCTTATTCAGCGTATATCATCTCAGGAGAGACAGAAAATAAGCTTGTGGATGTTTCCTTAAAAGACAGTAAATGCATGTAATTCAAGCATCCTTTTATGCTCGCAATCGCCTTTTCTCAGCGAGAAAATGCTGTTTTGAAGCCAAGCTTGTATTTAACAATTTCTGCACCAAACTCAAATAAAACTGTGTCTGCCTTCTAATTTAGCCTAAATCCACTCAGGAGAGACTGAAAATAAGCTTGTGGGATGTTTTCTTAAAAGACAGTAAATGCATGTAATTAAAGCATCCTTTTATGCTCGCATTCGCCTTTTCTCAGCGAGAAAATGCTGTTTTGAAACCAAGCTTGTATTTAACAATTTCTGCACCAAACTCAAATAAAACTGTGTCTGCCTTCTAATTTAGCCTAAATCCACTCAGTAGAACATATAAACAAGCTTGTGGGATGTTTCCTTAAAAGACAGTAAATGCATGTAATTCAAGCATCCTTTTATGCTCGCATTCGCCTTTTCTCAGCGAGAAATTGCTGTTTTGAAGCCAAGCTTGTATTTAACAATTTCTGCACCAAACTCAAATAAAATTGTGTCTGCCTTCTAATTTAGCCTAAATCCACTCAGGAGAGACTGAAAATAAGCTTGTGGGATGTTTCCTTAAAAGACAGTAAATGCATGTAATTCAAGGATCCTTTTATGCTCAAATCGCCTTTTCTCAGCGAGAAAATGCTGTTTTGAAGCCAAGCTTGTATTTAACAATTTCTGGACCAAACTCAAATAAAACTGTGTCTGCCTTCTTATTTAGCCTATATCCACTCAGGACAGACTGAAAATAAGCTTGTGGGATGTTTCCTTAAAAGACAGTAAATGCATATAATTCAAGCATCGCTCAATCGCCTTTTCTCAGCGAGAAAATGCTGTTTTGAAGCCAAGCTTGTATTTAACAATTTCTGCTCCAAACTCAAATAAAACTGTGTCTGCCTTCTAATTTAGCCTAAATCCACTCAGCAGAACATATAAACAAGCTTGTGGATGTTTCCTTAAAAGACAGTAAATGCATGTAATTCAAGCATCCTTTTATGCTCGCAATCGCCTTTTCTCAGCGAGAAAATGCTGTTTTGAAGCCAAGCTTGTATTTAACAATTTCTGCTCCAAACTCAAATAAAACTGTGTCTGCCTTCTAATTTAGCCTAAATCCACTCAGCAGAACATATAAACAAGCTTGTGGGATGTTTCCTTAAAAGACAGTAAATGCATGTAATTCAAGCATCCTTTTATGCTCGCAATCGCCTTTTCTCAGCGAGAAAATGCTGTTTTGAAGCCAAGCTTGTATTTAACAATTTCTGCACCAAACTCAAATAAAACTGTGTCTGCCTTCTTATTCAGCGTATATCATCTCAGGAGAGACAGAAAATAAGCTTGTGGGATGTTTCCTTAAAAGACAGTAAATGCATGTAATTCAAGCATCCTTTTATGCTCGCAATCGCCTTTTCTCAGCGAGAAAATGCTGTTTTGAAGCCAAGCTTGTATTTAACAATTTCTGCACCAAACTCAAATAAAACTGTGTCTGCCTTCTAATTTAGCCTAAATCCACTCAGGAGAGACTGAAAATAAGCTTGTGGGATGTTTTCTTAAAAGACAGTAAATGCATGTAATTAAAGCATCCTTTTATGCTCGCATTCGCCTTTTCTCAGCGAGAAAATGCTGTTTTGAAAATAAAGCTTGTATTTAACAATTTCTGCACCAAAACTCAAATAAAACTGTGTCTGCCTTCTAATTTAGCCTAAATCCACTCAGTAGAACATATAAACAAGCTTGTGGGATGTTTCCTTAAAAGACAGTAAATGCATGTAATTCAAGCATCCTTTTATGCTCGCATTCGCCTTTTCTCAGCGAGAAATTGCTGTTTTGAAGCCAAGCTTGTATTTAACAATTTCTGCACCAAACTCAAATAAAATTGTGTCTGCCTTCTAATTTAGCCTAAATCCACTCAGGAGAGACTGAAAATAAGCTTGTGGGATGTTTCCTTAAAAGACAGTAAATGCATGTAATTCAAGGATCCTTTTATGCTCGCAATCGCCTTTTCTCAGCGAGAAAATGCTGTTTTGAAGCCAAGCTTGTATTTAACAATTTCTGCACCAAACTCAAATAAAACTGTGTCTGCCTTCTTATTTAGCCTATATCCACTCAGGACAGACTGAAAATAAGCTTGTGGGATGTTTCCTTAAAAGACAGTAAATGCATATAATTCAAGCATCGCTAGCAATCGCCTTTTCTCAGCGAGAAAATGCTGTTTTGAAGCCAAGCTTTTATTTAACAATTTCTGCACCAAACTCAAATAAAACTGTGTCTGCCTTCTAATTTAGCCTAAATCCACTCAGTAGAACATATAAACAAGCTTGTGGGATGTTTCCTTAAAAGACAGTAAATGCATGTAATTCAAGCATCCTTTTATGCTCGCATTCGCCTTTTCTCAGCGAGAAATTGCTGTTTTGAAGCCAAGCTTGTATTTAACAATTTCTGCACCAAACTCAAATAAAATTGTGTCTGCCTTCTAATTTAGCCTAAATCCACTCAGGAGAGACTGAAAATAAGCTTGTGGGATGTTTCCTTAAAAGACAGTAAATGCATGTAATTCAAGGATCCTTTTATGCTCGCAATCGCCTTTTCTCAGCGAGAAAATGCTGTTTTGAAGCCAAGCTTGTATTTAACAATTTCTGCACCAAACTCAAATAAAACTGTGTCTGCCTTCTTATTTAGCCTATATCCACTCAGGACAGACTGAAAATAAGCTTGTGGGATGTTTCCTTAAAAGACAGTAAATGCATATAATTCAAGCATCGCTCGCAATCGCCTTTTCTCAGCGAGAAAATGCTGTTTTGAAGCCAAGCTTTTATTTAACAATTTCTGCACCAAACTCAAATAAAACTGTGTCTGCCTTCTAATTTAGCCTAAATCCACTCAGCAGAACATATAAACAAGCTTGTGGGATGTTTCCTTAAAAGACAATAAATGCATGTAATTCAAGCATCCTTTTATGCTCGCAATCGCCTTTTCTCAGCGAGAAAATGCTGTTTTGAAGCCAAGCTTGTATTTAACAATTTCTGCACCAAACTCAAATAAAACTGTGTCTGCCTTCTTATTTAGCCTATATCCACTCAGGACAGACTGAAAATAAGCTTGTGGATGTTTCCTTAAAAGACAGTAAATGCATGTAATTCAAGGATCCTTTTATGCTCATAATCGCCTTTTCTCAGCGAGAAAATGCTGTTTTGAAGCCAAGCTTGTATTTAACAATTTCTGCACCAAACTCAAATAAAACTGTGTCTGCCTTCTTATTCAGCGTATATCATCTCAGGAGAGACAGAAAATAAGCTTGTGGGATGTTTCCTTAAAAGACAGTAAATGCATGTAATTCAAGCATCCTTTTATGCTCAGAATCGCCTTTTCTCAGCGAGAAAATGCTGTTTTGAAGCCAAGCTTGTATTTAACAATTTCTGCACCAAACTCAAATAAAACTGTGTCTGCCTTCTAATTTAGCCTGTATCCACTCAGGAGAGACTGAAAATAAGCTTGTGGGATGTTTTCTTAAAAGACAGTAAATGCATGTAATTAAAGCATCCTTTTATGCTCGCATTCGCCTTTTCTCAGCGAGAAAATGCTGTTTTGAAGCCAAGCTTGTATTTAACAATTTCTGCACCAAACTCAAATAAAACTGTGTCTGCCTTCTAATTTAGCCTAAATCCACAGCAGCAGAACATATAAACAAGCTTGTGGGATGTTTCCTTAAAAGACAGTAAATGCATATAATTCAAGCATCGCTGAATCGCCTTTTCTCAGCGAGAAAATGCTGTTTTGAAGCCAAGCTTTTATTTAACAATTTCTGCACCAAACTCAAATAAAACTGTGTCTGCCTTCTTATTTAGCCTATATCCACTCAGGACAGACTGAAAATAAGCTTGTGGGATGTTTCCTTAAAAGACAGTAAATGCATGTAATTCAAGCATCCTTTTATGCTCGCAATCGCCTTTTCTCAGCGAGAAAATGCTGTTTTGAAGCCAAGCTTGTATTTAACAATTTCTGCACCAAACTCAAATAAAACTGTGTCTGCCTTCTAATTTAGCCTAAATCCACTCAGCAGAACATATAAACAAGCTTGTGGGATGTTTCCTTAAAAGACAGTAAATGCATATAATTCAAGCATCGCTCGCAATCGCCTTTTCTCAGCGAGAAAATGCTGTTTTGAAGCCAAACTTGTATTTAACAATTTCTGCACCAAACTCAAATAAAACTGTGTCTGCCTTCTTATTTAGCCTATATCCACTCAGGACAGACTGAAAATAAGCTTGTGGGATGTTTCCTTAAAAGACAGTAAATGCATGTAATTCAAGGATCCTTTTATGCTCGCAATCGCCTTTTCTCAGCGAGAAAATGCTGTTTTGAAGCCAAGCTTGTATTTAACAATTTCTGCACCAAACTCAAATAAAACTGTGTCTGCCTTCTAATTTAGCCTAAATCCACTCAGCAGAACATATAAACAAGCTTGTGGATGTTTCCTTAAAAGACAGTAAATGCATGTAATTCAAGGATCCTTTTATGCTCAAATCGCCTTTTCTCAGCGAGAAAATGCTGTTTTGAAGCCAAGCTTGTATTTAACAATTTCTGCACCAAACTCAAATAAAACTGTGTCTGCCTTCTTATTCAGCGTATATCATCTCAGGAGAGACAGAAAATAAGCTTGTGGGATGTTTCCTTAAAAGACAGTAAATGCATGTAATTCAAGCATCCTTTTATGCTCGCATTCGCCTTTTCTCAGCGAGAAAATGCTGTTTTTTGAAGCCAAGCTTGTATTTAACAATTTCTGCACCAAACTCAAATAAAACTGTGTCTGCCTTCTTATTCAGCGTATATCATCTCAGGAGAGACAGAAAATAAGCTTGTGGGATGTTTCCTTAAAAGACAGTAAATGCATGTAATTCAAGCATCCTTTTATGCTCAAATCGCCTTTTCTCAGCGAGAAAATGCTGTTTTGAAGCCAAGCTTGTATTTAACAATTTCTGCACCAAACTCAAATAAAACTGTGTCTGCCTTCTAATTTAGCCTAAATCCACTCAGTAGAACATATAAACAAGCTTGTGGGATCTTTCCTTAAAAGAAAGTAAATGCATGTAATTCAAGCATCCTTTTATGCTCGCATTCGCCTTTTCTCAGCGAGAAATTGCTGTTTTGAAGCCAAGCTTGTATTTAACAATTTCTGCACCAAACTCAAATAAAATTGTGTCTGCCTTCTAATTTAGCCTAAATCCACTCAGGAGAGACTGAAAATAAGCTTGTGGGATGTTTCCTTAAAAGACAGTAAATGCATGTAATTCAAGGATCCTTTTATGCTCGCAATCGCCTTTTCTCAGCGAGAAAATGCTGTTTTGAAGCCAAGCTTGTATTTAACAATTTCTGCACCAAACTCAAATAAAACTGTGTCTGCCTTCTTATTTAGCCTATATCCACTCAGGACAGACTGAAAATAAGCTTGTGGGATGTTTCCTTAAAAGACAGTAAATGCATGTAATTCAAGGATCCTTTTATGCTCGCAAATCGCCTTTTCTCAGCGAGAAAATGCTGTTTTGAAGCCAAGCTTGTATTTAACAATTTCTGCACCAAACTCAAATAAAACTTGTGTCTGCCTTCTAATTTAGCCTAAATCCACTCAGCAGAACATATAAACAAGCTTGTGGGATGTTTCCTTAAAAGACAGTAAATGCATGTAATTCAAGCATCCTTTTATGCTCGCAATCGCCTTTTCTCAGCGAGAAAATGCTGTTTTGAAACCAAGCTTGTATTTAACAATTTCTGCACCAAACTCAAATAAAACTGTGTCTGCCTTCTAATTTAGCCTAAATCCACTCAGTAGAACATATAAACAAGCTTGTGGGATGTTTCCTTAAAAGAAAGTAAATGCATGTAATTCAAGCATCCTTTTATGCTCGCATTCGCCTTTTCTCAGCGAGAAATTGCTGTTTTGAAGCCAAGCTTGTATTTAACAATTTCTGCACCAAACTCAAATAAAATTGTGTCTGCCTTCTAATTTAGCCTAAATCCACTCAGGAGAGACTGAAAATAAGCTTGTGGATGTTTCCTTAAAAGACAGTAAATGCATGTAATTCAAGGATCCTTTTATGCTCGCAATCGCCTTTTCTCAGCGAGAAAATGCTGTTTTGAAGCCAAGCTTGTATTTAACAATTTCTGCACCAAACTCAAATAAAACTGTGTCTGCCTTCTTATTCAGCGTATATCATCTCAGGAGAGACAGAAAATAAGCTTGTGGGATGTTTCCTTAAAAGACAGTAAATGCATGTAATTCAAGCATCCTTTTATGCTCATAATCGCCTTTTCTCAGCGAGAAAATGCTGTTTTGAAGCCAAGCTTGTATTTAACAATTTCTGCACCAAACTCAAATAAAACTGTGTCTGCCTTCTAATTTAGCCTAAATCCACTCAGTAGAACATATAAACAAGCTTGTGGGATGTTTCCTTAAAAGAAAGTAAATGCATGTAATTCAAGCATCCTTTTATGCTCGCAATCGCCTTTTCTCAGCGAGAAAATGCTGTTTTGAAGCCAAGCTTGTATTTAACAATTTCTGCACCAAACTCAAATAAAACTGTGTCTGCCTTCTTATTCAGCGTATATCATCTCAGGAGAGACAGAAAATAAGCTTGTGGGATGTTTCCTTAAAAGACAGTAAATGCATGTAATTCAAGCATCCTTTTATGCTCATAATCGCAATCGCCTTTTCTCAGCGAGAAAATGCTGTTTTGAAGCCAAGCTTGTATTTAACAATTTCTGCACCAAACTCAAATAAAACTGTGTCTGCCTTCTAATTTAGCCTAAATCCACTCAGTAGAACATATAAACAAGCTTGTGGATCTTTCCTTAAAAGAAAGTAAATGCATGTAATTCAAGCATCCTTTTATGCTCGCATTCGCCTTTTCTCAGCGAGAAATTGCTGTTTTGAAGCCAAGCTTGTATTTAACAATTTCTGCACCAAACTCAAATAAAATTGTGTCTGCCTTCTAATTTAGCCTAAATCCACTCAGGAGAGACTGAAAATAAGCTTGTGGGATGTTTCCTTAAAAGACAGTAAATGCATGTAATTCAAGGATCCTTTTATGCTCAAATCGCCTTTTCTCAGCGAGAAAATGCTGTTTTGAAGCCAAGCTTGTATTTAACAATTTCTGCACCAAACTCAAATAAAACTGTGTCTGCCTTCTAATTTAGCCTAAATCCACTCAGTAGAACATATAAACAAGCTTGTGGGATGTTTCCTTAAAAGAAAGTAAATGCATGTAATTCAAGCATCCTTTTATGCTCGCATTCGCCTTTTCTCAGCGAGAAATTGCTGTTTTGAAGCCAAGCTTGTATTTAACAATTTCTGCACCAAACTCAAATAAAATTGTGTCTGCCTTCTAATTTAGCCTAAATCCACTCAGGAGAGACTGAAAATAAGCTTGTGGATGTTTCCTTAAAAGACAGTAAATGCATGTAATTCAAGGATCCTTTTATGCTCGCAATCGCCTTTTCTCAGCGAGAAAATGCTGTTTTGAAGCCAAGCTTGTATTTAACAATTTCTGCACCAAACTCAAATAAAACTGTGTCTGCCTTCTTATTTAGCCTATATCCACTCAGGACAGACTGAAAATAAGCTTGTGGGATGTTTCCTTAAAAGACAGTAAATGCATGTAATTCAAGGATCCTTTTATGCTTGCAATCGCCTTTTCTCAGCGAGAAAATGCTGTTTTGAAGCCAAGCTTGTATTTAACAATTTCTGCACCAAACTCAAATAAAACTTGTGTCTGCCTTCTAATTTAGCCTAAATCCACTCAGCAGAACATATAAACAAGCTTGTGGGATGTTTCCTTAAAAGACAGTAAATGCATGTAATTCAAGCATCCTTTTATGCTCGCAATCGCCTTTTCTCAGCGAGAAAATGCTGTTTTGAAGCCAAGCTTGTATTTAACAATTTCTGCACCAAACTCAAATAAAACTGTGTCTGCCTTCTAATTTAGCCTAAATCCACTCAGTAGAACATATAAACAAGCTTGTGGGATGTTTCCTTAAAAGAAAGTAAATGCATGTAATTCAAGCATCCTTTTATGCTCGCATTCGCCTTTTCTCAGCGAGAAATTGCTGTTTTGAAGCCAAGCTTGTATTTAACAATTTCTGCACCAAACTCAAATAAAATTGTGTCTGCCTTCTAATTTAGCCTAAATCCACTCAGGAGAGACTGAAAATAAGCTTGTGGGATGTTTCCTTAAAAGACAGTAAATGCATGTAATTCAAGGATCCTTTTATGCTCGCAATCGCCTTTTCTCAGCGAGAAAATGCTGTTTTGAAGCCAAGCTTGTATTTAACAATTTCTGCACCAAACTCAAATAAAACTGTGTCTGCCTTCTTATTTAGCCTATATCCACTCAGGACAGACTGAAAATAAGCTTGTGGGATGTTTCCTTAAAAGACAGTAAATGCATATAATTCAAGCATCGCTCGCAATCGCCTTTTCTCAGCGAGAAAATGCTGTTTTGAAGCCAAGCTTTTATTTAGCAATTTCTGCACCAAACTCAAATAAAACTGTGTCTGCCTTCTAATTTAGCCTAAATCCACTCAGCAGAACATATAAACAAGCTTGTGGGATGTTTCCTTAAAAGACAGTAAATGCATGTAATTCAAGGATCCTTTTATGCTCGCAAATCGCCTTTTCTCAGCGAGAAAATGCTGTTTTGAAACCAAGCTTGTATTTAACAATTTCTGAACCAAACTCAAATAAAACTGTGTCTGCCTTCTAATTTAGCCTAAATCCAGTCAGCAGAACATAAAAACAAGCTTGTGGGATGTTTCCTTAAAAGACAGTAAATGCATGTAATTCAAGCTTCTTTTTATGCTCGCAATCGCCTTTTCTCAGCGAGAAAATGCTGTTTTGAAGCCAAGCTTGTATTGAACAATTTCTGCACCAAAGTCAAATAAAACTGTGTCTGCCTTCTTATTTAGCCTAAATCCAGTCAGCAGAACATAAAAATAAGCTTGTGGGATGTTTCCTTAAAAGACAGTAAATGCATGTAATTCAAGCATCCTTTTATGCTCGCAATCGCCTTTTCTCAGCGAGAAATGCTGTTTTGAAGCCAAGCTTGTATTAAACAATTTCTGCACCAAACTCAAATAAAACTGTGTCTGCCTTCTTATTCAGCGTATATCATCTCAGGAGAGACAGAAAATAAGCTTGTGGGATGTTTCCTTAAAAGACAGTAAATGCATGTAATTCAAGCATCCTTTTATGCTCGCAATCGCCTTTTCTCAGCGAGAAAATGCTGTTTTGAAGCCAAGCTTGTATTTAACAATTTCTGCACCAAACTCAAATAAAACTGTGTCTGCCTTCTAATTTAGCCTGTATCCACTCAGGAGAGACTGAAAATAAGCTTGTGGGATGTTTTCTTAAAAGACAGTAAATGCATGTAATTAAAGCATCCTTTTATGCTCGCATTCGCCTTTTCTCAGCGAGAAAATGCTGTTTTGAAGCCAAGCTTGTATTTAACAATTTCTGCACCAAACTCAAATAAAACTGTGTCTGCCTTCTAATTTAGCCTAAATCCACTCAGCAGAACATATAAACAAGCTTGTGGGATGTTTCCTTAAAAGACAGTAAATGCATATAATTCAAGCATCGCTCGCAATCGCCTTTTCTCAGCGAGAAAATGCTGTTTTGAAGCCAAGCTTTTATTTAACAATTTCTGCACCAAACTCAAATAAAACTGTGTCTGCCTTCTAATTTAGCCTAAATCCACTCAGCAGAACATATAAACAAGCTTGTGGGATGTTTCCTTAAAAGACAGTAAATGCATGTAATTCAAGCATCCTTTTATGCTCGCAAATCGCCTTTTCTCAGCGAGAAAATGCTGTTTTGAAGCCAAGCTTGTATTTAACAATTTCTGCACCAAACTCAAATAAAACTGTGTCTGCCTTCTTATTTAGCCTATATCCACTCAGGACAGACTGAAAATAAGCTTGTGGGATGTTACCTTAAAAGACAGTAAATGCATGTAATTCAAGGATCCTTTTATGCTCGCAATCGCCTTTTCTCAGCGAGAAAATGCTGTTTTGAAGCCAAGCTTGTATTTAACAATTTCTGCACCAAACTCAAATAAAACTGTGTCTGCCTTCTAATTTAGCCTAAATCCACTCAGCAGAACATATAAACAAGCTTGTGGGATGTTTCCTTAAAAGACAGTAAATGCATGTAATTCAAGGATCCTTTTATGCTCGCAATCGCCTTTTCTCAGCGAGAAAATGCTGTTTTGAAGCCAAGCTTGTATTTAACAATTTCTGCACCAAACTCAAATAAAACTGTGTCTGCCTTCTAATTTAGCCTAAATCCAGTCAGCAGAACATAAAAACAAGCTTGTGGGATGTTTCCTTAAAAGACAGTAAATGCATGTAATTCAAGCTTCTTTTTATGCTCGCAATCGCCTTTTCTCAGCGAGAAAATGCTGTTTTGAAGCCAAGCTTGTATTGAACAATTTCTGCACCAAAGTCAAATAAAACTGTGTCTGCCTTCTTATTTAGCCTAAATCCAGTCAGCAGAACATAAAAATAAGCTTGTGGGATGTTTCCTTAAAAGACAGTAAATGCATGTAATTCAAGCATCCTTTTATGCTCGCAATCGCCTTTTCTCAGCGAGAAATGCTGTTTTGAAGCCAAGCTTGTATTAAACAATTTCTGCACCAAACTCAAATAAAACTGTGTCTGCCTTCTTATTCAGCGTATATCATCTCAGGAGAGACAGAAAATAAGCTTGTGGGATGTTTCCTTAAAAGACAGTAAATGCATGTAATTCAAGCATCCTTTTATGCTCGCAATCGCCTTTTCTCAGCGAGAAAATGCTGTTTTGAAGCCAAGCTTGTATTTAACAATTTCTGCACCAAACTCAAATAAAACTGTGTCTGCCTTCTAATTTAGCCTGTATCCACTCAGGAGAGACTGAAAATAAGCTTGTGGGATGTTTTCTTAAAAGACAGTAAATGCATGTAATTAAAGCATCCTTTTATGCTCGCATTCGCCTTTTCTCAGCGAGAAAATGCTGTTTTGAAACCAAGCTTGTATTTAACAATTTCTGCACCAAACTCAAATAAAACTGTGTCTGCCTTCTAATTTAGCCTAAATCCACTCAGCAGAACATATAAACAAGCTTGTGGGATGTTTCCTTAAAAGACAGTAAATGCATATAATTCAAGCATCGCTCGCAATCGCCTTTTCTCAGCGAGAAAATGCTGTTTTGAAGCCAAGCTTTTATTTAACAATTTCTGCACCAAACTCAAATAAAACTGTGTCTGCCTTCTTATTTAGCCTATATCCACTCAGGACAGACTGAAAATAAGCTTGTGGGATGTTTCCTTAAAAGACAGTAAATGCATGTAATTCAAGCATCCTTTTATGCTCGCAATCGCCTTTTCTCAGCGAGAAAATGCTGTTTTGAAGCCAAGCTTGTATTTAACAATTTCTGCACCAAACTCAAATAAAACTGTGTCTGCCTTCTAATTTAGCCTAAATCCACTCAGCAGAACATATAAACAAGCTTGTGGGATGTTTCCTTAAAAGACAGTAAATGCATATAATTCAAGCATCGCTCGCAATCGCCTTTTCTCAGCGAGAAAATGCTGTTTTGAAGCCAAACTTGTATTTAACAATTTCTGCACCAAACTCAAATAAAACTGTGTCTGCCTTCTTATTTAGCCTATATCCACTCAGGACAGACTGAAAATAAGCTTGTGGGATGTTTCCTTAAAAGACAGTAAATGCATGTAATTCAAGGATCCTTTTATGCTCGCAATCGCCTTTTCTCAGCGAGAAAATGCTGTTTTGAAGCCAAGCTTGTATTTAACAATTTCTGCACCAAACTCAAATAAAACTGTGTCTGCCTTCTAATTTAGCCTAAATCCACTCAGCAGAACATATAAACAAGCTTGTGGGATGTTTCCTTAAAAACAGTAAATGCATGTAATTCAAGGATCCTTTTATGCTCGCAATCGCCTTTTCTCAGCGAGAAAATGCTGTTTTGAAGCCAAGCTTGTATTTAACAATTTCTGCACCAAACTCAAATAAAACTGTGTCTGCCTTCTAATTTAGCCTAAATCCACTCAGCAGAACATATAAACAAGCTTGTGGGATGTTTCCTTAAAAGACAGTAAATGCATGTAATTCAAGCATCCTTTTATGCTCGCAATCGCCTTTTCTCAGCGAGAAAATGCTGTTTTGAAGCCAAGCTTGTATTTAACAATTTCTGCACCAAACTCAAATAAAACTGTGTCTGCCTTCTTATTCAGCGTATATCATCTCAGGAGAGACAGAAAATAAGCTTGTGGGATGTTTCCTTAAAAGACAGTAAATGCATGTAATTCAAGCATCCTTTTATGCTCGCAATCGCCTTTTCTCAGCGAGAAAATGCTGTTTTGAAGCCAAGCTTGTATTTAACAATTTCTGCACCAAACTCAAATAAAACTGTGTCTGCCTTCTTATTCAGCGTATATCATCTCAGGAGAGACAGAAAATAAGCTTGTGGATGTTTCCTTAAAAGACAGTAAATGCATGTAATTCAAGCATCCTTTTATGCTCGCAATCGCCTTTTCTCAGCGAGAAAATGCTGTTTTGAAGCCAAGCTTGTATTTAACAATTTCTGCACCAAACTCAAATAAAACTGTGTCTGCCTTCTAATTTAGCCTAAATCCACTCAGCAGAACATATAAACAAGCTTGTGGGATGTTTCCTTAAAAGACAGTAAATGCATATAATTCAAGCATCGCTCGCAATCGCCTTTTCTCAGCGAGAAAATGCTGTTTTGAAGCCAAGCTTGTATTTAACAATTTCTGCACCAAACTCAAATAAAATTGTGTCTGCCTTCTTATTTAGCCTATATCCACTCAGGACAGACTGAAAATAAGCTTGTGGGATGTTTCCTTAAAAGACAATAAATGCATGTAATTCAAGGATCCTTTTATGCTCGCAATCGCCTTTTCTCAGCGAGAAAATGCTGTTTTGAAGCCAAGCTTGTATTTAACAATTTCTGCACCAAACTCAAATAAAACTGTGTCTGCCTTCTAATTTAGCCTAAATCCACTCAGCAGAACATATAAACAAGCTTGTGGGATGTTTCCTTAAAAGACAGTAAATGCATGTAATTCAAGGATCCTTTTATGCTCGCAATCGCCTTTTCTCAGCGAGAAAATGCTGTTTTGAAGCCAAGCTTGTATTTAACAATTTCTGCACCAAACTCAAATAAAACTGTGTCTGCCTTCTTATTTAGCCTATATCCACTCAGGACAGACTGAAAATAAGCTTGTGGGATGTTTCCTTAAAAGACAGTAAATGCATGTAATTCAAGGATCCTTTTATGCTCGCAATCGCCTTTTCTCAGCGAGAAAATGCTGTTTTGAAGCCAAGCTTGTATTTAACAATTTCTGCACCAAACTCAAATAAAACTGTGTCTGCCTTCTAATTTAGCCTAAATCCTCTCAGCAGAACATATAAACAAGCTTGTGGGATGTTTCCTTAAAAGACAGTAAATGCATGTAATTCAAGGATCCTTTTATGCTCGCAATCGCCTTTTCTCAGCGAGAAAATGCTGTTTTGAAGCCAAGCTTGTATTTAACAATTTCTGCACCAAACTCAAATAAAACTGTGTCTGCCTTCTAATTTAGCCTAAATCCACTCAGCAGAACATATAAACAAGCTTGTGGGATGTTTCCTTAAAAGACAGTAAATGCATGTAATTCAAGGATCCTTTTATGCTCACAATCGCCTTTTCTCAGCGAGAAAATGCTGTTTTGAAGCCAAGCTTGTATTTAACAATTTCTGCACCAAACTCAAATAAAACTGTGTCTGCCTTCTAATTTAGCCTAAATCCACTCAGCAGAACATATAAACAAGCTTGTGGATGTTTCCTTAAAAGACAGTAAATGCATGTAATTCAAGGATCCTTTTATGCTCACAATCGCCTTTTCTCAGCGAGAAAATGCTGTTTTGAAGCCAAGCTTGTATTTAACAATTTCTGCACCAAACTCAAATAAAACTGTGTCTGCCTTCTAATTTAGCCTAAATCCACTCAGCAGAACATATAAACAAGCTTGTGGATGTTTCCTTAAAAGACAGTAAATGCATGTAATTCAAGCATCCTTTTATGCTCGCAATCGCCTTTTCTCAGCGAGAAAATGCTGTTTTGAAGCCAAGCTTGTATTTAACAATTTCTGCACCAAACTCAAATAAAATTGTGTCTGCCTTCTTATTTAGCCTATATCCACTCAGGACAGACTGAAAATAAGCTTGTGGGATGTTTCCTTAAAAGACAATAAATGCATGTAATTCAAGGATCCTTTTATGCTCATAATCGCCTTTTCTCAGCGAGAAAATGCTGTTTTGAAGCCAAGCTTGTATTTAACAATTTCTGCACCAAACTCAAATAAAACTGTGTCTGCCTTCTAATTTAGCCTAAATCCACTCAGTAGAACATATAAACAAGCTTGTGGGATGTTTCCTTAAAAGACAGTAAATGCATGTAATTCAAGGATCCTTTTATGCTCGCAATCGCCTTTTCTCAGCGAGAAAATGCTGTTTTGAAGCCAAGCTTGTATGTAACAAGTTCTGCACCAAACTCAAATAAAACTGCGTCTGCCTTCTAATTTAGCCTAAATCCACTCAGCAGAACATATAAACAAGCTTGTGGGATGTTTCCTTAAAAGACAGTAAATGCATGTAATTCAAGCATCCTTTTATGCTCAATCGCCTTTTCTCAGCGAGAAAATGCTGTTTTGAAGCCAAGCTTGTATTTAACAATTTCTGCACCAAACTAAAATAAAACTTTGTCTGCCTTCTGATTTAGCCTAAATCCACTCAGGAGAGACTGAAAATAAGCTTGTGGGATCTTTCCTTTAAAGACAGTAAATGCATATAATTCAAGCATCGCTCGCAATCGCCTTTTCTCAGCGAGAAAATGTTGTTTTGAAGCCAAGCTTGTATTTAACAATTTCTGCACCAAACTCAAATAAAACTGTGTCTGCCTTCTAATTTAGCCTAAATCCACTCAGCAGAACATATAAACAAGCTTGTGGGATGTTTCCTTAAAAGACAGTAAATGCATATAATTCAAGCATCGCTCGCAATCGCCTTTTCTCAGCGAGAAAATGCTGTTTTGAAGCCAAGCTTGTATTTAACAATTTCTGCACCAAACTCAAATAAAATTGTGTCTGCCTTCTTATTTAGCCTATATCCACTCAGGACAGACTGAAAATAAGCTTGTGGGATGTTTCCTTAAAAGACAATAAATGCATGTAATTCAAGGATCCTTTTATGCTCGCAATCGCCTTTTCTCAGCGAGAAAATGCTGTTTTGAAGCCAAGCTTGTATTAACAATTTCTGCACCAAACTCAAATAAAACTGTGTCTGCCTTCTAATTTAGCCTAAATCCACTCAGCAGAACATATAAACAAGCTTGTGGGATGTTTCCTTAAAAGACAGTAAATGCATGTAATTCAAGGATCCTTTTATGCTCGCATTCGCCTTTTCTCAGCGAGAAAATGCTGTTTTGAAACCAAGCTTGTATTTAACAATTTCTGCACCAAACTCAAATAAAACTGTGTCTGCCTTCTAATTTAGCCTAAATCCACTCAGCAGAACATATAAACAAGCTTGTGGGATGTTTCCTTAAAAGACAGTAAATGCATGTAAATTCAAGCATCGCTCGCAATCGCCTTTTCTCAGCGAGAAAATGCTGTTTTGAAGCCAAGCTTGTATTTAACAATTTCTGCACCAAACTCAAATAAAACTGTGTCTGCCTTCTTATTTAGCCTATATCCACTCAGGACAGACTGAAAATAAGCTTGTGGGATGTTTCCTTAAAAGACAGTAAATGCATGTAATTCAAGCATCCTTTTATGCTCGCAATCGCCTTTTCTCAGCGAGAAAATGCTGTTTTGAAGCCAAGCTTGTATTTAACAATTTCTGCACCAAACCCAAATAAAACTGTGTCTGCCTTCTTATTTAGCCTATATCCACTCAGGACAGACTGAAAATAAGCTTGTGGGATGTTTCCTTAAAAGACAGTAAATGCATGTAATTCAAGGATCCTTTTATGCTCATAATCGCCTTTTCTCAGCGAGAAAATGCTGTTTTGAAGCCAAGCTTGTATTTAACAATTTCTGCACCAAACTCAAATAAAACTGTGTCTGCCTTCTAATTTAGCCTAAATCCACTCAGGAGAGACTGAAAATAAGCTTGTGGGATGTTTTCTTAAAAGACAGTAAATGCATGTAATTAAAGCATCCTTTTATGCTCGCATTCGCCTTTTCTCAGCGAGAAAATGCTGTTTTGAAACCAAGCTTGTATTTAACAATTTCTGCACCAAACTCAAATAAAACTGTGTCTGCCTTCTAATTTAGCCTAAATCCACTCAATAGAACATATAAACAAGCTTGTGGGATGTTTCCTTAAAAGAAAGTAAATGCATGTAATTCAAGCATCCTTTTATGCTCGCATTCGCCTTTTCTCAGCGAGAAAATGCTGTTTTGAAGCCAAGCTTGTATTTAACAATTTCTGCACCAAACTCAAATAAATTTGTGTCTGCCTTCTAATTTAGCCTAAATCCACTCAGGAGAGACTGAAAATAAGCTTGTGGGATGTTTCCTTAAAAGACAGTAAATGCATGTAATTCAAGGATCCTTTTATGCTCGCAATCGCCTTTTCTCAGCGAGAAAATGCTGTTTTGAAGCCAAGCTTGTATTGAACAATTTCTGCACCAAACTCAAATAAAACTGTGTCTGCCTTCTAATTTAGCCTAAATCCACTCAGCAGAACATATAAACAAGCTTGTGGGATGTTTCCTTAAAAGACAGTAAATGCATATAATTCAAGCATCGCTCGCAATCGCCTTTTCTCAGCGAGAAAATGCTGTTTTGAAGCCAAGCTTGTATTTAACTATTTCTGCACCAAACTCAAATAAAATTGTGTCTGCCTTCTTATTTAGCCTATATCCACTCAGGACAGACTGAAAATAAGCTTGTGGGATGTTTCCTTAAAAGACAATAAATGCATGTAATTCAAGGATCCTTTTATGCTCACAATCGCCTTTTCTCAGCGAGAAAATGCTGTTTTGAAGCCAAGCTTGTATTTAACAATTTCTGCACCAAACTAAAATAAAACTTTGTCTGCCTTCTGATTTAGCCTAAATCCACTCAGGAGAGACTGAAAATAAGCTTGTGGGATCTTTCCTTTAAAGACAGTAAATGCATATAATTCAAGCATCGCTCGCAATCGCCTTTTCTCAGCGAGAAAATGCTGTTTTGAAGCCAAGCTTGTATTTAACAATTTCTGCACCAAACTCAAATAAAACTGTGTCTGCCTTCTAATTTAGCCTAAATCCACTCAGCAGAACATATAAACAAGCTTGTGGGATGTTTCCTTAAAAGACAGTAAATGCATATAATTCAAGCATCGCTCGCAATCGCCTTTTCTCAGCGAGAAAATGCTGTTTTGAAGCCAAGCTTGTATTTAACAATTTCTGCACCAAACTCAAATAAAATTGTGTCTGCCTTCTTATTTAGCCTATATCCACTCAGGACAGACTGAAAATAAGCTTGTGGGATGTTTCCTTAAAAGACAGTAAATGCATGTAATTCAAGGATCCTTTTATGCTCGCAATCGCCTTTTCTCAGCGAGAAAATGCTGTTTTGAAGCCAAGCTTGTATTTAACAATTTCTGCACCAAACTCAAATAAAACTGTGTCTGCCTTCTAATTTAGCCTAAATCCACTCAGCAGAACATATAAACAAGCTTGTGGGATGTTTCCTTAAAAGACAGTAAATGCATGTAATTCAAGGATCCTTTTATGCTCGCAATCGCCTTTTCTCAGCGAGAAAATGCTGTTTTGAAGCCAAGCTTGTATTTAACAATTTCTGCACCAAACTCAAATAAAACTGTGTCTGCCTTCTAATTTAGCCTAAATCCACTCAGCAGAACATATAAACAAGCTTGTGGGATGTTTCCTTAAAAGACAGTAAATGCATGTAATTCAAGCATCCTTTTATGCTCGCAATCGCCTTTTCTCAGCGAGAAAATGCTGTTTTGAAGCCAAGCTTGTATTTAACAATTTCTGCACCAAACTCAAATAAAACTGTGTCTGCCTTCTAATTTAGCCTAAATCCACTCAGCAGAACATATAAACAAGCTTGTGGGATGTTTCCTTAAAAGACAGTAAATGCATGTAATTCAAGGATCCTTTTATGCTCGCAATCGCCTTTTCTCAGCGAGAAAATGCTGTTTTGAAGCCAAGCTTGTATTTAACAATTTCTGCACCAAACTCAAATAAAACTGTGTCTGCCTTCTAATTTAGCCTAAATCCACTCAGCAGAACATATAAACAAGCTTGTGGGATGTTTCCTTAAAAGACAGTAAATGCATGTAATTCAAGGATCCTTTTATGCTCGCAATCGCCTTTTCTCAGCGAGAAAATGCTGTTTTGAAACCAAGCTTGTATTTAACAATTTCTGCACCAAACTCAAATAAAACTGTGTCTGCCTTCTAATTTAGCCTAAATCCACTCAGCAGAACATATAAACAAGCTTGTGGGATGTTTCCTTAAAAGACAGTAAATGCATGTAATTCAAGCATCCTTTTATGCTCATAATCGCCTTTTCTCAGCGAGAAAATGCTGTTTTGAAGCCAAGCTTGTATTTAACAATTTCTGCACCAAACTCAAATAAAATTGTGTCTGCCTTCTTATTTAGCCTATATCCACTCAGGACAGACTGAAAATAAGCTTGTGGGATGTTTCCTTAAAAGACAATAAATGCATGTAATTCAAGGATCCTTTTATGCTCGCAATCGCCTTTTCTCAGCGAGAAAATGCTGTTTTGAAGCCAAGCTTGTATTTAACAATTTCTGCACCAAACTCAAATAAAACTGTGTCTGCCTTCTAATTTAGCCTAAATCCACTCAGTAGAACATATAAACAAGCTTGTGGGATGTTTCCTTAAAAGACAGTAAATGCATGTAATTCAAGGATCCTTTTATGCTCGCAATCGCCTTTTCTCAGCGAGAAAATGCTGTTTTGAAGCCAAGCTTGTATGTAACAAGTTCTGCACCAAACTCAAATAAAACTGCGTCTGCCTTCTAATTTAGCCTAAATCCACTCAGCAGAACATATAAACAAGCTTGTGGGATGTTTCCTTAAAAGACAGTAAATGCATGTAATTCAAGCATCCTTTTATGCTCATAATCGCCTTTTCTCAGCGAGAAAATGCTGTTTTGAAGCCAAGCTTGTATTTAACAATTTCTGCACCAAACTAAAATAAAACTTTGTCTGCCTTCTGATTTAGCCTAAATCCACTCAGGAGAGACTGAAAATAAGCTTGTGGGATCTTTCCTTTAAAGACAGTAAATGCATATAATTCAAGCATCGCTCGCAATCGCCTTTTCTCAGCGAGAAAATGTTGTTTTGAAGCCAAGCTTGTATTTAACAATTTCTGCACCAAACTCAAATAAAACTGTGTCTGCCTTCTAATTTAGCCTAAATCCACTCAGCAGAACATATAAACAAGCTTGTGGGATGTTTCCTTAAAAGACAGTAAATGCATATAATTCAAGCATCGCTCGCAATCGCCTTTTCTCAGCGAGAAAATGCTGTTTTGAAGCCAAGCTTGTATTTAACAATTTCTGCACCAAACTCAAATAAAATTGTGTCTGCCTTCTTATTTAGCCTATATCCACTCAGGACAGACTGAAAATAAGCTTGTGGGATGTTTCCTTAAAAGACAATAAATGCATGTAATTCAAGGATCCTTTTATGCTCGCAATCGCCTTTTCTCAGCGAGAAAATGCTGTTTTGAAGCCAAGCTTGTATTAACAATTTCTGCACCAAACTCAAATAAAACTGTGTCTGCCTTCTAATTTAGCCTAAATCCACTCAGCAGAACATATAAACAAGCTTGTGGATGTTTCCTTAAAAGACAGTAAATGCATGTAATTCAAGGATCCTTTTATGCTCGCATTCGCCTTTTCTCAGCGAGAAAATGCTGTTTTGAAACCAAGCTTGTATTTAACAATTTCTGCACCAAACTCAAATAAAACTGTGTCTGCCTTCTAATTTAGCCTAAATCCACTCAGCAGAACATATAAACAAGCTTGTGGGATGTTTCCTTAAAAGACAGTAAATGCATGTAATTCAAGCATCGCTCGCAATCGCCTTTTCTCAGCGAGAAAATGCTGTTTTGAAGCCAAGCTTGTATTTAACAATTTCTGCACCAAACTCAAATAAAACTGTGTCTGCCTTCTTATTTAGCCTATATCCACTCAGGACAGACTGAAAATAAGCTTGTGGGATGTTTCCTTAAAAGACAGTAAATGCATGTAATTCAAGCATCCTTTTATGCTCGCAATCGCCTTTTCTCAGCGAGAAAATGCTGTTTTGAAGCCAAGCTTGTATTTAACAATTTCTGCACCAAACCCAAATAAAACTGTGTCTGCCTTCTTATTTAGCCTATATCCACTCAGGACAGACTGAAAATAAGCTTGTGGGATGTTTCCTTAAAAGACAGTAAATGCATGTAATTCAAGGATCCTTTTATGCTCGCAATCGCCTTTTCTCAGCGAGAAAATGCTGTTTTGAAGCCAAGCTTGTATTTAACAATTTCTGCACCAAACTCAAATAAAACTGTGTCTGCCTTCTAATTTAGCCTAAATCCACTCAGGAGAGACTGAAAATAAGCTTGTGGGATGTTTTCTTAAAAGACAGTAAATGCATGTAATTAAAGCATCCTTTTATGCTCGCATTCGCCTTTTCTCAGCGAGAAAATGCTGTTTTGAAACCAAGCTTGTATTTAACAATTTCTGCACCAAACTCAAATAAAACTGTGTCTGCCTTCTAATTTAGCCTAAATCCACTCAATAGAACATATAAACAAGCTTGTGGGATGTTTCCTTAAAAGAAAGTAAATGCATGTAATTCAAGCATCCTTTTATGCTCGCATTCGCCTTTTCTCAGCGAGAAAATGCTGTTTTGAAGCCAAGCTTGTATTTAACAATTTCTGCACCAAACTCAAATAAATTTGTGTCTGCCTTCTAATTTAGCCTAAATCCACTCAGGAGAGACTGAAAATAAGCTTGTGGGATGTTTCCTTAAAAGACAGTAAATGCATGTAATTCAAGGATCCTTTTATGCTCGCAATCGCCTTTTCTCAGCGAGAAAATGCTGTTTTGAAGCCAAGCTTGTATTGAACAATTTCTGCACCAAACTCAAATAAAACTGTGTCTGCCTTCTAATTTAGCCTAAATCCACTCAATAGAACATATAAACAAGCTTGTGGGATGTTTCCTTAAAAGACAGTAAATGCATATAATTCAAGCATCGCTCGCAATCGCCTTTTCTCAGCGAGAAAATGCTGTTTTGAAGCCAAGCTTGTATTTAACTATTTCTGCACCAAACTCAAATAAAATTGTGTCTGCCTTCTTATTTAGCCTATATCCACTCAGGACAGACTGAAAATAAGCTTGTGGGATGTTTCCTTAAAAGACAATAAATGCATGTAATTCAAGGATCCTTTTATGCTCGCAATCGCCTTTTCTCAGCGAGAAAATGCTGTTTTGAAACCAAGCTTGTATTTAACAATTTCTGCACCAAACTAAAATAAAACTTTGTCTGCCTTCTGATTTAGCCTAAATCCACTCAGGAGAGACTGAAAATAAGCTTGTGGGATCTTTCCTTTAAAGACAGTAAATGCATATAATTCAAGCATCGCTCGCAATCGCCTTTTCTCAGCGAGAAAATGCTGTTTTGAAGCCAAGCTTGTATTTAACAATTTCTGCACCAAACTCAAATAAAACTGTGTCTGCCTTCTAATTTAGCCTAAATCCACTCAGCAGAACATATAAACAAGCTTGTGGGATGTTTCCTTAAAAGACAGTAAATGCATATAATTCAAGCATCGCTCGCAATCGCCTTTTCTCAGCGAGAAAATGCTGTTTTGAAGCCAAGCTTGTATTTAACAATTTCTGCACCAAACTCAAATAAAATTGTGTCTGCCTTCTTATTTAGCCTATATCCACTCAGGACAGACTGAAAATAAGCTTGTGGGATGTTTCCTTAAAAGACAGTAAATGCATGTAATTCAAGGATCCTTTTATGCTCGCAATCGCCTTTTCTCAGCGAGAAAATGCTGTTTTGAAGCCAAGCTTGTATTAACAATTTCTGCACCAAACTCAAATAAAACTGTGTCTGCCTTCTAATTTAGCCTAAATCCACTCAGCAGAACATATAAACAAGCTTGTGGGATGTTTCCTTAAAAGACAGTAAATGCATGTAATTCAAGCATCCTTTTATGCTCGCATTCGCCTTTTCTCAGCGAGAAAATGCTGTTTTGAAACCAAGCTTGTATTTAACAATTTCTGCACCAAACTCAAATAAAACTGTGTCTGCCTTCTAATTTAGCCTAAATCCACTCAGCAGAACATATAAACAAGCTTGTGGGATGTTTCCTTAAAAGACAGTAAATGCATGTAATTCAAGCATCGCTCGCAATCGCCTTTTCTCAGCGAGAAAATGCTGTTTTGAAGCCAAGCTTGTATTTAACAATTTCTGCACCAAACTCAAATAAAACTGTGTCTGCCTTCTTATTTAGCCTATATCCACTCAGGACAGACTGAAAATAAGCTTGTGGGATGTTTCCTTAAAAGACAGTAAATGCATGTAATTCAAGCATCCTTTTATGCTCATAATCGCCTTTTCTCAGCGAGAAAATGCTGTTTTGAAGCCAAGCTTGTATTTAACAATTTCTGCACCAAACTCAAATAAAACTGTGTCTGCCTTCTAATTTAGCCTAAATCCACTCAGGAGAGACTGAAAATAAGCTTGTGGGATGTTTTCTTAAAAGACAGTAAATGCATGTAATTAAAGCATCCTTTTATGCTCGCATTCGCCTTTTCTCAGCGAGAAAATGCTGTTTTGAAACCAAGCTTGTATTTAACAATTTCTGCACCAAACTCAAATAAAACTGTGTCTGCCTTCTAATTTCGCCTAAATCCACTCAATAGAACATATAAACAAGCTTGTGGGATGTTTCCTTAAAAGAAAGTAAATGCATGTAATTCAAGCATCCTTTTATGCTCGCATTCGCCTTTTCTCAGCGAGAAAATGCTGTTTTGAAACCAAGCTTGTATTTAACAATTTCTGCACCAAACTCAAATAAATTTGTGTCTGCCTTCTAATTTAGCCTAAATCCACTCAGGAGAGACTGAAAATAAGCTTGTGGGATGTTTCCTTAAAAGACAGTAAATGCATGTAATTCAAGGATCCTTTTATGCTCGCAATCGCCTTTTCTCAGCGAGAAAATGCTGTTTTGAAGCCAAGCTTGTATTGAACAATTTCTGCACCAAACTCAAATAAAACTGTGTCTGCCTTCTAATTTAGCCTAAATCCACTCAATAGAACATATAAACAAGCTTGTGGGATGTTTCCTTAAAAGACAGTAAATGCATATAATTCAAGCATCGCTCGCAATCGCCTTTTCTCAGCGAGAAAATGCTGTTTTGAAGCCAAGCTTGTATTTAACTATTTCTGCACCAAACTCAAATAAAATTGTGTCTGCCTTCTTATTTAGCCTATATCCACTCAGGACAGACTGAAAATAAGCTTGTGGGATGTTTCCTTAAAAGACAATAAATGCATGTAATTCAAGGATCCTTTTATGCTCGCAATCGCCTTTTCTCAGCGAGAAAATGCTGTTTTGAAGCCAAGCTTGTATTTAACAATTTCTGCACCAAACTCAAATAAAACTGTGTCTGCCTTCTAATTTAGCCTAAATCCACTCAGCAGAACATATAAACAAGCTTGTGGATGTTTCCTTAAAAGACAGTAAATGCATGTAATTCAAGCATCCTTTTATGCTCGCATTCGCCTTTTCTCAGCGAGAAAATGCTGTTTTGAAGCCAAGCTTGTATTTAACAATTTCTGCACCAAACTCAAATAAAACTGTGTCTGCCTTCTAATTTAGCCTAAATCCACTCAGTAGAACATATAAACAAGCTTGTGGGATGTTTCCTTAAAAGAAAGTAAATGCATGTAATTCAAGCATCCTTTTATGCTCGCATTCGCCTTTTCTCAGCGAGAAATTGCTGTTTTGAAGCCAAGCTTGTATTTAACAATTTCTGCACCAAACTCAAATAAAATTGTGTCTGCCTTCTAATTTAGCCTAAATCCACTCAGGAGAGACTGAAAATAAGCTTGTGGGATGTTTCCTTAAAAGACAGTAAATGCATGTAATTCAAGGATCCTTTTATGCTCGCAATCGCCTTTTTCAGCGAGAAAATGCTGTTTTGAAGCCAAGCTTGTATTTAACAATTTCTGCACCAAACTCAAATAAAACTGTGTCTGCCTTCTTATTTAGCCTATATCCACTCAGGACAGACTGAAAATAAGCTTGTGGGATGTTTCCTTAAAAGACAGTAAATGCATGTAATTCAAGGATCCTTTTATGCTCGCAATCGCCTTTTCTCAGCGAGAAAATGCTGTTTTGAAGCCAAGCTTGTATTTAACAATTTCTGCACCAAACTCAAATAAAACTGTGTCTGCCTTCTAATTTAGCCTAAATCCACTCAGCAGAACATATAAACAAGCTTGTGGGATGTTTGCTTAAAAGACAGTAAATGCATGTAATTCAAGGATCCTTTTATGCTCGCAATCGCCTTTTCTCAGCGAGAAAATGCTGTTTTGAAGCCAAGCTTGTATTTAACAATTTCTGCTCCAAACTCAAATAAAACTGTGTCTGCCTTCTAATTTAGCCTAAATCCACTCAGCAGAACATATAAACAAGCTTGTGGGATGTTTCCTTAAAAGACAGTAAATGCATGTAATTCAAGCATCCTTTTATGCTCGCAATCGCCTTTTCTCAGCGAGAAAATGCTGTTTTGAAGCCAAGCTTGTATTTAACAATTTCTGCTCCAAACTCAAATAAAACTGTGTCTGCCTTCTAATTTAGCCTAAATCCACTCAGCAGAACATATAAACAAGCTTGTGGGATGTTTCCTTAAAAGACAGTAAATGCATGTAATTCAAGCATCCTTTTATGCTCATAATCGCCTTTTCTCAGCGAGAAAATGCTGTTTTGAAGCCAAGCTTGTATTTAACAATTTCTGCACCAAACTCAAATAAAACTGTGTCTGCCTTCTTATTCAGCGTATATCATCTCAGGAGAGACAGAAAATAAGCTTGTGGGATGTTTCCTTAAAAGACAGTAAATGCATGTAATTCAAGCATCCTTTTATGCTCGCAATCGCCTTTTCTCAGCGAGAAAATGCAGTTTTGAAACCAAGCTTGTATTTAACAATTTCTGCACCAAACTCAAATAAAACTGTGTCTGCCTTCTAATTTAGCCTAAATCCACTCAGCAGAACATATAAACAAGCTTGTGGGATGTTTCCTTAAAAGACAGTAAATGCATGTAATTCAAGCATCCTTTTATGCTCGCAATCGCCTTTTCTCAGCGAGAAAATGCTGTTTTGAAGCCAAGCTTGTATTTAACAATTTCTGCACCAAACTCAAATAAAACTGTGTCTGCCTTCTTATTCAGCGTATATCATCTCAGGAGAGACAGAAAATAAGCTTGTGGGATGTTTCCTTAAAAGACAGTAAATGCATGTAATTCAAGCATCCTTTTATGCTCGCAATCGCCTTTTCTCAGCGAGAAAATGCTGTTTTGAAGCCAAGCTTGTATTTAACAATTTCTGCACCAAACTCAAATAAAACTGTGTCTGCCTTCTAATTTAGCCTAAATCCACTCAGGAGAGACTGAAAATAAGCTTGTGGGATGTTTTCTTAAAAGACAGTAAATGCATGTAATTAAAGCATCCTTTTATGCTCGCATTCGCCTTTTCTCAGCGAGAAAATGCTGTTTTAAAACCAAGCTTGTATTTAACAATTTCTGCACCAAACTCAAATAAAACTGTGTCTGCCTTCTAATTTAGCCTAAATCCACTCAGCAGAACATATAAACAAGCTTGTGGGATGTTTCCTTAAAAGACAGTAAATGCATGTAATTCAAGCATCCTTTTATGCTCGCAATCGCCTTTCTCAGCGAGAAAATGCTGTTTTGAAGCCAAGCTTGTATTTAACAATTTCTGCACCAAACTCAAATAAAACTGTGTCTGCCTTCTAATTTAGCCTAAATCCACTCAGTAGAACATATAAACAAGCTTGTGGGATGTTTCCTTAAAAGAAAGTAAATGCATGTAATTCAAGCATCCTTTTATGCTCGCATTCGCCTTTTCTCAGCGAGAAATTGCTGTTTTGAAGCCAAGCTTGTATTTAACAATTTCTGCACCAAACTCAAATAAAATTGTGTCTGCCTTCTAATTTAGCCTAAATCCACTCAGGAGAGACTGAAAATAAGCTTGTGGGATGTTTCCTTAAAAGACAGTAAATGCATGTAATTCAAGGATCCTTTTATGCTCGCAATCGCCTTTTCTCAGCGAGAAAATGCTGTTTTGAAGCCAAGCTTGTATTTAACAATTTCTGCACCAAACTCAAATAAAACTGTGTCTGCCTTCTTATTTAGCCTATATCCACTCAGGACAGACTGAAAATAAGCTTGTGGGATGTTTCCTTAAAAGACAGTAAATGCATGTAATTCAAGGATCCTTTTATGCTCGCAATCGCCTTTTCTCAGCGAGAAAATGCTGTTTTGAAACCAAGCTTGTATTTAACAATTTCTGCACCAAACTCAAATAAAACTGTGTCTGCCTTCTAATTTAGCCTAAATCCACTCAGCAGAACATATAAACAAGCTTGTGGGATGTTTGCTTAAAAGACAGTAAATGCATGTAATTCAAGGATCCTTTTATGCTCGCAATCGCCTTTTCTCAGCGAGAAAATGCTGTTTTGAAGCCAAGCTTGTATTTAACAATTTCTGCTCCAAACTCAAATAAAACTGTGTCTGCCTTCTAATTTAGCCTAAATCCACTCAGCAGAACATATAAACAAGCTTGTGGGATGTTTCCTTAAAGACAGTAAATGCATGTAATTCATGCATCCTTTTATGCTCGCAATCGCCTTTTCTCAGCGAGAAAATGCTGTTTTGAAGCCAAGCTTGTATTTAACAATTTCTGCTCCAAACTCAAATAAAACTGTGTCTGCCTTCTAATTTAGCCTAAATCCACTCAGCAGAACATATAAACAAGCTTGTGGGATGTTTCCTTAAAAGACAGTAAATGCATGTAATTCAAGCATCCTTTTATGCTCGCAATCGCCTTTTCTCAGCGAGAAAATGCTGTTTTGAAGCCAAGCTTGTATTTAACAATTTCTGCACCAAACTCAAATAAAACTGTGTCTGCCTTCTTATTCAGCGTATATCATCTCAGGAGAGACAGAAAATAAGCTTGTGGGATGTTTCCTTAAAAGACAGTAAATGCATGTAATTCAAGCATCCTTTTATGCTCGCAATCGCCTTTTCTCAGCGAGAAAATGCTGTTTTGAAGCCAAGCTTTTATTTAACAATTTCTGCACCAAACTCAAATAAAACTGTGTCTGCCTTCTAATTTAGCCTAAATCCACTCAGGAGAGACTGAAAATAAGCTTGTGGGATGTTTTCTTAAAAGACAGTAAATGCATGTAATTAAAGCATCCTTTTATGCTCGCATTCGCCTTTTCTCAGCGAGAAAATGCTGTTTTGAAACCAAGCTTGTATTTAACAATTTCTGCACCAAACTCAAATAAAACTGTGTCTGCCTTCTAATTTAGCCTAAATCCACTCAGCAGAACATATAAACAAGCTTGTGGGATGTTTCCTTAAAAGACAGTAAATGCATGTAATTCAAGCATCCTTTTATGCTCGCAATCGCCTTTTCTCAGCGAGAAAATGCTGTTTTGAAGCCAAGCTTGTATTTAACAATTTCTGCACCAAACTCAAATAAAACTGTGTCTGCCTTCTAATTTAGCCTAAATCCACTCAGTAGAACATATAAACAAGCTTGTGGGATGTTTCCTTAAAAGAAAGTAAATGCATGTAATTCAAGCATCCTTTTATGCTCGCATTCGCCTTTTCTCAGCGAGAAATTGCTGTTTTGAAGCCAAGCTTGTATTTAACAATTTCTGCACCAAACTCAAATAAAATTGTGTCTGCCTTCTAATTTAGCCTAAATCCACTCAGGAGAGACTGAAAATAAGCTTGTGGGATGTTTCCTTAAAAGACAGTAAATGCATGTAATTCAAGGATCCTTTTATGCTCGCAATCGCCTTTTCTCAGCGAGAAAATGCTGTTTTGAAGCCAAGCTTGTATTTAACAATTTCTGCACCAAACTCAAATAAAACTGTGTCTGCCTTCTTATTTAGCCTATATCCACTCAGGACAGACTGAAAATAAGCTTGTGGGATGTTTCCTTAAAAGACAGTAAATGCATGTAATTCAAGGATCCTTTTATGCTCGCAATCGCCTTTTCTCAGCGAGAAAATGCTGTTTTGAAACCAAGCTTGTATTTAACAATTTCTGCACCAAACTCAAATAAAACTGTGTCTGCCTTCTAATTTAGCCTAAATCCACTCAGCAGAACATATAAACAAGCTTGTGGGATGTTTGCTTAAAAGACAGTAAATGCATGTAATTCAAGGATCCTTTTATGCTCGCAATCGCCTTTTCTCAGCGAGAAAATGCTGTTTTGAAACCAAGCTTGTATTTAACAATTTCTGCTCCAAACTCAAATAAAACTGTGTCTGCCTTCTAATTTAGCCTAAATCCACTCAGCAGAACATATAAACAAGCTTGTGGGATGTTTCCTTAAAAGACAGTAAATGCATGTAATTCAAGCATCCTTTTATGCTCGCAATCGCCTTTACTCAGCGAGAAAATGCTGTTTTGAAGCCAAGCTTGTATTTAACAATTTCTGCTCCAAACTCAAATAAAACTGTGTCTGCCTTCTAATTTAGCCTAAATCCACTCAGCAGAACATATAAACAAGCTTGTGGGATGTTTCCTTAAAAGACAGTAAATGCATGTAATTCAAGCATCCTTTTATGCTCGCAATCGCCTTTTCTCAGCGAGAAAATGCTGTTTTGAAAGCCAAGCTTGTATTTAACAATTTCTGCACCAAACTCTAATAAAACTGTGTCTGCCTTCTTATTCAGCGTATATCATCTCAGGAGAGACAGAAAATAAGCTTGTGGGATGTTTCCTTAAAAGACAGTAAATGCATGTAATTCAAGCATCCTTTTATGCTCGCAATCGCCTTTTCTCAGCGAGAAAATGCTGTTTTGAAGCCAAGCTTGTATTTAACAATTTCTGCACCAAACTCAAATAAAACTGTGTCTGCCTTCTAATTTAGCCTAAATCCACTCAGGAGAGACTGAAAATAAGCTTGTGGGATGTTTTCTTAAAAGACAGTAAATGCATGTAATTAAAGCATCCTTTTATGCTCGCATTCGCCTTTTCTCAGCGAGAAAATGCTGTTTTGAAAATAAAGCTTGTATTTAACAATTTCTGCACCAAACTCAAATAAAACTGTGTCTGCCTTCTAATTTAGCCTAAATCCACTCAGTAGAACATATAAACAAGCTTGTGGGATGTTTCCTTAAAAGACAGTAAATGCATGTAATTCAAGCATCCTTTTATGCTCGCATTCGCCTTTTCTCAGCGAGAAATTGCTGTTTTGAAGCCAAGCTTGTATTTAACAATTTCTGCACCAAACTCAAATAAAATTGTGTCTGCCTTCTAATTTAGCCTAAATCCACTCAGGAGAGACTGAAAATAAGCTTGTGGGATGTTTCCTTAAAAGACAGTAAATGCATGTAATTCAAGGATCCTTTTATGCTCGCAATCGCCTTTTCTCAGCGAGAAAATGCTGTTTTGAAGCCAAGCTTGTATTTAACAATTTCTGCACCAAACTCAAATAAAACTGTGTCTGCCTTCTTATTTAGCCTATATCCACTCAGGACAGACTGAAAATAAGCTTGTGGGATGTTTCCTTAAAAGACAGTAAATGCATGTAATTCAAGGATCCTTTTATGCTCGCAATCGCCTTTTCTCAGCGAGAAAATGCTGTTTTGAAGCCAAGCTTGTATTTAACAATTTCTGCTCCAAACTCAAATAAAACTGTGTCTGCCTTCTAATTTAGCCTAAATCCACTCAGCAGAACATATAAACAAGCTTGTGGGATGTTTCCTTAAAAGACAGTAAATGCATGTAATTCAAGCATCCTTTTATGCTCGCAATCGCCTTTTCTCAGCGAGAAAATGCTGTTTTGAAGCCAAGCTTGTATTTAACAATTTCTGCACCAAACTCAAATAAAACTGTGTCTGCCTTCTTATTCAGCGTATATCATCTCAGGAGAGACAGAAAATAAGCTTGTGGGATGTTTCCTTAAAAGACAGTAAATGCATGTAATTCAAGCATCCTTTTATGCTCGCAATCGCCTTTTCTCAGCGAGAAAATGCTGTTTTGAAGCCAAGCTTGTATTTAACAATTTCTGCACCAAACTCAAATAAAACTGTGTCTGCCTTCTTATTCAGCGTATATCATCTCAGGAGAGACAGAAAATAAGCTTGTGGGATGTTTCCTTAAAAGACAGTAAATGCATGTAATTCAAGCATCCTTTTATGCTCGCAATCGCCTTTTCTCAGCGAGAAAATGCTGTTTTGAAGCCAAGCTTGTATTTAACAATTTCTGCACCAAACTCAAATAAAACTGTGTCTGCCTTCTAATTTAGCCTAAATCCACTCAGGAGAGACTGAAAATAAGCTTGTGGGATGTTTTCTTAAAAGACAGTAAATGCATGTAATTAAAGCATCCTTTTATGCTCGCATTCGCCTTTTCTCAGCGAGAAAATGCTGTTTTGAAACCAAGCTTGTATTTAACAATTTCTGCACCAAACTCAAATAAAACTGTGTCTGCCTTCTAATTTAGCCTAAATCCACTCAGTAGAACATATAAACAAGCTTGTGGGATGTTTCCTTAAAAGACAGTAAATGCATGTAATTCAAGCATCCTTTTATGCTCGCATTCGCCTTTTCTCAGCGAGAAATTGCTGTTTTGAAGCCAAGCTTGTATTTAACAATTTCTGCACCAAACTCAAATAAAATTGTGTCTGCCTTCTAATTTAGCCTAAATCCACTCAGGAGAGACTGAAAATAAGCTTGTGGGATGTTTCCTTAAAAGACAGTAAATGCATGTAATTCAAGGATCCTTTTATGCTCGCAATCGCCTTTTCTCAGCGAGAAAATGCTGTTTTGAAGCCAAGCTTGTATTTAACAATTTCTGGACCAAACTCAAATAAAACTGTGTCTGCCTTCTTATTTAGCCTATATCCACTCAGGACAGACTGAAAATAAGCTTGTGGGATGTTTCCTTAAAAGACAGTAAATGCATATAATTCAAGCATCGCTCGCAATCGCCTTTTCTCAGCGAGAAAATGCTGTTTTGAAGCCAAGCTTGTATTTAACAATTTCTGCTCCAAACTCAAATAAAACTGTGTCTGCCTTCTAATTTAGCCTAAATCCACTCAGCAGAACATATAAACAAGCTTGTGGGATGTTTCCTTAAAAGACAGTAAATGCATGTAATTCAAGCATCCTTTTATGCTCGCAATCGCCTTTTCTCAGCGAGAAAATGCTGTTTTGAAGCCAAGCTTGTATTTAACAATTTCTGCTCCAAACTCAAATAAAACTGTGTCTGCCTTCTAATTTAGCCTAAATCCACTCAGCAGAACATATAAACAAGCTTGTGGGATGTTTCCTTAAAAGACAGTAAATGCATGTAATTCAAGCATCCTTTTATGCTCGCAATCGCCTTTTCTCAGCGAGAAAATGCTGTTTTGAAGCCAAGCTTGTATTTAACAATTTCTGCACCAAACTCAAATAAAACTGTGTCTGCCTTCTTATTCAGCGTATATCATCTCAGGAGAGACAGAAAATAAGCTTGTGGGATGTTTCCTTAAAAGACAGTAAATGCATGTAATTCAAGCATCCTTTTATGCTCGCAATCGCCTTTTCTCAGCGAGAAAATGCTGTTTTGAAGCCAAGCTTGTATTTAACAATTTCTGCACCAAACTCAAATAAAACTGTGTCTGCCTTCTAATTTAGCCTAAATCCACTCAGGAGAGACTGAAAATAAGCTTGTGGGATGTTTTCTTAAAAGACAGTAAATGCATGTAATTAAAGCATCCTTTTATGCTCGCATTCGCCTTTTCTCAGCGAGAAAATGCTGTTTTGAAAATAAAGCTTGTATTTAACAATTTCTGCACCAAACTCAAATAAAACTGTGTCTGCCTTCTAATTTAGCCTAAATCCACTCAGTAGAACATATAAACAAGCTTGTGGGATGTTTCCTTAAAAGACAGTAAATGCATGTAATTCAAGCATCCTTTTATGCTCGCATTCGCCTTTTCTCAGCGAGAAATTGCTGTTTTGAAGCCAAGCTTGTATTTAACAATTTCTGCACCAAACTCAAATAAAATTGTGTCTGCCTTCTAATTTAGCCTAAATCCACTCAGGAGAGACTGAAAATAAGCTTGTGGATGTTTCCTTAAAAGACAGTAAATGCATGTAATTCAAGGATCCTTTTATGCTCGCAATCGCCTTTTCTCAGCGAGAAAATGCTGTTTTGAAGCCAAGCTTGTATTTAACAATTTCTGCACCAAACTCAAATAAAACTGTGTCTGCCTTCTTATTTAGCCTATATCCACTCAGGACAGACTGAAAATAAAGCTTGTGGGATGTTTCCTTAAAAGACAGTAAATGCATATAATTCAAGCATCGCTAGCAATCGCCTTTTCTCAGCGAGAAAATGCTGTTTTGAAGCCAAGCTTTTATTTAACAATTTCTGCACCAAACTCAAATAAAACTGTGTCTGCCTTCTAATTTAGCCTAAATCCACTCAGTAGAACATATAAACAAGCTTGTGGGATGTTTCCTTAAAAGACAGTAAATGCATGTAATTCAAGCATCCTTTTATGCTCGCATTCGCCTTTTCTCAGCGAGAAATTGCTGTTTTGAAGCCAAGCTTGTATTTAACAATTTCTGCACCAAACTCAAATAAAATTGTGTCTGCCTTCTAATTTAGCCTAAATCCACTCAGGAGAGACTGAAAATAAGCTTGTGGGATGTTTCCTTAAAAGACAGTAAATGCATGTAATTCAAGGATCCTTTTATGCTCGCAATCGCCTTTTCTCAGCGAGAAAATGCTGTTTTGAAGCCAAGCTTGTATTTAACAATTTCTGCACCAAACTCAAATAAAACTGTGTCTGCCTTCTTATTTAGCCTATATCCACTCAGGACAGACTGAAAATAAGCTTGTGGGATGTTTCCTTAAAAGACAGTAAATGCATATAATTCAAGCATCGCTCGCAATCGCCTTTTCTCAGCGAGAAAATGCTGTTTTGAAGCCAAGCTTTTATTTAACAATTTCTGCACCAAACTCAAATAAAACTGTGTCTGCCTTCTAATTTAGCCTAAATCCACTCAGCAGAACATATAAACAAGCTTGTGGGATGTTTCCTTAAAAGACAATAAATGCATGTAATTCAAGCATCCTTTTATGCTCGCAATCGCCTTTTCTCAGCGAGAAAATGCTGTTTTGAAGCCAAGCTTGTATTTAACAATTTCTGCACCAAACTCAAATAAAACTGTGTCTGCCTTCTTATTTAGCCTATATCCACTCAGGACAGACTGAAAATAAGCTTGTGGGATGTTTCCTTAAAAGACAGTAAATGCATGTAATTCAAGGATCCTTTTATGCTCGCAATCGCCTTTTCTCAGCGAGAAAATGCTGTTTTGAAGCCAAGCTTGTATTTAACAATTTCTGCACCAAACTCAAATAAAACTGTGTCTGCCTTCTTATTCAGCGTATATCATCTCAGGAGAGACAGAAAATAAGCTTGTGGGATGTTTCCTTAAAAGACAGTAAATGCATGTAATTCAAGCATCCTTTTATGCTCGCAATCGCCTTTTCTCAGCGAGAAAATGCTGTTTTGAAGCCAAGCTTGTATTTAACAATTTCTGCACCAAACTCAAATAAAACTGTGTCTGCCTTCTAATTTAGCCTGTATCCACTCAGGAGAGACTGAAAATAAGCTTGTGGGATGTTTTCTTAAAAGACAGTAAATGCATGTAATTAAAGCATCCTTTTATGCTCGCATTCGCCTTTTCTCAGCGAGAAAATGCTGTTTTGAAGCCAAGCTTGTATTTAACAATTTCTGCACCAAACTCAAATAAAACTGTGTCTGCCTTCTAATTTAGCCTAAATCCACTCAGCAGAACATATAAACAAGCTTGTGGGATGTTTCCTTAAAAGACAGTAAATGCATATAATTCAAGCATCGCTCGGAATCGCCTTTTCTCAGCGAGAAAATGCTGTTTTGAAGCCAAGCTTTTATTTAACAATTTCTGCACCAAACTCAAATAAAACTGTGTCTGCCTTCTTATTTAGCCTATATCCACTCAGGACAGACTGAAAATAAGCTTGTGGGATGTTTCCTTAAAAGACAGTAAATGCATGTAATTCAAGCATCCTTTTATGCTCGCAATCGCCTTTTCTCAGCGAGAAAATGCTGTTTTGAAGCCAAGCTTGTATTTAACAATTTCTGCACCAAACTCAAATAAAACTGTGTCTGCCTTCTAATTTAGCCTAAATCCACTCAGCAGAACATATAAACAAGCTTGTGGGATGTTTCCTTAAAAGACAGTAAATGCATATAATTCAAGCATCGCTCGCAATCGCCTTTTCTCAGCGAGAAAATGCTGTTTTGAAGCCAAACTTGTATTTAACAATTTCTGCACCAAACTCAAATAAAACTGTGTCTGCCTTCTTATTTAGCCTATATCCACTCAGGACAGACTGAAAATAAGCTTGTGGGATGTTTCCTTAAAAGACAGTAAATGCATGTAATTCAAGGATCCTTTTATGCTCGCAATCGCCTTTTCTCAGCGAGAAAATGCTGTTTTGAAGCCAAGCTTGTATTTAACAATTTCTGCACCAAACTCAAATAAAACTGTGTCTGCCTTCTAATTTAGCCTAAATCCACTCAGCAGAACATATAAACAAGCTTGTGGGATGTTTCCTTAAAAGACAGTAAATGCATGTAATTCAAGGATCCTTTTATGCTCGCAATCGCCTTTTCTCAGCGAGAAAATGCTGTTTTGAAGCCAAGCTTGTATTTAACAATTTCTGCACCAAACTCAAATAAAACTGTGTCTGCCTTCTTATTCAGCGTATATCATCTCAGGAGAGACAGAAAATAAGCTTGTGGGATGTTTCCTTAAAAGACAGTAAATGCATGTAATTCAAGCATCCTTTTATGCTCGCAATCGCCTTTTCTCAGCGAGAAAATGCTGTTTTGAAGCCAAGCTTGTATTTAACAATTTCTGCACCAAACTCAAATAAAACTGTGTCTGCCTTCTTATTCAGCGTATATCATCTCAGGAGAGACAGAAAATAAGCTTGTGGGATGTTTCCTTAAAAGACAGTAAATGCATGTAATTCAAGCATCCTTTTATGCTCGCAATCGCCTTTTCTCAGCGAGAAAATGCTGTTTTGAAGCCAAGCTTGTATTTAACAATTTCTGCACCAAACTCAAATAAAACTGTGTCTGCCTTCTAATTTAGCCTAAATCCACTCAGTAGAACATATAAACAAGCTTGTGGGATCTTTCCTTAAAAGAAAGTAAATGCATGTAATTCAAGCATCCTTTTATGCTCGCATTCGCCTTTTCTCAGCGAGAAATTGCTGTTTTGAAGCCAAGCTTGTATTTAACAATTTCTGCACCAAACTCAAATAAAATTGTGTCTGCCTTCTAATTTAGCCTAAATCCACTCAGGAGAGACTGAAAATAAGCTTGTGGGATGTTTCCTTAAAAGACAGTAAATGCATGTAATTCAAGGATCCTTTTATGCTCGCAATCGCCTTTTCTCAGCGAGAAAATGCTGTTTTGAAGCCAAACTTGTATTTAACAATTTCTGCACCAAACTCAAATAAAACTGTGTCTGCCTTCTTATTTAGCCTATATCCACTCAGGACAGACTGAAAATAAGCTTGTGGGATGTTTCCTTAAAAGACAGTAAATGCATGTAATTCAAGGATCCTTTTATGCTCGCAATCGCCTTTTCTCAGCGAGAAAATGCTGTTTTGAAGCCAAGCTTGTATTTAACAATTTCTGCACCAAACTCAAATAAAACTGTGTCTGCCTTCTAATTTAGCCTAAATCCACTCAGCAGAACATATAAACAAGCTTGTGGGATGTTTCCTTAAAAGACAGTAAATGCATGTAATTCAAGGATCCTTTTATGCTCGCAATCGCCTTTTCTCAGCGAGAAAATGCTGTTTTGAAGCCAAGCTTGTATTTAACAATTTCTGCACCAAACTCAAATAAAACTGTGTCTGCCTTCTTATTCAGCGTATATCATCTCAGGAGAGACAGAAAATAAGCTTGTGGGATGTTTCCTTAAAAGACAGTAAATGCATGTAATTCAAGCATCCTTTTATGCTCGCAATCGCCTTTTCTCAGCGAGAAAATGCTGTTTTGAAGCCAAGCTTGTATTTAACAATTTCTGCACCAAACTCAAATAAAACTGTGTCTGCCTTCTTATTCAGCGTATATCATCTCAGGAGAGACAGAAAATAAGCTTGTGGGATGTTTCCTTAAAAGACAGTAAATGCATGTAATTCAAGCATCCTTTTATGCTCATAATCGCCTTTTCTCAGCGAGAAAATGCTGTTTTGAAGCCAAGCTTGTATTTAACAATTTCTGCACCAAACTCAAATAAAACTGTGTCTGCCTTCTAATTTAGCCTAAATCCACTCAGTAGAACATATAAACAAGCTTGTGGGATCTTTCCTTAAAAGAAAGTAAATGCATGTAATTCAAGCATCCTTTTATGCTCGCATTCGCCTTTTCTCAGCGAGAAATTGCTGTTTTGAAGCCAAGCTTGTATTTAACAATTTCTGCACCAAACTCAAATAAAATTGTGTCTGCCTTCTAATTTAGCCTAAATCCACTCAGGAGAGACTGAAAATAAGCTTGTGGGATGTTTCCTTAAAAGACAGTAAATGCATGTAATTCAAGGATCCTTTTATGCTCGCAATCGCCTTTTCTCAGCGAGAAAATGCTGTTTTGAAGCCAAGCTTGTATTTAACAATTTCTGCACCAAACTCAAATAAAACTGTGTCTGCCTTCTTATTTAGCCTATATCCACTCAGGACAGACTGAAAACAAGCTTGTGGGATGTTTCCTTAAAAGACAGTAAATGCATGTAATTCAAGGATCCTTTTATGCTCAATCGCCTTTTCTCAGCGAGAAAATGCTGTTTTGAAGCCAAGCTTGTATTTAACAATTTCTGCACCAAACTCAAATAAAACTTGTGTCTGCCTTCTAATTTAGCCTAAATCCACTCAGCAGAACATATAAACAAGCTTGTGGATGTTTCCTTAAAAGACAGTAAATGCATGTAATTCAAGCATCCTTTTATGCTCGCAATCGCCTTTTCTCAGCGAGAAAATGCTGTTTTGAAGCCAAGCTTGTATTTAACAATTTCTGCACCAAACTCAAATAAAACTGTGTCTGCCTTCTAATTTAGCCTAAATCCACTCAGTAGAACATATAAACAAGCTTGTGGGATGTTTCCTTAAAAGAAAGTAAATGCATGTAATTCAAGCATCCTTTTATGCTCGCATTCGCCTTTTCTCAGCGAGAAATTGCTGTTTTGAAGCCAAGCTTGTATTTAACAATTTCTGCACCAAACTCAAATAAAATTGTGTCTGCCTTCTAATTTAGCCTAAATCCACTCAGGAGAGACTGAAAATAAGCTTGTGGGATGTTTCCTTAAAAGACAGTAAATGCATGTAATTCAAGGATCCTTTTATGCTCGCAATCGCCTTTTCTCAGCGAGAAAATGCTGTTTTGAAGCCAAGCTTGTATTTAACAATTTCTGCACCAAACTCAAATAAAACTGTGTCTGCCTTCTTATTCAGCGTATATCATCTCAGGAGAGACAGAAAATAAGCTTGTGGGATGTTTCCTTAAAAGACAGTAAATGCATGTAATTCAAGCATCCTTTTATGCTCGCAATCGCCTTTTCTCAGCGAGAAAATGCTGTTTTGAAGCCAAGCTTGTATTTAACAATTTCTGCACCAAACTCAAATAAAACTGTGTCTGCCTTCTTATTCAGCGTATATCATCTCAGGAGAGACAGAAAATAAGCTTGTGGGATGTTTCCTTAAAAGACAGTAAATGCATGTAATTCAAGGATCCTTTTATGCTCGCAATCGCCTTTTCTCAGCGAGAAAATGCTGTTTTGAAGCCAAGCTTGTATTTAACAATTTCTGCACCAAACTCAAATAAAACTTGTGTCTGCCTTCTAATTTAGCCTAAATCCACTCAGCAGAACATATAAACAACCTTGTGGGATGTTTCCTTAAAAGACAGTAAATGCATGTAATTCAAGCATCCTTTTATGCTCGCAATCGCCTTTTCTCAGCGAGAAAATGCTGTTTTGAAGCCAAGCTTGTATTTAACAATTTCTGCACCAAACTCAAATAAAACTGTGTCTGCCTTCTAATTTAGCCTAAATCCACTCAGTAGAACATATAAACAAGCTTGTGGGATGTTTCCTTAAAAGAAAGTAAATGCATGTAATTCAAGCATCCTTTTATGCTCGCAATCGCCTTTTCTCAGCGAGAAAATGCTGTTTTGAAGCCAAGCTTGTATTTAACAATTTCTGCACCAAACTCAAATAAAACTGTGTCTGCCTTCTTATTCAGCGTATATCATCTCAGGAGAGACAGAAAATAAGCTTGTGGGATGTTTCCTTAAAAGACAGTAAATGCATGTAATTCAAGCATCCTTTTATGCTCGCAATCGCCTTTTCTCAGCGAGAAAATGCTGTTTTGAAGCCAAGCTTGTATTTAACAATTTCTGCACCAAACTCAAATAAAACTGTGTCTGCCTTCTAATTTAGCCTAAATCCACTCAGTAGAACATATAAACAAGCTTGTGGGATCTTTCCTTAAAAGAAAGTAAATGCATGTAATTCAAGCATCCTTTTATGCTCGCATTCGCCTTTTCTCAGCGAGAAATTGCTGTTTTGAAGCCAAGCTTGTATTTAACAATTTCTGCACCAAACTCAAATAAAATTGTGTCTGCCTTCTAATTTAGCCTAAATCCACTCAGGAGAGACTGAAAATAAGCTTGTGGGATGTTTCCTTAAAAGACAGTAAATGCATGTAATTCAAGGATCCTTTTATGCTCGCAATCGCCTTTTCTCAGCGAGAAAATGCTGTTTTGAAGCCAAGCTTGTATTTAACAATTTCTGCACCAAACTCAAATAAAACTGTGTCTGCCTTCTAATTTAGCCTAAATCCACTCAGTAGAACATATAAACAAGCTTGTGGGATGTTTCCTTAAAAGAAAGTAAATGCATGTAATTCAAGCATCCTTTTATGCTCGCATTCGCCTTTTCTCAGCGAGAAATTGCTGTTTTGAAGCCAAGCTTGTATTTAACAATTTCTGCACCAAACTCAAATAAAATTGTGTCTGCCTTCTAATTTAGCCTAAATCCACTCAGGAGAGACTGAAAATAAGCTTGTGGGATGTTTCCTTAAAAGACAGTAAATGCATGTAATTCAAGGATCCTTTTATGCTCGCAATCGCCTTTTCTCAGCGAGAAAATGCTGTTTTGAAGCCAAGCTTGTATTTAACAATTTCTGCACCAAACTCAAATAAAACTGTGTCTGCCTTCTTATTTAGCCTATATCCACTCAGGACAGACTGAAAATAAGCTTGTGGGATGTTTCCTTAAAAGACAGTAAATGCATGTAATTCAAGGATCCTTTTATGCTCGCAATCGCCTTTTCTCAGCGAGAAAATGCTGTTTTGAAGCCAAGCTTGTATTTAACAATTTCTGCACCAAACTCAAATAAAACTTGTGTCTGCCTTCTAATTTAGCCTAAATCCACTCAGCAGAACATATAAACAAGCTTGTGGGATGTTTCCTTAAAAGACAGTAAATGCATGTAATTCAAGCATCCTTTTATGCTCGCAATCGCCTTTTCTCAGCGAGAAAATGCTGTTTTGAAGCCAAGCTTGTATTTAACAATTTCTGCACCAAACTCAAATAAAACTGTGTCTGCCTTCTAATTTAGCCTAAATCCACTCAGTAGAACATATAAACAAGCTTGTGGGATGTTTCCTTAAAAGAAAGTAAATGCATGTAATTCAAGCATCCTTTTATGCTCGCATTCGCCTTTTCTCAGCGAGAAATTGCTGTTTTGAAGCCAAGCTTGTATTTAACAATTTCTGCACCAAACTCAAATAAAATTGTGTCTGCCTTCTAATTTAGCCTAAATCCACTCAGGAGAGACTGAAAATAAGCTTGTGGGATGTTTCCTTAAAAGACAGTAAATGCATGTAATTCAAGGATCCTTTTATGCTCGCAATCGCCTTTTCTCAGCGAGAAAATGCTGTTTTGAAGCCAAGCTTGTATTTAACAATTTCTGCACCAAACTCAAATAAAACTGTGTCTGCCTTCTTATTTAGCCTATATCCACTCAGGACAGACTGAAAATAAGCTTGTGGGATGTTTCCTTAAAAGACAGTAAATGCATATAATTCAAGCATCGCTCGCAATCGCCTTTTCTCAGCGAGAAAATGCTGTTTTGAAGCCAAGCTTTTATTTAGCAATTTCTGCACCAAACTCAAATAAAACTGTGTCTGCCTTCTAATTTAGCCTAAATCCACTCAGCAGAACATATAAACAAGCTTGTGGGATGTTTCCTTAAAAGACAGTAAATGCATGTAATTCAAGGATCCTTTTATGCTCAATCGCCTTTTCTCAGCGAGAAAATGCTGTTTTGAAGCCAAGCTTGTATTTAACAATTTCTGAACCAAACTCAAATAAAACTGTGTCTGCCTTCTAATTTAGCCTAAATCCAGTCAGCAGAACATAAAAACAAGCTTGTGGGATGTTTCCTTAAAAGACAGTAAATGCATGTAATTCAAGCTTCTTTTTATGCTCGCAATCGCCTTTTCTCAGCGAGAAAATGCTGTTTTGAAGCCAAGCTTGTATTGAACAATTTCTGCACCAAAGTCAAATAAAACTGTGTCTGCCTTCTTATTTAGCCTAAATCCAGTCAGCAGAACATAAAAATAAGCTTGTGGATGTTTCCTTAAAAGACAGTAAATGCATGTAATTCAAGCATCCTTTTATGCTCGCAATCGCCTTTTCTCAGCGAAAATGCTGTTTTGAAGCCAAGCTTGTATTAAACAATTTCTGCACCAAACTCAAATAAAACTGTGTCTGCCTTCTTATTCAGCGTATATCATCTCAGGAGAGACAGAAAATAAGCTTGTGGATGTTTCCTTAAAAGACAGTAAATGCATGTAATTCAAGCATCCTTTTATGCTCGCAATCGCCTTTTCTCAGCGAGAAAATGCTGTTTTGAAGCCAAGCTTGTATTTAACAATTTCTGCACCAAACTCAAATAAAACTGTGTCTGCCTTCTAATTTAGCCTGTATCCACTCAGGAGAGACTGAAAATAAGCTTGTGGGATGTTTTCTTAAAAGACAGTAAATGCATGTAATTAAAGCATCCTTTTATGCTCGCATTCGCCTTTTCTCAGCGAGAAAATGCTGTTTTGAAGCCAAGCTTGTATTTAACAATTTCTGCACCAAACTCAAATAAAACTGTGTCTGCCTTCTAATTTAGCCTAAATCCACTCAGCAGAACATATAAACAAGCTTGTGGGATGTTTCCTTAAAAGACAGTAAATGCATATAATTCAAGCATCGCTCGCAATCGCCTTTTCTCAGCGAGAAAATGCTGTTTTGAAGCCAAGCTTTTATTTAACAATTTCTGCACCAAACTCAAATAAAACTGTGTCTGCCTTCTAATTTAGCCTAAATCCACTCAGCAGAACATATAAACAAGCTTGTGGATGTTTCCTTAAAAGACAGTAAATGCATGTAATTCAAGCATCCTTTTATGCTCGCAATCGCCTTTTCTCAGCGAGAAAATGCTGTTTTGAAGCCAAGCTTGTATTTAACAATTTCTGCACCAAACTCAAATAAAACTGTGTCTGCCTTCTTATTTAGCCTATATCCACTCAGGACAGACTGAAAATAAGCTTGTGGGATGTTACCTTAAAAGACAGTAAATGCATGTAATTCAAGGATCCTTTTATGCTCGCAATCGCCTTTTCTCAGCGAGAAAATGCTGTTTTGAAGCCAAGCTTGTATTTAACAATTTCTGCACCAAACTCAAATAAAACTGTGTCTGCCTTCTAATTTAGCCTAAATCCACTCAGCAGAACATATAAACAAGCTTGTGGGATGTTTCCTTAAAAGACAGTAAATGCATGTAATTCAAGGATCCTTTTATGCTCGCAATCGCCTTTTCTCAGCGAGAAAATGCTGTTTTGAAGCCAAGCTTGTATTTAACAATTTCTGCACCAAACTCAAATAAAACTGTGTCTGCCTTCTAATTTAGCCTAAATCCAGTCAGCAGAACATAAAAACAAGCTTGTGGGATGTTTCCTTAAAAGACAGTAAATGCATGTAATTCAAGCTTCTTTTTATGCTCGCAATCGCCTTTTCTCAGCGAGAAAATGCTGTTTTGAAGCCAAGCTTGTATTGAACAATTTCTGCACCAAAGTCAAATAAAACTGTGTCTGCCTTCTTATTTAGCCTAAATCCAGTCAGCAGAACATAAAATAAGCTTGTGGGATGTTTCCTTAAAAGACAGTAAATGCATGTAATTCAAGCATCCTTTTATGCTCGCAATCGCCTTTTCTCAGCGAGAAATGCTGTTTTGAAGCCAAGCTTGTATTAAACAATTTCTGCACCAAACTCAAATAAAACTGTGTCTGCCTTCTTATTCAGCGTATATCATCTCAGGAGAGACAGAAAATAAGCTTGTGGGATGTTTCCTTAAAAGACAGTAAATGCATGTAATTCAAGCATCCTTTTATGCTCGCAATCGCCTTTTCTCAGCGAGAAAATGCTGTTTTGAAGCCAAGCTTGTATTTAACAATTTCTGCACCAAACTCAAATAAAACTGTGTCTGCCTTCTAATTTAGCCTGTATCCACTCAGGAGAGACTGAAAATAAGCTTGTGGGATGTTTTCTTAAAAGACAGTAAATGCATGTAATTAAAGCATCCTTTTATGCTCGCATTCGCCTTTTCTCAGCGAGAAAATGCTGTTTTGAAACCAAGCTTGTATTTAACAATTTCTGCACCAAACTCAAATAAAACTGTGTCTGCCTTCTAATTTAGCCTAAATCCACTCAGCAGAACATATAAACAAGCTTGTGGGATGTTTCCTTAAAAGACAGTAAATGCATATAATTCAAGCATCGCTCGCAATCGCCTTTTCTCAGCGAGAAAATGCTGTTTTGAAGCCAAGCTTTTATTTAACAATTTCTGCACCAAACTCAAATAAAACTGTGTCTGCCTTCTTATTTAGCCTATATCCACTCAGGACAGACTGAAAATAAGCTTGTGGGATGTTTCCTTAAAAGACAGTAAATGCATGTAATTCAAGCATCCTTTTATGCTCGCAATCGCCTTTTCTCAGCGAGAAAATGCTGTTTTGAAGCCAAGCTTGTATTTAACAATTTCTGCACCAAACTCAAATAAAACTGTGTCTGCCTTCTAATTTAGCCTAAATCCACTCAGCAGAACATATAAACAAGCTTGTGGGATGTTTCCTTAAAAGACAGTAAATGCATATAATTCAAGCATCGCTCGCAATCGCCTTTTCTCAGCGAGAAAATGCTGTTTTGAAGCCAAACTTGTATTTAACAATTTCTGCACCAAACTCAAATAAAACTGTGTCTGCCTTCTTATTTAGCCTATATCCACTCAGGACAGACTGAAAATAAGCTTGTGGGATGTTTCCTTAAAAGACAGTAAATGCATGTAATTCAAGGATCCTTTTATGCTCATAATCGCCTTTTCTCAGCGAGAAAATGCTGTTTTGAAGCCAAGCTTGTATTTAACAATTTCTGCACCAAACTCAAATAAAACTGTGTCTGCCTTCTAATTTAGCCTAAATCCACTCAGCAGAACATATAAACAAGCTTGTGGGATGTTTCCTTAAAAGACAGTAAATGCATGTAATTCAAGGATCCTTTTATGCTCGCAATCGCCTTTTCTCAGCGAGAAAATGCTGTTTTGAAGCCAAGCTTGTATTTAACAATTTCTGCACCAAACTCAAATAAAACTGTGTCTGCCTTCTAATTTAGCCTAAATCCACTCAGCAGAACATATAAACAAGCTTGTGGGATGTTTCCTTAAAAGACAGTAAATGCATGTAATTCAAGCATCCTTTTATGCTCGCAATCGCCTTTTCTCAGCGAGAAAATGCTGTTTTGAAGCCAAGCTTGTATTTAACAATTTCTGCACCAAACTCAAATAAAACTGTGTCTGCCTTCTTATTCAGCGTATATCATCTCAGGAGAGACAGAAAATAAGCTTGTGGGATGTTTCCTTAAAAGACAGTAAATGCATGTAATTCAAGCATCCTTTTATGCTCGCAATCGCCTTTTCTCAGCGAGAAAATGCTGTTTTGAAGCCAAGCTTGTATTTAACAATTTCTGCACCAAACTCAAATAAAACTGTGTCTGCCTTCTTATTCAGCGTATATCATCTCAGGAGAGACAGAAAATAAGCTTGTGGGATGTTTCCTTAAAAGACAGTAAATGCATGTAATTCAAGCATCCTTTTATGCTCGCAATCGCCTTTTCTCAGCGAGAAAATGCTGTTTTGAAGCCAAGCTTGTATTTAACAATTTCTGCACCAAACTCAAATAAAACTGTGTCTGCCTTCTAATTTAGCCTAAATCCACTCAGCAGAACATATAAACAAGCTTGTGGGATGTTTCCTTAAAAGACAGTAAATGCATATAATTCAAGCATCGCTCGCAATCGCCTTTTCTCAGCGAGAAAATGCTGTTTTGAAGCCAAGCTTGTATTTAACAATTTCTGCACCAAACTCAAATAAAATTGTGTCTGCCTTCTTATTTAGCCTATATCCACTCAGGACAGACTGAAAATAAGCTTGTGGGATGTTTCCTTAAAAGACAATAAATGCATGTAATTCAAGGATCCTTTTATGCTCGCAATCGCCTTTTCTCAGCGAGAAAATGCTGTTTTGAAGCCAAGCTTGTATTTAACAATTTCTGCACCAAACTCAAATAAAACTGTGTCTGCCTTCTAATTTAGCCTAAATCCACTCAGCAGAACATATAAACAAGCTTGTGGGATGTTTCCTTAAAAGACAGTAAATGCATGTAATTCAAGGATCCTTTTATGCTCGCAAATCGCCTTTTCTCAGCGAGAAAATGCTGTTTTGAAGCCAAGCTTGTATTTAACAATTTCTGCACCAAACTCAAATAAAACTGTGTCTGCCTTCTTATTTAGCCTATATCCACTCAGGACAGACTGAAAATAAGCTTGTGGGATGTTTCCTTAAAAGACAGTAAATGCATGTAATTCAAGGATCCTTTTATGCTCGCAATCGCCTTTTCTCAGCGAGAAAATGCTGTTTTGAAGCCAAGCTTGTATTTAACAATTTCTGCACCAAACTCAAATAAAACTGTGTCTGCCTTCTAATTTAGCCTAAATCCACTCAGCAGAACATATAAACAAGCTTGTGGATGTTTCCTTAAAAGACAGTAAATGCATGTAATTCAAGGATCCTTTTATGCTCGCAATCGCCTTTTCTCAGCGAGAAAATGCTGTTTTGAAGCCAAGCTTGTATTTAACAATTTCTGCACCAAACTCAAATAAAACTGTGTCTGCCTTCTAATTTAGCCTAAATCCACTCAGCAGAACATATAAACAAGCTTGTGGGATGTTTCCTTAAAAGACAGTAAATGCATGTAATTCAAGGATCCTTTTATGCTCGCAATCGCCTTTTCTCAGCGAGAAAATGCTGTTTTGAAGCCAAGCTTGTATTTAACAATTTCTGCACCAAACTCAAATAAAACTGTGTCTGCCTTCTAATTTAGCCTAAATCCACTCAGCAGAACATATAAACAAGCTTGTGGGATGTTTCCTTAAAAGACAGTAAATGCATGTAATTCAAGCATCCTTTTATGCTCGCAATCGCCTTTTCTCAGCGAGAAAATGCTGTTTTGAAGCCAAGCTTGTATTTAACAATTTCTGCACCAAACTCAAATAAAACTGTGTCTGCCTTCTAATTTAGCCTAAATCCACTCAGCAGAACATATAAACAAGCTTGTGGGATGTTTCCTTAAAAGACAGTAAATGCATGTAATTCAAGGATCCTTTTATGCTCGCAATCGCCTTTTCTCAGCGAGAAAATGCTGTTTTGAAGCCAAGCTTGTATTTAACAATTTCTGCACCAAACTCAAATAAAACTGTGTCTGCCTTCTAATTTAGCCTAAATCCACTCAGCAGAACATATAAACAAGCTTGTGGGATGTTTCCTTAAAAGACAGTAAATGCATGTAATTCAAGGATCCTTTTATGCTCGCAATCGCCTTTTCTCAGCGAGAAAATGCTGTTTTGAAGCCAAGCTTGTATTTAACAATTTCTGCACCAAACTCAAATAAAACTGTGTCTGCCTTCTAATTTAGCCTAAATCCACTCAGTAGAACATATAAACAAGCTTGTGGGATGTTTCCTTAAAAGACAGTAAATGCATGTAATTCAAGCATCCTTTTATGCTCATAATCGCCTTTTCTCAGCGAGAAAATGCTGTTTTGAAGCCAAGCTTGTATTTAACAATTTCTGCACCAAACTCAAATAAAATTGTGTCTGCCTTCTTATTTAGCCTATATCCACTCAGGACAGACTGAAAATAAGCTTGTGGGATGTTTCCTTAAAAGACAATAAATGCATGTAATTCAAGGATCCTTTTATGCTCGCAATCGCCTTTTCTCAGCGAGAAAATGCTGTTTTGAAGCCAAGCTTGTATTTAACAATTTCTGCACCAAACTCAAATAAAACTGTGTCTGCCTTCTAATTTAGCCTAAATCCACTCAGTAGAACATATAAACAAGCTTGTGGGATGTTTCCTTAAAAGACAGTAAATGCATGTAATTCAAGGATCCTTTTATGCTCGCAATCGCCTTTTCTCAGCGAGAAAATGCTGTTTTGAAGCCAAGCTTGTATGTAACAAGTTCTGCACCAAACTCAAATAAAACTGCGTCTGCCTTCTAATTTAGCCTAAATCCACTCAGCAGAACATATAAACAAGCTTGTGGGATGTTTCCTTAAAAGACAGTAAATGCATGTAATTCAAGCATCCTTTTATGCTCGCAATCGCCTTTTCTCAGCGAGAAAATGCTGTTTTGAAGCCAAGCTTGTATTTAACAATTTCTGCACCAAACTAAAATAAAACTTTGTCTGCCTTCTGATTTAGCCTAAATCCACTCAGGAGAGACTGAAAATAAGCTTGTGGATCTTTCCTTTAAAGACAGTAAATGCATATAATTCAAGCATCGCTCGCAATCGCCTTTTCTCAGCGAGAAAATGTTGTTTTGAAGCCAAGCTTGTATTTAACAATTTCTGCACCAAACTCAAATAAAACTGTGTCTGCCTTCTAATTTAGCCTAAATCCACTCAGCAGAACATATAAACAAGCTTGTGGGATGTTTCCTTAAAAGACAGTAAATGCATGTAATTCAAGCATCCTTTTATGCTCGCATTCGCCTTTTCTCAGCGAGAAAATGCTGTTTTGAAGCCAAGCTTGTATTTAACAATTTCTGCACCAAACTCAAATAAAACTGTGTCTGCCTTCTTATTTAGCCTATATCCACTCAGGAGAGACTGAAAATAAGCTTGTGGGATCTTTCCTTTAAAGACAGTAAATGCATATAATTCAAGCATCGCTCGCAATCGCCTTTTCTCAGCGAGAAAATGCTGTTTTGAAGCCAAGCTTGTATTTAACAATTTCTGCACCAAACTCAAATAAAATTGTGTCTGCCTTCTTATTTAGCCTATATCCACTCAGGACAGACTGAAAATAAGCTTGTGGGATGTTTCCTTAAAAGACAATAAATGCATGTAATTCAAGGATCCTTTTATGCTCGCAATCGCCTTTTCTCAGCGAGAAAATGCTGTTTTGAAGCCAAGCTTGTATTAACAATTTCTGCACCAAACTCAAATAAAACTGTGTCTGCCTTCTAATTTAGCCTAAATCCACTCAGCAGAACATATAAACAAGCTTGTGGGATGTTTCCTTAAAGACAGTAAATGCATGTAATTCAAGGATCCTTTTATGCTCGCATTCGCCTTTTCTCAGCGAGAAAATGCTGTTTTGAAACCAAGCTTGTATTTAACAATTTCTGCACCAAACTCAAATAAAACTGTGTCTGCCTTCTAATTTAGCCTAAATCCACTCAGCAGAACATATAAACAAGCTTGTGGGATGTTTCCTTAAAAGACAGTAAATGCATGTAATTCAAGCATCGCTCGCAATCGCCTTTTCTCAGCGAGAAAATGCTGTTTTGAAGCCAAGCTTGTATTTAACAATTTCTGCACCAAACTCAAATAAAACTGTGTCTGCCTTCTTATTTAGCCTATATCCACTCAGGACAGACTGAAAATAAGCTTGTGGGATGTTTCCTTAAAAGACAGTAAATGCATGTAATTCAAGCATCCTTTTATGCTCGCAATCGCCTTTTCTCAGCGAGAAAATGCTGTTTTGAAGCCAAGCTTGTATTTAACAATTTCTGCACCAAACCCAAATAAAACTGTGTCTGCCTTCTTATTTAGCCTATATCCACTCAGGACAGACTGAAAATAAGCTTGTGGATGTTTCCTTAAAAGACAGTAAATGCATGTAATTCAAGGATCCTTTTATGCTCGCAATCGCCTTTTCTCAGCGAGAAAATGCTGTTTTGAAGCCAAGCTTGTATTTAACAATTTCTGCACCAAACTCAAATAAAACTGTGTCTGCCTTCTAATTTAGCCTAAATCCACTCAGGAGAGACTGAAAATAAGCTTGTGGGATGTTTTCTTAAAAGACAGTAAATGCATGTAATTAAAGCATCCTTTTATGCTCGCATTCGCCTTTTCTCAGCGAGAAAATGCTGTTTTGAAACCAAGCTTGTATTTAACAATTTCTGCACCAAACTCAAATAAAACTGTGTCTGCCTTCTAATTTAGCCTAAATCCACTCAATAGAACATATAAACAAGCTTGTGGGATGTTTCCTTAAAAGAAAGTAAATGCATGTAATTCAAGCATCCTTTTATGCTCGCATTCGCCTTTTCTCAGCGAGAAAATGCTGTTTTGAAGCCAAGCTTGTATTTAACAATTTCTGCACAAAACTCAAATAAATTTGTGTCTGCCTTCTAATTTAGCCTAAATCCACTCAGGAGAGACTGAAAATAAGCTTGTGGGATGTTTCCTTAAAAGACAGTAAATGCATGTAATTCAAGGATCCTTTTATGCTCATAATCGCCTTTTCTCAGCGAGAAAATGCTGTTTTGAAGCCAAGCTTGTATTGAACAATTTCTGCACCAAACTCAAATAAAACTGTGTCTGCCTTCTAATTTAGCCTAAATCCACTCAGCAAAACATATAAACAAGCTTGTGGGATGTTTCCTTAAAAGACAGTAAATGCATATAATTCAAGCATCGCTCATAATCGCCTTTTCTCAGCGAGAAAATGCTGTTTTGAAGCCAAGCTTGTATTTAACTATTTCTGCACCAAACTCAAATAAAATTGTGTCTGCCTTCTTATTTAGCCTATATCCACTCAGGACAGACTGAAAATAAGCTTGTGGGATGTTTCCTTAAAAGACAATAAATGCATGTAATTCAAGGATCCTTTTATGCTCGCAATCGCCTTTTCTCAGCGAGAAAATGCTGTTTTGAAGCCAAGCTTGTATTTAACAATTTCTGCACCAAACTAAAATAAAACTTTGTCTGCCTTCTGATTTAGCCTAAATCCACTCAGGAGAGACTGAAAATAAGCTTGTGGATCTTTCCTTTAAAGACAGTAAATGCATATAATTCAAGCATCGCTCGCAATCGCCTTTTCTCAGCGAGAAAATGCTGTTTTGAAGCCAAGCTTGTATTTAACAATTTCTGCACCAAACTCAAATAAAACTGTGTCTGCCTTCTAATTTAGCCTAAATCCACTCAGCAGAACATATAAACAAGCTTGTGGGATGTTTCCTTAAAAGACAGTAAATGCATATAATTCAAGCATCGCTCGCAATCGCCTTTTCTCAGCGAGAAAATGCTGTTTTGAAGCCAAGCTTGTATTTAACAATTTCTGCACCAAACTCAAATAAAATTGTGTCTGCCTTCTTATTTAGCCTATATCCACTCAGGACAGACTGAAAATAAGCTTGTGGGATGTTTCCTTAAAAGACAGTAAATGCATGTAATTCAAGGATCCTTTTATGCTCGCAATCGCCTTTTCTCAGCGAGAAAATGCTGTTTTGAAGCCAAGCTTGTATTAACAATTTCTGCACCAAACTCAAATAAAACTGTGTCTGCCTTCTAATTTAGCCTAAATCCACTCAGCAGAACATATAAACAAGCTTGTGGGATGTTTCCTTAAAAGACAGTAAATGCATGTAATTCAAGCATCCTTTTATGCTCGCATTCGCCTTTTCTCAGCGAGAAAATGCTGTTTTGAAACCAAGCTTGTATTTAACAATTTCTGCACCAAACTCAAATAAAACTGTGTCTGCCTTCTAATTTAGCCTAAATCCACTCAGCAGAACATATAAACAAGCTTGTGGGATGTTTCCTTAAAAGACAGTAAATGCATGTAATTCAAGCATCGCTCGCAATCGCCTTTTCTCAGCGAGAAAATGCTGTTTTGAAGCCAAGCTTGTATTTAACAATTTCTGCACCAAACTCAAATAAAACTGTGTCTGCCTTCTTATTTAGCCTATATCCACTCAGGACAGACTGAAAATAAGCTTGTGGGATGTTTCCTTAAAAGACAGTAAATGCATGTAATTCAAGCATCCTTTTATGCTCAAATCGCCTTTTCTCAGCGAGAAAATGCTGTTTTGAAGCCAAGCTTGTATTTAACAATTTCTGCACCAAACTCAAATAAAACTGTGTCTGCCTTCTAATTTAGCCTAAATCCACTCAGGAGAGACTGAAAATAAGCTTGTGGGATGTTTTCTTAAAAGACAGTAAATGCATGTAATTAAAGCATCCTTTTATGCTCGCATTCGCCTTTTCTCAGCGAGAAAATGCTGTTTTGAAACCAAGCTTGTATTTAACAATTTCTGCACCAAACTCAAATAAAACTGTGTCTGCCTTCTAATTTCGCCTAAATCCACTCAATAGAACATATAAACAAGCTTGTGGGATGTTTCCTTAAAAGAAAGTAAATGCATGTAATTCAAGCATCCTTTTATGCTCGCATTCGCCTTTTCTCAGCGAGAAAATGCTGTTTTGAAGCCAAGCTTGTATTTAACAATTTCTGCACCAAACTCAAATAAATTTGTGTCTGCCTTCTAATTTAGCCTAAATCCACTCAGGAGAGACTGAAAATAAGCTTGTGGGATGTTTTCTTAAAAGACAGTAAATGCATGTAATTAAAGCATCCTTTTATGCTCGCATTCGCCTTTTCTCAGCGAGAAAATGCTGTTTTGAAACCAAGCTTGTATTTAACAATTTCTGCACCAAACTCAAATAAAACTGTGTCTGCCTTCTAATTTAGCCTAAATCCACTCAATAGAACATATAAACAAGCTTGTGGGATGTTTCCTTAAAAGAAAGTAAATGCATGTAATTCAAGCATCCTTTTATGCTCGCATTCGCCTTTTCTCAGCGAGAAAATGCTGTTTTGAAGCCAAGCTTGTATTTAACAATTTCTGCACCAAACTCAAATAAATTTGTGTCTGCCTTCTAATTTAGCCTAAATCCACTCAGGAGAGACTGAAAATAAGCTTGTGGGATGTTTCCTTAAAAGACAGTAAATGCATGTAATTCAAGGATCCTTTTATGCTCACAATCGCCTTTTCTCAGCGAGAAAATGCTGTTTTGAAGCCAAGCTTGTATTGAACAATTTCTGCACCAAACTCAAATAAAACTGTGTCTGCCTTCTAATTTAGCCTAAATCCACTCAATAGAACATATAAACAAGCTTGTGGGATGTTTCCTTAAAAGACAGTAAATGCATATAATTCAAGCATCGCTCGCAATCGCCTTTTCTCAGCGAGAAAATGCTGTTTTGAAGCCAAGCTTGTATTTAACTATTTCTGCACCAAACTCAAATAAAATTGTGTCTGCCTTCTTATTTAGCCTATATCCACTCAGGACAGACTGAAAATAAGCTTGTGGGATGTTTCCTTAAAAGACAATAAATGCATGTAATTCAAGGATCCTTTTATGCTCGCAATCGCCTTTTCTCAGCGAGAAAATGCTGTTTTGAAGCCAAGCTTGTATTTAACAATTTCTGCACCAAACTCAAATAAAACTGTGTCTGCCTTCTAATTTAGCCTAAATCCACTCAGCAGAACATATAAACAAGCTTGTGGGATGTTTCCTTAAAAGACAGTAAATGCATGTAATTCAAGCATCCTTTTATGCTCGCATTCGCCTTTTCTCAGCGAGAAAATGCTGTTTTGAAGCCAAGCTTGTATTTAACAATTTCTGCACCAAACTCAAATAAAACTGTGTCTGCCTTCTTATTCAGCGTATTTCATCTTAGGAGAGACAGAAAATAAGCTTGTGGGATGTTTCCTTAAAAGACAGTAAATGCATGTAATTCAAGCATCGCTCATGAATCGCCTTTTCTCAGCGAGAAAATGCTGTTTTGAAGCCAAGCTTGTATTTAACAATTTCTGCACCAAACTCAAATAAAACTGTGTCTGCCTTCTAATTTATCCTAAATCCACTCAGCAGAACATATAAACAAGCTTGTGGATGTTTCCTTAAAAGACAGTAAATGCATGTAATTCAAGCATCCTTTTATGCTCGCAATCGCCTTTTCTCAGCGAGAAAATGCTGTTTTGAAGCCAAGCTTGTATTTAACAATTTCTGCACCAAACTCAAATAAAACTGTGTCTGCCTTCTTATTTAGCCTAAATCCAATCAGAAGAGACTGAAAATAAACTTGTGGGATGTTTCCTTAAAAGACAGTAAATGCATGTAATTCAAGCATCCTTTTATGCTCGCATTCGCCTTTTCTCAGCGAGAAAATGCTGTTTTGAAGCCAAGCTTGTATTTAACAATTTCTGCACCAAACTCAAATAAAACTGTGTCTGCCTTCTTATTTAGCCTATATCCACTCAGGAGAGACTGAAAATAAGCTTGTGGGATCTTTCCTTTAAAGACAGTAAATGCATATAATTCAAGCATCGCTCAGAATCGCCTTTTCTCAGCGAGAAAATGCTGTTTTGAAGCCAAGCTTGTATTTAACAATTTCTGCACCAAACTCAAATAAAACTGTGTCTGCCTTCTAATTTAGCCTAAATCCACTCAGCAGAACATATAAAAAAGCTTGTGGGATGTTTCCTTAAAAGACAGTAAATGCATGTAATTCAAGCATCCTTTTATGCTCGCATTCGCCTTTTCTTAGCGAGAAAATGCTGTTTTGAAGCCAAGCTTTTTTTTAACAATTTCTGCACCAAACTCAAATAAAACTGTGTCTGCGTTCTTATTCAGCGTATATCATCTCAGGAGAGACAGAAAATAAGCTTGTGGGATGTTTCCTTAAAAGACAGTAAATGCATGTAATTCAAGCATCGCTCGCAATCGCCTTTTCTCAGCGAGAAAATGTTGTTTTGAAGCCAAGCTTGTATTTAACAATTTCTGCACCAAACTCAAATAAAACTGTGTCTGCCTTCTAATTTAGCCTAAATCCACTCAGCAGAACATATAAACAAGCTTGTGGATGTTTCCTTAAAAGACAGTAAATGCATGTAATTCAAGCATCCTTTTATGCTCGCATTCGCCTTTTCTCAGCGAGAAAATGCTGTTTTGAAACCAAGCTTGTATTTAACAATTTCTGCACCAAACTCAAAAAAACTGTGTCTGCCTTCTAATTTAGCCTAAATCCACTCAGCAGAACATATAAACAAGCTTGTGGATGTTTCCTTAAAAGACAGTAAATGCATGTAATTCAAGCATCCTTTCATGCTCGCATTCGCCTTTTCTCAGCGAGAAAATGCTGTTTTGAAACCAAGCTTGTATTTAACAATTTCTGCACCAAACTCAAATAAAACTGTGTCTGCCTTCTGATTTAGCCTAAATCCACTCAGAAGAGACTGAAAATAAGCTTGTGGGATGTTTCCTTAAAAGACAGTAAATGCATGTAATTCAAGCATCCTTTTATGCTCGCAATCGCCTTTTCTCAGCGAGAAAATGCTGTTTTGAAGCCAAGCTTGTATTTAACAATTTCTGCACCAAACTCAAATAAAACTGTGTCTGCCTTCTAATTTAGCCTAAATCCACTCAGCAGAACATATAAACAAGCTTGTGGATGTTTCCTTAAAAGACAGTAAATGCATGTAATTCAAGCATCCTTTTATGCTCGCATTCGGCTTTTCTCAGCGAGAAAATGCTGTTTTGAAACCAAGCTTGTATTTAACAATTTCTGCACCAAACTCAAAAAAACTGTGTCTGCCTTCTAATTTAGCCTAAATCCACTCAGCAGAACATATAAACAAGCTTGTGGGATGTTTCCTTAAAAGACAGTAAATGCATGTAATTCAAGCATCCTTTTATGCTCGCATTCGCCTTTTCTCAGCGAGAAAATGCTGTTTTGAAACCAAGCTTGTATTTAACAATTTCTGCACCAAACTCAAATAAAACTGTGTCTGCCTTCTGATTTAGCCTAAATCCACTCTGAAGAGACTGAAAATAAGCTTGTGGGATGTTTCCTTAAAAGACAGTAAATGCATGTAATTCAAGCATCCTTTTATGCTCGCAATCGCCTTTTCTCAGCGAGAAAATGCTGTTTTGAAGCCAAGCTTGTATTTAACAATTTCTGCACCAAACTCAAATAAAACTGTGTCTGCCTTCTAATTTATCCTAAATCCACTCAGCAGAACATATAAACAAGCTTGTGGGATGTTTCCTTAAAAGACAGTAAATGCATGTAATTAAAGCATCCTTTTATGCTCGCAATCGCCTTTTCTCAGCGAGAAAATGCTGTTTTGAAGCCAAGCTTGTATTTAACAATTTCTGCACCAAACTCAAATAAAACTGTGTCTGCCTTCTTATTTACCCTAAATCCAATCAGAAGAGACTGAAAATAAACTTGTGGGATGTTTCCTTAAAAGACAGTAAATGCATGTAATTCAAGCATCCTTTTATGCTCGCATTCGCCTTTTCTCAGCGAGAAAATGCTGTTTTGAAGCCAAGCTTGTATTTAACAATTTCTGCACCAAACTCAAATAAAACTGTGTCTGCCTTCTTATTTAGCCTATATCCACTCAGGACAGACTGAAAATAAGCTTGTGGGATGTTTCCTTAAAAGACAGTAAATGCATGTAATTAAAGCATCCTTTTATGCTCGCAATCGCCTTTTCTCAGCGAGAAAATGCTGTTTTGAAGCCAAGCTTGTATTTAACAATTTCTGCACCAAACTCAAATAAAACTGTGTCTGCCTTCTAATTTAGCCTAAATCCACTCAGCAGAACATATAAACAAGCTTGTGGGATGTTTCCTTAAAAGACAGTAAATGCATGTAATTCAAGCATCCTTTTATGCTCGCATTCGCCTTTTCTTTGCGAGAAAATGCTGTTTTGAAGCCAAGCTTTTTTTTAACAATTTCTGCACCAAACTCAAATAAAACTGTGTCTGCGTTCTTATTCAGCGTATATCATCTCAGGAGAGACAGAAAATAAGCTTGTGGGATGTTTCCTTAAAAGACAGTAAATGCATGTAATTCAAGCATCCTTTTATGCTCGCATTCGCCTTTTCTCAGCGAGAAAATGCTGTTTTGAAGCCAAGCTTGTATTTAACAATTTCTGCACCAAACTCAAATAAAACTGTGTCTGCCTTCTTATTTAGCCTATATCCACTCAGGACAGACTGAAAATAAGCTTGTGGGATGTTTCCTTAAAAGACAGTAAATGCATGTAATTCAAGGATCCTTTTATGCTCGCAATCGCCTTTTCTCAGCGAGAAAATGCTGTTTTGAAGCCAAGCTTGTATTTAACAATTTCTGCACCAAACTCAAATAAAACTGTGTCTGCCTTCTAATTTAGCCTAAATCCTCTCAGCAGAACATATAAACAAGCTTGTGGATGTTTCCTTAAAAGACAGTAAATGCATGTAATTCAAGCATCCTTTTATGCTCGCATTCGCCTTTTCTCAGCGAGAAAATGCTGTTTTGAAACCAAGCTTGTATTTAACAATTTCTGCACCAAACTCAAAAAAAACTGTGTCTGCCTTCTAATTTAGCCTAAATCCACTCAGCAGAACATATAAACAAGCTTGTGGGATGTTTCCTTAAAAGACAGTAAATGCATGTAATTCAAGCATCCTTTTATGCTCAGATTCGCCTTTTCTCAGCGAGAAAATGCTGTTTTGAAACCAAGCTTGTATTTAACAATTTCTGCACCAAACTCAAATAAAACTGTGTCTGCCTTCTGATTTAGCCTAAATCCACTCAGGACAGACTGAAAATAAGCTTGTGGGATGTTTCCTTAAAAGACAGTAAATGCATGTAATTCAAGCATCCTTTTATGCTCGCAATCGCCTTTTCTCAGCGAGAAAATGCTGTTTTGAAGCCAAGCTTGTATTTAACAATTTCTGCACCAAACTCAAATAAAACTGTGTCTGCCTTCTAATTTAGCCTAAATCCACTCAGTAGAACATATAAACAAGCTTGTGGGATGTTTCCTTAAAAGACAGTAAATGCATGTAATTAAAGCATCCTTTTATGCTCGCATTCGCCTTTTCTCAGCGAGAAAATGCTGTTTTGAAGCCAAGCTTGTATTTAACAATTTCTGCACCAAACTCAAATAAAACTGTGTCTGCCTTCTTATTTAGCCTATATCCACTCAGGACAGACTGAAAATAAGCTTGTGGGATGTTTCCTTAAAAGACAGTAAATGCATGTAATTCAAGGATCCTTTTATGCTCACTAATCGCCTTTTCTCAGCGAGAAAATGCTGTTTTGAAGCCAAGCTTGTATTTAACAATTTCTGCACCAAACTCAAATAAAACTGTGTCTGCCTTCTAATTTAGCCTAAATCCTCTCAGCAGAACATATAAACAAGCTTGTGGGATGTTTCCTTAAAAGACAGTAAATGCATGTAATTCAAGCATCCTTTTATGCTCGCATTCGCCTTTTCTCAGCGAGAAAATGCTGTTTTGAAACCAAGCTTGTATTTAACAATTTCTGCACCAAACTCAAAAAAACTGTGTCTGCCTTCTAATTTAGCCTAAATCCACTCAGCAGAACATATAAACAAGCTTGTGGGATGTTTCCTTAAAAGACAGTAAATGCATGTAATTCAAGCATCCTTTTATGCTCGCATTCGCCTTTTCTCAGCGAGAAAATGCTGTTTTGAAACCAAGCTTGTATTTAACAATTTCTGCACCAAACTCAAATAAAACTGTGTCTGCCTTCTGATTTAGCCTAAATCCACTCAGAAGAGACTGAAAATAAGCTTGTGGGATGTTTCCTTAAAAGACAGTAAATGCATGTAATTCAAGCATCCTTTTATGCTCGCAATCGCCTTTTCTCAGCGAGAAAATGCTGTTTTGAAGCCAAGCTTGTATTGAACAATTTCTGCACCAAACTCAAATAAAACTGTGTCTGCCTTCTTATTTAGCCTAAATCCACTCAGCAGAAGTAATAAAAATGGTTGTGGGATGTTTCCTTAAAAGACAGTAAATGCATGTAATTCAGGCATCCTTTATGCTCGCAATCGCCTTTTCTCAGCGAGAAAATGCTGTTTTGAAGCCAAGCTTGTATTTAACAATTTCTGCACCAAACTCAAATAAAACTGTGTCTGCCTTCTTATTTAGCCTAAATCCACTCGGCAGAACATTTTTAAATAAAAAGGCTTGTGGGATGTTTCCTTAAAAGACAGTAAATGCATGTAATTCAAGCATCCTTTTACGCTCGCAATCGCCTTTTCTCAGCGAGAAAATGCTGTTTTGAAGCCAAGCTTGTATTGAACAATTTCTGCACCAAACTCAAATAAAACTGTGTCTGCCTTCTAATTTAGCCTAAATCCACTCAGCAGAACATATAAACAAGCTTGTGGGATGTTTCCTTAAAAGACAGTAAATGCATGTAATTCAAGCATCCTTTTATGCTCGCAATCGCCTTTTCTCAGCGAGAAAATGCTGTTTTGAAGCCAAGCTTGTATTTAACAATTTCTGCACCAAACTCAAATAAAACTGTGTCTGCCTTCTTATTTAGCCTATATCCACTCAGGACAGACTGAAAATAAGCTTGTGGGATGTTTCCTTAAAAGACAGTAAATGCATGTAATTCAAGGATCCTTTTATGCTCATAATCGCCTTTTCTCAGCGAGAAAATGCTGTTTTGAAGCCAAGCTTGTATTTAACAATTTCTGCACCAAACTCAAATAAAACTGTGTCTGCCTTCTAATTTAGCCTAAATCCACTCAGCAGAACATATAAACAAGCTTGTGGGATGTTTCCTTAAAAGACAGTAAATGCATGTAATTCAAGGATCCTTTTATGCTCATAATCGCCTTTTCTCAGCGAGAAAATGCTGTTTTGAAGCCAAGCTTGTATTTAACAATTTCTGCACCAAACTCAAATAAAACTGTGTCTGCCTTCTAATTTAGCCTAAATCCACTGAGTAGAACATATAAACAAGCTTGTGGGATGTTTCCTTAAAAGAAAGTAAATGCATGTAATTCAAGGATCCTTTTATGCTCGCAATCGCCTTTTCTCAGCGAGAAAATGCTGTTTTGAAGCCAAGCTTGTATTTAACAATTTCTGCACCAAACTCAAATAAAACTGTGTCTGCCTTCTAATTTAGCCCAAATCCACTCAGGAGAGACTGAAAATAAGCTTGTGGGATGTTTTCTTAAAAGACAGTAAATGCATGTAATTAAAGCATCCTTTTATGCTCGCATTCGCCTTTTCTCAGCGAGAAAATGCTGTTTTTAAACCAAGCTTGTATTTAACAATTTCTGCACCAAACTCAAATAAAACTGTGTCTGCCTTCTAATTTAGCCTAAATCCATTCAGCAGAACATATAAACAAGCTTGTGGGATGTTTCCTTAAAAGAAAGTAAATGCATATAATTCAAGCATCCTTTTATGCTCGCAATCGCCTTTTCTCAGCGAGAAAATGCTGTTTTGAAGCCAAGCTTGTATTTAACAATTTCTGCACCAAACTCAAATAAAACTGTGTCTGCCTTCTAATTTAGCCTAAATCCACTCAGTAGAACATATAAATAAGCTTGTGGGATGTTTCCTTAAAAGACAATAAATGCATGTAATTCAAGGATCCTTTTATGCTCGCAATCGCCTTTTCTCAGCGAGAAAATGCTGTTTTGAAGCCAAGCTTGTATTTAACAATTTCTGCACCAAACTCAAATAAAACTGTGTCTGCCTTCTAATTTAGCCTAAATCCACTCAGCAGAACATATAAACAAGCTTGTGGGATGTTTCCTTAAAAGACAGTAAATGCATGTAATTCAAGCATCGCTCGCAATCGCCTTTTCTCAGCGAGAAAATGCTGTTTTGAAACCAAGCTTGTATTTAACAATTTCTGCACCAAACTCAAATAGAACTGTGTCTGCCTTCTTATTTAGCCTAAATCCACTCACCAGAACATATAAACAAGCTTGTGGGATGTTTCCTTAAAAGACAGTAAATGCATGTAATTCAAGCATCCTTTTATGCTCGCAATCGCCTTTTCTCAGCGAGAAAATGCTGTTTTGAAGCCAAGCTTGTATTTAACAATTTCTGCACCAAACTCAAATAAAACTGTGTCTGCCTTCTAATTTAGCCTAAATCCACTCAGCAGAACATATAAACAAGCTTGTGGGATGTTTCCTTAAAAGACAGTAAATGCATATAATTCAAGCATCGCTCGCAATCGCCTTTTCTCAGCGAGAAAATTCTGTTTTGAAGCCAAGCTTGTATTTAACAATTTCTGCACCAAACTCAAATAAAATTGTGTCTGCCTTCTTATTTAGCCTATATCCACTCAGGACAGACTGAAAATAAGCTTGTGGGATGTTTCCTTAAAAGACAGTAAATGCATGTAATTCAAGCATCGCTCGCAATCGCCTTTTCTCAGCGAGAAAATGCTGTTTTGAAGCCAAGCTTGTATTTAACAATTTCTGCACCAAACTCAAATAAAACTGTGTCTGCCTTCTAATTTATCCTAAATCCACTCAGCAGAACATATAAACAAGCTTGTGGGATGTTTCCTTAAAAGACAGTAAATGCATGTAATTCAAGCATCCTTTTATGCTCGCATTCGCCTTTTCTCAGCGAGAAAATGCTGTTTTGAAACCAAGCTTGTATTTAACAATTTCTGCACCAAACTCAAATAAAACTGTGTCTGCCTTCTAATTTAGCCTAAATCCACTCAGCAGAACATATAAACAAGCTTGTGGGATGTTTCCTTAAAAGACAGTAAATGCATATAATTCAAGCATCGCTCGCAATCGCCTTTTCTCAGCGAGAAAATGCTGTTTTGAAGCCAAGCTTGTATTTAACAATTTCTGCACCAAACTCAAATAAAACTGTGTCTGCCTTCTTATTTAGCCTATATCCACTCAGGACAGACTGAAAATAAGCTTGTGGGATGTTTCCTTAAAAGACAGTAAATGCATGTAATTCAAGCATCCTTTTATGCTCAAGCAATCGCGCTTTTCTCAGCGAGAAAATGCTGTTTTGAAGCCAAGCTTGTATTTAACAATTTCTGCACCAAACTCAAATAAAACTGTGTCTGCCTTCTAATTTAGCCTAAATCCACTCAGCAGAACATATAAACAAGCTTGTGGGATGTTTCCTTAAAAGACAGTAAATGCATGTAATTCAAGCATCCTTTTATGCTCGCATTCGCCTTTTCTCAGCGAGAAAATGCTGTTTTGAAGCCAAGCTTTTTTTTAACAATTTCTGCACCAAACTCAAATAAAACTGACTCTGCGTTCTTATTCAGCGTATATCATCTCAGGAGAGACAGAAAATAAGCTTGTGGGATGTTTCCTTAAAAGACAGTAAATGCATGTAATTCAAGCATCGCTCACAATCGCCTTTTCTCAGCGAGAAAATGTTGTTTTGAAGCCAAGCTTGTATTTAACAATTTCTGCACCAAACTCAAATAAAACTGTGTCTGCCTTCTAATTTATCCTAAATCCACTCAGCAGAACATATAAACAAGCTTGTGGATGTTTCCTTAAAAGACAGTAAATGCATGTAATTAAAGCATCCTTTTATGCTCGCAAATCGCCTTTTCTCAGCGAGAAAATGCTGTTTTGAAGCCAAGCTTGTATTTAACAATTTCTGCACCAAACTCAAATAAAACTGTGTCTGCCTTCTTATTTAGCCTAAATCCAATCAGAAGAGACTGAAAATAAGCTTGTGGGATGTTTCCTTAAAAGACAGTAAATGCATGTAATTCAAGCATCCTTTTATGCTCAGATTCGCCTTTTCTCAGCGAGAAAATGCTGTTTTGAAGCCAAGCTTGTATTTAACAATTTCTGCACCAAACTCAAATAAAACTGTGTCTGCCTTCTTATTTAGCCTATATCCACTCAGGAGAGACTGAAAATAAGCTTGTGGGATCTTTCCTTTAAAGACAGTAAATGCATATAATTCAAGCATCGCTCGCAATCGCCTTTTCTCAGCGAGAAAATGCTGTTTTGAAGCCAAGCTTGTATTTAACAATTTCTGCACCAAACTCAAATAAAACTGTGTCTGCCTTCTAATTTAGCCTAAATCCACTCAGCAGAACATATAAACAAGCTTGTGGGATGTTTCCTTAAAAGACAGTAAATGCATGTAATTCAAGCATCCTTTTATGGTCGCATTCGCCTTTTCTTAGCGAGAAAATGCTGTTTTGAAGCCAAGCTTTTTTTTAACAATTTCTGCACCAAACTCAAATAAAACTGTGTCTGCGTTCTTATTCAGCGTATATCATCTCAGGAGAGACAGAAAATAAGCTTGTGGGATGTTTCCTTAAAAGACAGTAAATGCATGTAATTCAAGCATCGCTCGCAATCGCCTTTTCTCAGCGAGAAAATGTTGTTTTGAAGCCAAGCTTGTATTTAACAATTTCTGCACCAAACTCAAATAAAACTGTGTCTGCCTTCTAATTTAGCCTAAATCCACTCAGCAGAACATATAAACAAGCTTGTGGGATGTTTCCTTAAAAGACAGTAAATGCATGTAATTCAAGCATCCTTTTATGCTCGCATTCGCCTTTTCTCAGCGAGAAAATGCTGTTTTGAAACCAAGCTTGTATTTAACAATTTCTGCACCAAACTCAAAAAAAACTGTGTCTGCCTTCTAATTTAGCCTAAATCCACTCAGCAGAACATATAAACAAGCTTGTGGGATGTTTCCTTAAAAGACAGTAAATGCATGTAATTCAAGCATCCTTTCATGCTCGCATTCGCCTTTTCTCAGCGAGAAAATGCTGTTTTGAAACCAAGCTTGTATTTAACAATTTCTGCACCAAACTCAAATAAAACTGTGTCTGCCTTCTGATTTAGCCTAAATCCACTCAGAAGAGACTGAAAATAAGCTTGTGGATGTTTCCTTAAAAGACAGTAAATGCATGTAATTCAAGCATCCTTTTATGCTCGCAATCGCCTTTTCTCAGCGAGAAAATGCTGTTTTGAAGCCAAGCTTGTATTTAACAATTTCTGCACCAAACTCAAATAAAACTGTGTCTGCCTTCTAATTTAGCCTAAATCCACTCAGCAGAACATATAAACAAGCTTGTGGGATGTTTCCTTAAAAGACAGTAAATGCATGTAATTCAAGCATCCTTTTATGCTCGCATTCGGCTTTTCTCAGCGAGAAAATGCTGTTTTGAAACCAAGCTTGTATTTAACAATTTCTGCACCAAACTCAAAAAAACTGTGTCTGCCTTCTAATTTAGCCTAAATCCACTCAGCAGAACATATAAACAAGCTTGTGGATGTTTCCTTAAAAGACAGTAAATGCATGTAATTCAAGCATCCTTTTATGCTCGCATTCGCCTTTTCTCAGCGAGAAAATGCTGTTTTGAAACCAAGCTTGTATTTAACAATTTCTGCACCAAACTCAAATAAAACTGTGTCTGCCTTCTGATTTAGCCTAAATCCACTCAGAAGAGACTGAAAATAAGCTTGTGGGATGTTTCCTTAAAAGACAGTAAATGCATGTAATTCAAGCATCCTTTTATGCTCGCAATCGCCTTTTCTCAGCGAGAAAATGCTGTTTTGAAACCAAGCTTGTATTTAACAATTTCTGCACCAAACTCAAATAAAACTGTGTCTGCCTTCTAATTTATCCTAAATCCACTCAGCAGAACATATAAACAAGCTTGTGGGATGTTTCCTTAAAAGACAGTAAATGCATGTAATTAAAGCATCCTTTTATGCTCAAATCGCCTTTTCTCAGCGAGAAAATGCTGTTTTGAAGCCAAGCTTGTATTTAACAATTTCTGCACCAAACTCAAATAAAACTGTGTCTGCCTTCTTATTTACCCTAAATCCAATCAGAAGAGACTGAAAATAAACTTGTGGGATGTTTCCTTAAAAGACAGTAAATGCATGTAATTCAAGCATCCTTTTATGCTCGCATTCGCCTTTTCTCAGCGAGAAAATGCTGTTTTGAAGCCAAGCTTGTATTTAACAATTTCTGCACCAAACTCAAATAAAACTGTGTCTGCCTTCTTATTTAGCCTATATCCACTCAGGACAGACTGAAAATAAGCTTGTGGGATGTTTCCTTAAAAGACAGTAAATGCATGTAATTAAAGCATCCTTTTATGCTCGCAATCGCCTTTTCTCAGCGAGAAAATGCTGTTTTGAAGCCAAGCTTGTATTTAACAATTTCTGCACCAAACTCAAATAAAACTGTGTCTGCCTTCTAATTTAGCCTAAATCCACTCAGCAGAACATATAAACAAGCTTGTGGATGTTTCCTTAAAAGACAGTAAATGCATGTAATTCAAGCATCCTTTTATGCTCGCATTCGCCTTTTCTTTGCGAGAAAATGCTGTTTTGAAGCCAAGCTTTTTTTAACAATTTCTGCACCAAACTCAAATAAAACTGTGTCTGCGTTCTTATTCAGCGTATATCATCTCAGGAGAGAAGAAAATAAGCTTGTGGATGTTTCCTTAAAAGACAGTAAATGCATGTAATTCAAGCATCCTTTTATGCTCGCATTCGCCTTTTCTCAGCGAGAAAATGCTGTTTTGAAGCCAAGCTTGTATTTAACAATTTCTGCACCAAACTCAAATAAAACTGTGTCTGCCTTCTTATTTAGCCTATATCCACTCAGGACAGACTGAAAATAAGCTTGTGGGATGTTTCCTTAAAAGACAGTAAATGCATGTAATTCAAGGATCCTTTTATGCTCACTAATCGCCTTTTCTCAGCGAGAAAATGCTGTTTTGAAGCCAAGCTTGTATTTAACAATTTCTGCACCAAACTCAAATAAAACTGTGTCTGCCTTCTAATTTAGCCTAAATCCTCTCAGCAGAACATATAAACAAGCTTGTGGGATGTTTCCTTAAAAGACAGTAAATGCATGTAATTCAAGCATCCTTTTATGCTCGATTCGCCTTTTCTCAGCGAGAAAATGCTGTTTTGAAACCAAGCTTGTATTTAACAATTTCTGCACCAAACTCAAAAAAACTGTGTCTGCCTTCTAATTTAGCCTAAATCCACTCAGCAGAACATATAAACAAGCTTGTGGGATGTTTCCTTAAAAGACAGTAAATGCATGTAATTCAAGCATCCTTTTATGCTCGCATTCGCCTTTTCTCAGCGAGAAAATGCTGTTTTGAAACCAAGCTTGTATTTAACAATTTCTGCACCAAACTCAAATAAAACTGTGTCTGCCTTCTGATTTAGCCTAAATCCACTCAGAAGAGACTGAAAATAAGCTTGTGGGATGTTTCCTTAAAAGACAGTAAATGCATGTAATTCAAGCATCCTTTTATGCTCGCATTCGCCTTTTCTTAGCGAGAAAATGCTGTTTTGAAGCCAAGCTTTTTTTTAACAATTTCTGCACCAAACTCAAATAAAACTGTGTCTACGTTCTTATTCAGCGTATATCATCTCAGGAGAGACAGAAAATAAGCTTGTGGGATGTTTCCTTAAAAGACAGTAAATGCATGTAATTCAAGCATCGCTTAAATCGCCTTTTCTCAGCGAGAAAATGCTGTTTTGAAGCCAAGCTTTTATTTAACAATTTCTGCACCAAACTCAAATAAAACTGTGTCTGCCTTCTTATTTAGCCTATATCCACTCAGGACAGACTGAAAATAAGCTTGTGGGATGTTTCCTTAAAAGACAGTAAATGCATGTAATTCAAGCATCCTTTTATGCTCGCAATCGCGTTTTCTCAGCGAGAAAATGCTGTTTTGAAGCCAAGCTTGTATTTAACAATTTCTGCACCAAACTCAAATAAAACTGTGTCTGCCTTCTTATTTAGCCTATATCCACTCAGGAGAGACTGAAAATAAGCTTGTGGGATCTTTCCTTTAAAGACAGTAAATGCATATAATTCAAGCATCGCTCGCATTCGCCTTTTCTCAGCGAGAAAATGCTGTTTTGAAGCCAAGCTTGTATTTAACAATTTCTGCACCAAACTCAAATAAAACTGTGTCTGCCTTCTAATGTAGCCTAAATCCACTCAGTAGAACATATAAACAAGCTTGTGGGATGTTTCCTTAAAAGACAGTAAATGCATGTAATTAAAGCATCCTTTTATGCTCGATTCGCCTTTTCTCAGCGAGAAAATGCTGTTTTGAAGCCAAGCTTGTATTTAACAATTTCTGCACCAAACTCAAATAAAACTGTGTCTGCCTTCTAATTTAGCCTAAATCCACTCAGCAGAACATATAAACAAGCTTGTGGATGTTTCCTTAAAAGACAGTAAATGCATGTAATTCAAGCATCGCTCATGAATCGCCTTTTCTCAGCGAGAAAATGTTGTTTTGAAGGCAAGCTTGTATTTAACAATTTCTGCACCAAACTCAAATAAAACTGTGTCTGCCTTCTAATTTAGCCTAAATCCACTCAGCAGAACATATAAACAAGCTTGTGGGATGTTTCCTTAAAAGACAGTAAATGCATGTAATTCAAGCATCCTTTTATGCTCGCATTCGCCTTTTCTCAGCGAGAAAATGCTGTTTTGAAACCAAGCTTGTATTTAACAATTTCTGCACCAAACTCAAATAAAACTGTGTCTGCCTTCTGATTTAGCCTAAATCCACTCAGAAGAGACTGAAAATAAGCTTGTGGGATGTTTCCTTAAAAGACAGTAAATGCATGTAATTCAAGCATCCTTTTATGCTCGCATTCGCCTTTTCTCAGCGAGAAAATGCTGTTTTGAGCCAAGCTTGTATTGAACAATTTCTGCACCAAACTCAAATAAAACTGTGTCTGCCTTCTTATTTAGCCTATATCCACTCAGGAGAGACTGAAAATAAGCTTGTGGGATCTTTCCTTTAAAGACAGTAAATGCATATATTTCAAGCATCGCTCGCAATCGCCTTTTCTCAGCGAGAAAATGCTGTTTTGAAACCAAGCTTGTATTTAACAATTTCTGCACCAAACTCAAATAAAACTGTGTCTGCCTTCTAATGTAGCCTAAATCCACTCAGTAGAACATATAAACAAGCTTGTGGGATGTTTCCTTAAAAGACAGTAAATGCATGTAATTAAAGCATCCTTTTATGCTCGCATTCGCCTTTTCTCAGCGAGAAAATGCTGTTTTGAAGCCAAGCTTGTATTTAACAATTTCTGCACCAAACTCAAATAAAACTGTGTCTGCCTTGTAATTTAGCCTAAATCCACTCAGCAGAACATATAAACAAGCTTGTGGGATGTTTCCTTAAAAGACAGTAAATGCATGTAATTCAAGGATCCTTTTATGCTCAAATCGCCTTTTCTCAGCGAGAAAATGCTGTTTTGAAGCCAAGCTTGTATTTAACAATTTCTGCACCAAACTCAAATAAAACTGTGTCTGCCTTCTTATTTAGCCTAAATCCACTCAGGAGAGACTGAAAATAAGCTTGTGGGATGTTTCCTTAAAAGACGGTAAATGCATGTAATTCAAGCATCCTTTTATGCTCATAATCGCCTTTTCTCAGCGAGAAAATGCTGTTTTGAAGCCAAGCTTGTATTGAACAATTTCTGCACCAAACTCAAATAAAACTGTGTCTGCCTTCTTATTTAGCCTAAATCCACTCAGCAGAAGTAATAAAAATGGTTGTGGGATGTTTCCTTAAAAGACAGTAAATGCATGTAATTCAGGCATCCTTTATGCTCATAATCGCCTTTTCTCAGCGAGAAAATGCTGTTTTGAAGCCAAGCTTGTATTTAACAATTTCTGCACCAAACTCAAATAAAACTGTGTCTGCCTTCTTATTTAGCCTAAATCCACTCGGCAGAACATTTTTAAATAAAAAGGCTTGTGGGATGTTTCCTTAAAAGACAGTAAATGCATGTAATTCAAGCATTCTTTTTACGCTGCAATCGCCTTTTCTCAGCGAAAAATGCTGTTTTGAAGCCAAGCTTGTATTGAACAATTTCTGCACCAAACTCAAATAAAACTGTGTCTGCCTTCTAATTTAGCCTAAATCCACTCAGCAGAACATATAAACAAGCTTGTGGGATGTTTCCTTAAAAGACAGTAAATGCATGTAATTCAAGCATCCTTTTATGCTCGCAATCGCCTTTTCTCAGCGAGAAAATGCTGTTTTGAAGCCAAGCTTGTATTTAACAATTTCTGCACCAAACTCAAATAAAACTGTGTCTGCCTTCTTATTTAGCCTATATCCACTCAGGACAGACTGAAAATAAGCTTGTGGGATGTTTCCTTAAAAGACAGTAAATGCATGTAATTCAAGGATCCTTTTATGCTCAAATCGCCTTTTCTCAGCGAGAAAATGCTGTTTTGAAGCCAAGCTTGTATTTAACAATTTCTGCACCAAACTCAAATAAAACTGTGTCTGCCTTCTAATTTAGCCTAAATCCACTCAGCAGAACATATAAACAAGCTTGTGGGATGTTTCCTTAAAAGACAGTAAATGCATGTAATTCAAGGATCCTTTTATGCTCATAATCGCCTTTTCTCAGCGAGAAAATGCTGTTTTGAAGCCAAGCTTGTATTTAACAATTTCTGCACCAAACTCAAATAAAACTGTGTCTGCCTTCTAATTTAGCCTAAATCCACTGAGTAGAACATATAAACAAGCTTGTGGAAGTTTCCTTAAAAGAAAGTAAATGCATGTAATTCCAGGATCCTTTTATGCTCGCAATCGCCTTTTCTCAGCGAGAAAATGCTGTTTTGAAGCCAAGCTTGTATTTAACAATTTCTGCACCAAACTCAAATAAAATTGTGTCTGCCTTCTAATTTAGCCTAAATCCACTCAGGAGAGACTGAAAATAAGCTTGTGGGATGTTTCCTTAAAAGACAGTAAATGCATATAATTCAAGCATCGCTGGCAATCGCCTTTTCTCAGCGAGAAAATGCTGTTTTGAAGCCAAGCTTGTATTTAACAATTTCTGCACCAAACTCAAATAAAACTGTGTCTGCCTTGTAATTTAGCCTAAATCCACTCAGCAGAACATATAAACAAGCTTGTGGGATGTTTCCTTAAAAGACAGTAAATGCATGTAATTCAAGGATCCTTTTATGCTCGCAATCGCCTTTTCTCAGCGAGAAAATGCTGTTTTGAAGCCAAGCTTGTATTTAACAATTTCTGCACCAAACTCAAATAAAACTGTGTCTGCCTTCTTATTTAGCCTAAATCCACTCAGGAGAGACTGAAAATAAGCTTGTGGATGTTTCCTTAAAAGACAGTAAATGCATGTAATTCAAGCATCCTTTTATGCTCATAATCGCCTTTTCTCAGCGAGAAAATGCTGTTTTGAAGCCAAGCTTGTATTGAACAATTTCTGCACCAAACTCAAATAAAACTGTGTCTGCCTTCTTATTTAGCCTAAATCCACTCAGCAGAAGTAATAAAAATGGTTGTGGGATGTTTCCTTAAAAGACAGTAAATGCATGTAATTCAGGCATCCTTTATGCTCATAATCGCCTTTTCTCAGCGAGAAAATGCTGTTTTGAAGCCAAGCTTGTATTTAACAATTTCTGCACCAAACTCAAATAAAACTGTGTCTGCCTTCTTATTTAGCCTAAATCCACTCGGCAGAACATTTTTAAATAAAAAGGCTTGTGGGATGTTTCCTTAAAAGACAGTAAATGCATGTAATTCAAGCATCCTTTTATGCTCGCAATCGCCTTTTCTCAGCGAGAAAATGCTGTTTTGAAGCCAAGCTTGTATTTAACAATTTCTGCACCAAACTCAAATAAAACTGTGTCTGCCTTCTTATTTAGCCTATATCCACTCAGGACAGACTGAAAATAAGCTTGTGGGATGTTTCCTTAAAAGACAGTAAATGCATGTAATTCAAGGATCCTTTTATGCTCAGAATCGCCTTTTCTCAGCGAGAAAATGCTGTTTTGAAGCCAAGCTTGTATTTAACAATTTCTGCACCAAACTCAAATAAAACTGTGTCTGCCTTCTAATTTAGCCTAAATCCACTCAGCAGAACATATAAACAAGCTTGTGGGATGTTTCCTTAAAAGACAGTAAATGCATGTAATTCAAGGATCCTTTTATGCTCATAATCGCCTTTTCTCAGCGAGAAAATGCTGTTTTGAAGCCAAGCTTGTATTTAACAATTTCTGCACCAAACTCAAATAAAACTGTGTCTGCCTTCTAATTTAGCCTAAATCCACTGAGTAGAACATATAAACAAGCTTGTGGGATGTTTCCTTAAAAGAAAGTAAATGCATGTAATTCAAGGATCCTTTTATGCTCAGCAATCGCCTTTTCTCAGCGAGAAAATGCTGTTTTGAAGCCAAGCTTGTATTTAACAATTTCTGCACCAAACTCAAATAAAACTGTGTCTGCCTTCTAATTTAGCCCAAATCCACTCAGGAGAGACTGAAAATAAGCTTGTGGGATGTTTTCTTAAAAGACAGTAAATGCATGTAATTAAAGCATCCTTTTATGCTCGCATTCGCCTTTTCAGCGAGAAAATGCTGTTTTTAAACCAAGCTTGTATTTAACAATTTCTGCACCAAACTCAAATAAAACTGTGTCTGCCTTCTAATTTAGCCTAAATCCATTCAGCAGAACATATAAACAAGCTTGTGGGATGTTTCCTTAAAAGAAAGTAAATGCATATAATTCAAGCATCCTTTTATGCTCGCAATCGCCTTTTCTCAGCGAGAAAATGCTGTTTTGAAGCCAAGCTTGTATTTAACAATTTCTGCACCAAACTCAAATAAAACTGTGTCTGCCTTCTAATTTAGCCTAAATCCACTCAGTAGAACATATAAATAAGCTTGTGGGATGTTTCCTTAAAAGACAATAAATGCATGTAATTCAAGGATCCTTTTATGCTCGCAATCGCCTTTTCTCAGCGAGAAAATGCTGTTTTGAAGCCAAGCTTGTATTTAACAATTTCTGCACCAAACTCAAATAAAACTGTGTCTGCCTTCTAATTTAGCCTAAATCCACTCAGCAGAACATATAAACAAGCTTGTGGGATGTTTCCTTAAAAGACAGTAAATGCATGTAATTCAAGCATCGCTTCACTTATCGCCTTTTCTCAGCGAGAAAATGCTGTTTTGAAACCAAGCTTGTATTTAACAATTTCTGCACCAAACTCAAATAGAACTGTGTCTGCCTTCTTATTTAGCCTAAATCCACTCACCAGAACATATAAACAAGCTTGTGGGATGTTTCCTTAAAAGACAGTAAATGCATGTAATTCAAGCATCCTTTTATGCTCATAATCGCCTTTTCTCAGCGAGAAAATGCTGTTTTGAAGCCAAGCTTGTATTTAACAATTTCTGCACCAAACTCAAATAAAACTGTGTCTGCCTTCTAATTTAGCCTAAATCCACTCAGCAGAACATATAAACAAGCTTGTGGGATGTTTCCTTAAAAGACAGTAAATGCATATAATTCAAGCATCGCTCAGAATCGCCTTTTCTCAGCGAGAAAATTCTGTTTTGAAGCCAAGCTTGTATTTAACAATTTCTGCACCAAACTCAAATAAAATTGTGTCTGCCTTCTTATTTAGCCTATATCCACTCAGGACAGACTGAAAATAAGCTTGTGGGATGTTTCCTTAAAAGACAATAAATGCATGTAATTCAAGGATCCTTTTATGCTCGCAATCGCCTTTTCTCAGCGAGAAAATGCTGTTTTGAAGCCAAGCTTGTATTTAACAATTTCTGCACCAAACTAAAATAAAACTTTGTCTGCCTTCTGATTTAGCCTAAATCCACTCAGGAGAGACTGAAAATAAGCTTGTGGGATCTTTCCTTTAAAGACAGTAAATGCATATAATTCAAGCATCGCTCAGAATCGCCTTTTCTCAGCGAGAAAATGCTGTTTTGAAGCCAAGCTTGTATTTAACAATTTCTGCACCAAACTCAAATAAAACTGTGTCTGCCTTCTAATTTAGCCTAAATCCACTCAGCAGAACATATAAACAAGCTTGTGGGATGTTTCCTTAAAAGACAGTAAATGCATGTAATTCAAGCATCGCTGCAAATCGCCTTTTCTCAGCGAGAAAATGCTGTTTTGAAGCCAAGCTTGTATTTAACAATTTCTGCACCAAACTCAAATAAAACTGTGTCTGCCTTCTTATTTAGCCTATATCCACTCAGGACAGACTGAAAATAAGCTTGTGGGATGTTTCCTTAAAAGACAGTAAATGCATGTAATTCAAGCATCCTTTTATGCTCATGTCGCCTTTTCTCAGCGAGAAAATGCTGTTTTGAAGCCAAGCTTGTATTTAACAATTTCTGCACCAAACTCAAATAAAACTGTGTCTGCCTTCTAATTTAGCCTAAATCCACTCAGCAGAACATATAAACAAGCTTGTGGGATGTTTCCTTAAAAGACAGTAAATGCATGTAATTCAAGCATCCTTTTATGCTCGCATTCGCCTTTTCTCAGCGAGAAAATGCTGTTTTGAAGCCAAGCTTTTTTTTAACAATTTCTGCACCAAACTCAAATAAAACTGTGTCTGCGTTCTTATTCAGCGTATATCATCTCAGGAGAGACAGAAAATAAGCTTGTGGGATGTTTCCTTAAAAGACAGTAAATGCATGTAATTCAAGCATCGCTCGCAATCGCCTTTTCTCAGCGAGAAAATGCTGTTTTGAAACCAAGCTTGTATTTAACAATTTCTGCACCAAACTCAAATAAAACTGTGTCTGCCTTCTAATTTAGCCTAAATCCACTCAGTAGAACATATAAACAAGCTTGTGGGATGTTTCCTTAAAAGACAGTAAATGCATGTAATTAAAGCATCCTTTTATGCTCGCATTCGCCTTTTCTCAGCGAGAAAATGCTGTTTTGAAGCCAAGCTTGTATTTAACAATTTCTGCACCAAACTCAAATAAAACTGTGTCTGCCTTCTAATTTAGCCTAAATCCACTCAGCAGAACATATAAACAAGCTTGTGGGATGTTTCCTTAAAAGACAGTAAATGCATGTAATTCAAGCATCGCTCATAATCGCCTTTTCTCAGCGAGAAAATGCTGTTTTGAAGCCAAGCTTGTATTTAACAATTTCTGCACCAAACTCAAATAAAACTGTGTCTGCCTTCTTATTTAGCCTATATCCACTCAGGACAGACTGAAAATAAGCTTGTGGGATGTTTCCTTAAAAGACAGTAAATGCATGTAATTCAAGCATCCTTTTATGCTCATAATCGCCTTTTCTCAGCGAGAAAATGCTGTTTTGAAGCCAAGCTTGTATTTAACAATTTCTGCACCAAACTCAAATAAAACTGTGTCTGCCTTCTAATTTAGCCTAAATCCACTCAGCAGAACATATAAACAAGCTTGTGGGATGTTTCCTTAAAAGACAGTAAATGCATGTAATTCAAGCATCCTTTTATGCTCGATTCGCCTTTTCTCAGCGAAAAATGCTGTTTTGAAGCCAAGCTTTTTTTAACAATTTCTGCACCAAACTCAAATAAAACTGTGTCTGCGTTCTTATTCAGCGTATATCATCTCAGGAGAGACAGAAAATAAGCTTGTGGATGTTTCCTTAAAAGACAGTAAATGCATGTAATTCAAGCATCGCTCATAATCGCCTTTTCTCAGCGAGAAAATGCTGTTTTGAAACCAAGCTTGTATTTAACAATTTCTGCACCAAACTCAAATAAAACTGTGTCTGCCTTCTAATTTAGCCTAAATCCACTCAGTAGAACATATAAACAAGCTTGTGGGATGTTTCCTTAAAAGACAGTAAATGCATGTAATTAAAGCATCCTTTTATGCTCGATTCGCCTTTTCTCAGCGAGAAAATGCTGTTTTGAAGCCAAGCTTGTATTTAACAATTTCTGCACCAAACTCAAATAAAACTGTGTCTGCCTTCTAATTTAGCCTAAATCCACTCAGCAGAACATATAAACAAGCTTGTGGGATGTTTCCTTAAAAGACAGTAAATGCATGTAATTCAAGCATCGCTCATAATCGCCTTTTCTCAGCGAGAAAATGCTGTTTTGAAGCCAAGCTTGTATTTAACAATTTCTGCACCAAACTCAAATAAAACTGTGTCTGCCTTCTTATTTAGCCTATATCCACTCAGGACAGACTGAAAATAAGCTTGTGGGATGTTTCCTTAAAAGACAGTAAATGCATGTAATTCAAGCATCCTTTTATGCTGCTAAATCGCCTTTTCTCAGCGAGAAAATGCTGTTTTGAAGCCAAGCTTGTATTTAACAATTTCTGCACCAAACTCAAATAAAACTGTGTCTGCCTTCTAATTTAGCCTAAATCCACTCAGCAGAACATATAAACAAGCTTGTGGGATGTTTCCTTAAAAGACAGTAAATGCATATAATTCAAGCATCGCTAAATCGCCTTTTCTCAGCGAGAAAATGCTGTTTTGAAGCCAAGCTTGTATTTAACAATTTCTGCACCAAACTCAAATAAAACTGTGTCTGCCTTCTAATTTAGCCTAAATCCACTCAGCAGAACATATAAACAAGCTTGTGGGATGTTTCCTTAAAAGACAGTAAATGCATGTAATTCAAGCATCGCTCGCAATCGCCTTTTCTCAGCGTGAAAATGATGTTTTGAAGCCAAGCTTGTATTTAACAATTTCTGCACCAAACTCAAATAAAACTGTGTCTGCCTTCTTATTTAGCCTATATCCACTCAGGACAGACTGAAAATAAGCTTGTGGGATGTTTCCTTAAAAGACAGTAAATGCATGTAATTCAAGGATCCTTTTATGCTCATGAATCGCCTTTTCTCAGCGAGAAAATGCTGTTTTGAAGCCAAGCTTGTATTTAACAATTTCTGCACCAAACTCAAATAAAACTGTGTCTGCCTTCTAATTTAGCCTAAATCCACTCAGCAGAACATATAAACAAGCTTGTGGGATGTTTCCTTAAAAGACAGTAAATGCATATAATTCAAGCATCGCTCATAAATCGCCTTTTCTCAGCGAGAAAATTCTGTTTTGAAGCCAAGCTTGTATTTAACAATTTCTGCACCAAACTCAAATAAAATTGTGTCTGCCTTCTTATTTAGCCTATATCCACTCAGGACAGACTGAAAATAAGCTTGTGGATGTTTCCTTAAAAGACAATAAATGCATGTAATTCAAGGATCCTTTTATGCTCACTAATCGCCTTTTCTCAGCGAGAAAATGCTGTTTTGAAGCCAAGCTTGTATTTAACAATTTCTGCACCAAACTAAAATAAAACTTTGTCTGCCTTCTGATTTAGCCTAAATCCACTCAGGAGAGACTGAAAATAAGCTTGTGGGATCTTTCCTTTAAAGACAGTAAATGCATATAATTCAAGCATCGCTCGAATCGCCTTTTCTCAGCGAGAAAATGCTGTTTTAAAGCCAAGCTTGTATTTAACAATTTCTGCACCAAACTCAAATAAAACTGTGTCTGCCTTCTAATTTAGCCTAAATCCACTCAGCAGAACATATAAACAAGCTTGTGGGATGTTTCCTTAAAAGACAGTAAATGCATGTAATTCAAGCATCCTTTTATGCTCGCATTCGCCTTTTCTCAGCGAGAAAATGCTGTTTTGAAGCCAAGCTTTTTTTTAACAATTTCTGCACCAAACTCAAATAAAACTGTGTCTGCGTTCTTATTCAGCGTATATCATCTCAGGAGAGACAGAAAATAAGCTTGTGGGATGTTTCCTTAAAAGACAGTAAATGCATGTAATTCAAGCATCGCTCATAATCGCCTTTTCTCAGCGAGAAAATGTTGTTTTGAAGCCAAGCTTGTATTTAACAATTTCTGCACCAAACTCAAATAAAACTGTGTCTGCCTTCTAATTTATCCTAAATCCACTCAGCAGAACATATAAACAAGCTTGTGGGATGTTTCCTTAAAAGACAGTAAATGCATGTAATTCAAGCATCCTTTATGCTCGATTCGCCTTTTCTCAGCGAGAAAATGCTGTTTTGAAACCAAGCTTGTATTTAACAATTTCTGCACCAAACTCAAATAAAACTGTGTCTGCCTTCTAATTTAGCCTAAATCCACTCAGCAGAACATATAAACAAGCTTGTGGGATGTTTCTTAAAAGACAGTAAATGCATGTAATTCAAGCATCCTTTTATGCTCGATTCGCCTTTTCTCAGCGAGAAAATGCTGTTTTGAAACCAAGCTTGTATTTAACAATTTCTGCACCAAACTCAAATAAAACTGTGTCTGCCTTCTGATTTAGCCTAAATCCACTCAGAAGAGACTGAAAATAAGCTTGTGGGATGTTTCCTTAAAAGACAGTAAATGCATGTAATTCAAGCATCCTTTTATGCTCGATTCGCCTTTTCTCAGCGAGAAAATGCTGTTTTGAAGCCAAGCTTGTATTTAACAATTTCTGCACCAAACTCAAATAAAACTGTGTCTGCCTTCTTATTAAGCCTATATCCACTCAGGAGAGACTGAAAATAAGCTTGTGGGATCTTTCCTTTAAAGACAGTAAATGCATATAATTCAAGCATCGCTCAGAATCGCCTTTTCTCAGCGAGAAAATGCTGTTTTGAAACCAAGCTTGTATTTAACAATTTCTGCACCAAACTCAAATAAAACTGTGTCTGCCTTCTAATTTAGCCTAAATCCACTCAGTAGAACATATAAACAAGCTTGTGGGATGTTTCCTTAAAAGACAGTAAATGCATGTAATTAAAGCATCCTTTTATGCTCGCATTCGCCTTTTCTCAGCGAGAAAATGCTGTTTTGAAGCCAAGCTTGTATTTAACAATTTCTGCACCAAACTCAAATAAAACTGTGTCTGCCTTCTAATTTAGCCTAAATCCACTCAGCAGAACATATAAACAAGCTTGTGGGATGTTTCCTTAAAAGACAGTAAATGCATGTAATTCAAGCATCGCTTTCATAATCGCCTTTTCTCAGCGAGAAAATGCTGTTTTGAAGCCAAGCTTGTATTTAACAATTTCTGCACCAAACTCAAATAAAACTGTGTCTGCCTTCTTATTTAGCCTATATCCACTCAGGACAGACTGAAAATAAGCTTGTGGATGTTTCCTTAAAAGACAGTAAATGCATGTAATTCAAGCATCCTTTTATGCTCGCAAATCGCCTTTTCTCAGCGAGAAAATGCTGTTTTGAAGCCAAGCTTGTATTTAACAATTTCTGCACCAAACTCAAATAAAACTGTGTCTGCCTTCTAATTTAGCCTAAATCCACTCAGTAGAACATATAAACAAGCTTGTGGGATGTTTCCTTAAAAGACAGTAAATGCATGTAATTCAAGCATCCTTTTATGCTCAGATTCGCCTTTTCTCAGCGAGAAAATGCTGTTTTGAAGCCAAGCTTGTATTTAACAATTTCTGCACCAAACTCAAATAAAACTGTGTCTGCCTTCTAATTTAGCCTAAATCCACTCAGGAGAGACTGAAAATAAGCTTGTGGATGTTTTCTTAAAAGACAGTAAATGCATGTAATTAAAGCATCCTTTTATGCTCGCATTCGCCTTTTCTCAGCGAGAAAATGCTGTTTTGAAACCAAGCTTGTATTTAACAATTTCTGCACCAAACTCAAATAAAACTGTGTCTGCCTTCTAATTTAGCCTAAATCCACTCAGCAGAACATATAAACAAGCTTGTGGGATGTTTCCTTAAAAGACAGTAAATGCATGTAATTCAAGCATCCTTTTATGCTCATGTCGCCTTTTCTCAGCGAGAAAATGCTGTTTTGAAGCCAAGCTTGTATTTAACAATTTCTGCACCAAACTCAAATAAAACTGTGTCTGCCTTCTAATTTAGCCTAAATCCACTCAGTAGAACATATAAACAAGCTTGTGGATGTTTCCTTAAAAGAAAGTAAATGCATGTAATTCAAGCATCCTTTTATGTCGATTCGCCTTTTCTCAGCGAGAAAATGCTGTTTTGAAGCCAAGCTTGTATTTAACAATTTCTGCACCAAACTCAAATAAAACTGTGTCTGCCTTCTTATCCCTTGCACTGCACACTCTTCGGGTGTTGACTTGGGGGTCCGAGGGACCCCGCCCGCTGCAGCGACCTTCCCCACGTCCCCTGCGCTGCGGGTCAGAGGGACCCGCCCGCTCCAGCGGAGCTTACCCAAGTCCCCTCCGCTGGGGGTCCGAGGACTTTCCCGGCGTCCGCTCCGCTGGGGGTCCGAGGACCCGACCGCTCCAGCGGACCTTACCCACGCCCCTGCCCTGCGGGGTCCGAGGGACCCCGTCGTCAACTCCGCTGCGGGGTCCGAGGGACCCCCCCGACGTCCCCTCCGCTGCGGGGTCCGAGGGACCCCCGGTCGGCCCCTCCGCTGCGGGGTCAGAGGGACCCCCCGACGTCAACTCCGCTGGGGGGTCCGAGGGACCCCGACCGCTCCAGCGGACCTTACCCACGTCCCCTGCCCTGCGGGTCCGAGGGACCCCGGTCGGCCCCTCCGCTGCGGGGGTCCGAGGGACCCCGACGTCCCCTCCGCTGGGGGTCCGAGGAACCCCCCCAGCTCCAGCAGACCTTCCTGACGCCCCCTGCGCTGCGGGGTAAGAGGGACCCCCCGTCGTCAACTCCGCTGCGGGGTCTGAGGGACCCCCCCGACGTCCCCTCCGCTGGGGGTCCGAGGGACCCTGACCGCTGCAGCGGACCTTCCCGACGTCCCCTCCGCTGCGGGGTCAGAGGGACCCCGCCGGCTCTAGCGGACCTTACCGACGTCCCCTCCGCTGCGGGGTCTGAGGGACCCCCCGACGTCCCCTCCTCTGGGGGGTCCGAGGGACCCCGACCGCTGCAGCGGACCTTCCCGACGTCCCCTCCGCTGCGGGGTCAGAGGGACCCCCCGTCGTCAACTCCGCTGCGGGGTCTGAGGGACCCCCCGACGTCCCCTCCGCTGTGGGTCCGAGGGACCCCGCCAGCTCCAGCGGACCTTCCCGACGCCCCCTGCGCTGCGGGGTCTGAGGGACCTTCCCGACGTCCCCTCCGCTGCGGGGTCTGAGGGACCCCTGGACCTGGGCTCAGACTCTGCACGTCTGCTGTGGGGCCTCGGGGACCCCAGGATAGAGGACATTCTCGGACCCTGACTCCTCGCGGCCGGGCGCGCCGTCTCCTAGGGGCCTGGCGGACCCGGGACATCGGGATGGAGGACCTTCTCGGGCCTGACTCCGCGGCCCCGACGTCCCGTCTCCTCGGGCCTCGCGGACCCCGGGCTTGTAAACCTTCCAGGGCTCGGACTCCGCGGCCCCGACGTCCCGTCTCCTCGGGCCTCGCGGACCCGGGATCGTAAACCTCCGGGCCCTGTCTCAGAGTCCGGGACGTCCTGTTCCTCACGCGAGGCCCCATGGCCTCGGGTCGGAGGGACCCGGGGAGGGATTGAGAGTAGGGAGGGAGGGGAGAGAGAAAGAGAGAGAGAGAGGAAGAAGGAGAGAGAGAGGGAGAGAGAGAGATGAGAGATGAGAGTCTGAAGCGCATGCGCGGGCCGGGAGTGGGTCGAGGGGGTGAGAAGAGATGGGGAGGAGGAAAGATGGGGAGGACAGATGGGGTGATATGGGGGAGGAGAGATGAAAGAAAGAGAGATGAAAGAAAGAGAGAGGGACGCGCATGCGCTGGGGAAACAGCCCCGGTGGGCGAGGTAGAGGGTGCGCGAACAGCCCCAAAAAAAAAGCTTTTGGGCCAACTCCCCGTGTCGAATACGGCTCCCTTCCCCCTCTCGCTCTCTGGGCCTAGAGCTAAAGGCGGGTAGCGATTTAAAAACCCCCCCTCTTCCTCCTCCTCTTTCTCTTTCTCCCACCATTCCCGTGTGAGAACAGGGTGGCACGAGGGTTGTGAGAGTGTGAAAATGTTTTTCGGTCGCGTAAGACATATCGGCAATGCCGCTGAAATGACTGCACTGTACAATGAGGAGTGCTGAGGGCCGTTGTGAATGAGGACGGTCCCCCTCTAGCTCTCTGGGCCTAGAGCTAAAGGCGGGTAGCGATTTAAAAACACCCCCTCCCGCTCTTTCTCTTTCTCCCAGCATTCCCGTGTGAGAACAGGGTAGCACGAGGGTTATGCTCATGTCGCCTTTTCTCAGCGAGAAAATGTTGTTTTGAAGCAAAGCTTGTATTTAACAATTTCTGCACCAAACTCAAATAAAACTGTGTCTGCCTTCTCATTTGGGCTAAATCCACCCAGGAGAGACTGAAAATAAGCTTGTGGGATGTTTCCTTAAAAGATAGTAAATGCATGTAATTCAAGCATCCTTTTATGCTCATGTCGCCTTTTCTCAGTGAGAAAATGCTGTTTTGAAGCCAAGCTTGTATTTAAATGTTTCTGAACGACTCAAATAAAACTCTAACTGCCTTCTTATTTGGCCTAAATACACTCAGGAGAGACTAAAAATAAGCTTTTGGGAGGTTTCCTTAAAAGATAGTAAATGCATGTAATTCAAGCATCCTTTTATGCTTTCGCACAATCGCCTTTTCTCAGTCAGAAAATGCTGTTTTGAAGCCAAACTTGTATTTAACAATTTCTTAACGACTCAAATAAAACTGTAACTGCCTTCTGCCTAAATACACTCAGGAGAGACTGAAAATAAGCTTGTGGGATGTTTCCTTAAAAACTGTAACTCCATCATTCTTTTATGCTCATAATCGCCTTTTCTCAGCGAGAAAATGCTGTTTTGAAACCAAGCTTGTATTTAACAATTTCTGCACTAAACTCCAATAAAACTGCGTCTGCCTTCTTATTTAGCCTAAATTCACTCAGCAGAACATATCAACAAGCTTGTGGATGTTTCCTTAAAAGACAGTAAATGCATGTAATTCAAGCATCCGTTAATTCTCGCCATCGCCTTTTCTCAGCGAGGAAATGCTGTTTTGAAGCAAAGCTTGTATTTAACAATTTCTGCACCAAACTCAAATAAAAGTGTGTCTGCCTTCTTATTTAGCCTAAATACACTCAGCAGAACATATAAACAAGCTTGTGGGATGTTTCCTTAAAAGACAGTAAATGCATGTAATTCGAGCATCCGTTTATTCTACGCAATCGCCTTTTCTCAGCAAGAAAATGCTGTTTTGAAGCAAAGCTTGTATTTAACAATTTCTGCACCAAACTCAAATAAAACTGTGTCTGTCTTCTTATTTGGGCTAAATACACTCAGGAGAGACTGAAAATAAGCTTGTGGGATGTTTCCTTAAAAGATAGTAAATGCATGTAATTCAAGCATCCTTTTATGCTCACTAATCGCCTTTTCTCAGTGAGAAAATGCTGTTTTGAAGCCAAGCTTGTATTTAACAGTTTCTGAACGACTCAAATAAAACTGTAACTGCCTTCTTATTTGGCCTAAATACACTCAGGAGAGACTAAAAATAAGCTTTTGGGAGGTTTCCTTAAAAGATAGTAAATGCATGTAATTCAAGCATCCCTTTATGCTCTGTAATCGCCTTTTCTCAGCGAGAAAATGCTGTTTTGAAGCCAAGCTTGTATTTAACAATTTCTGCACTAAACTCCAATAAAACTGCGTCTGCCTTCTTATTTAGCCTAAATTCACTCAGCAGAACATATAAACAATCTTGTGGGATGTTTCCTTAAAAGACAGTAACTCCAGCATCCTTTTATGCTCGCAAATCGCCTTTTCTCAGCGAGAAAATGCTGTTTTGAAGCCAAGCTTGTATTTAACAATTTCTGCACTAAACTCCAAAAAACTTCGTCTGCCTTCTTATTTAGCCTAAATTCACTCAGCAGAACATATCAACAAGCTTGTGGGATGTTTCCTTAAAGACAGTAAATGCATGTAATTCAAGCATCCGTTAATTCTACTTAATCGCCTTTTCTCAGCGAGAAATGCTGTTTTGAAGCAAAGCTTATATTTAACAATTTCTGCACCAAACTCAAATAAAACTGTGTCTGCCTTCTTATTTGGGCTAAATACACTCAGGAGAGACTGAAAATAAGCTTGTGGGATGTTTCCTTAAAAGATAGTAAATGCATGTAATTCAAGCATCCTTTTATGCTTAAATCGCCTTTTCTCAGTGAGAAAATGCTGTTTTGAAACCAAGCTTGTATTTAACAGTTTCTGAACGACTCAAATAAAACTGTAACTGCCTTCTTATTTCGGTTAAATACACTCAGGAGAGACTAAAAATAAGCTTTTGGGAGGTTTCCTTAAAAGATAGTAAATGCATGTAATTCAAGCATCCCTTTATGCTTTCAAATCGCCTTTTCTCAGCGAGAAAATGCTGTTTTAAACCAAGCTTGTATTTAACAATTTCTGCACTAAACTCCAATAAAACTGCGTCTGCCTTCTTATTTAGCCTAAATTCACTCAGCAGAACATATCAACAAGCTTGTGGGATGTTTCCTTAAAAGACAGTAAATGCATGTAATTCAAGCATCCTTTAATTCTATGTTTCCTTAAAAGACAGTAAATGCATGTAATTCAAGCATCCGCAATCGCCTTTTCTCAGCGAGAAATGCTGTTTTGAAGCAAAGCTTATATTTAACAATTTCTGCACCAAACTCAAATAAAACTGTGTCTGCCTTCTTATTTGGGCTAAATACACTCAGGAGAGACTGAAAATAAGCTTGTGGGATGTTTCCTTAAAAGATAGTAAATGCATGTAATTCAAGCATCCTTTTATGCTCGCAATCGCCTTTTCTTAGCGAGAAAATGCTGTTTTGAAGCAAAGCTTGTATTGAACAATTTCTGCACCAAACTCAAATAAAAGTGTGTCTGCCTTCTTATTTAGCCTACATCCACTCAGCAGAACATATAAACAATCTTGTGGGATGTTTCCTTAAAAGACAGTAAATGCATTTAATTCAAGCATCCTTTTATGCTCGCAATCGCCTTTTCTCAGCGAGAAAATGTTGTTTTGAAGCAAAGCTTGTATTTAACAATTTCTGCACCAAACTCAAATAAAACTGTGTCTGCCTTCTCATTTGGGCTAAATCCACCCAGGAGAGACTGAAAATAAGCTTGTGGGATGTTTCCTTAAAAGATAGTAAATGCATGTAATTCAAGCATCCTTTTATGCTCGCAAATCGCCTTTTCTCAGTGAGAAAATGCTGTTTTGAAGCCAAGCTTGTATTTAAATGTTTCTGAACGACTCAAATAAAACTCTAACTGCCTTCTTATTTGGCCTCAATACACTCAGGAAAAACTAAAAATAAGCTTTTGGGAGGTTTCCTTAAAAGATAGTAAATGCATGTAATTCAAGCATCCTTTTATGCTCATAATCGCCTTTTCTCAGTCAGAAAATGCTGTTTTGAAGCCAAACTTGTATTTAACAATTTCTTAACGACTTAAATAAAACTGTAACTGCCTTCTTATTTGGCCTAAATACACTCAGGAGAGACTGAAAATAAGCTTGTGGGATGTTTCCTTAAAAACTGTAACTCCATCATTCTTTTATGCTCGCAAATCGCCTTTTCTCAGCGAGGAAATGCTGTTCTGAATCAAAGCTTGTATTTAACAATTTCTGCACTAAACTCAAATAAAATTGCGTCTGCCTTCTTATTGAGCCTAAAAACACTCAGGAGAGACTGAAAATAAGCTTGCGATGTTTCCTTATAAGACAGTAAATGCATGTAATTCAAGCTTCCTTTTATGCTCAAATCGCCTTTTCTCAGCGAGAAAATGCTGTTTTGAAGCAAGTTTGTATTTCACAATTTCTGCACCAAACTCAAATAAAACTGTGTCTGCCTTCTTATTTGGGCTAAATACACTCAGAAGACACTGAAAATAAGCTTGTGGGATGTTTCCTTAAAAGACAGTAACTCCAGCATCCTTTTATGCTCACTAATCGCCTTTTCTCAGCGAGAAAATGCTGTTTTGAAACCAAGCTTGTATTTAACAATTTCTGCACTAAACTCAATAAAACTGCGTCTGCCTTCTTATTTAACCTAAATTCACTCAGCAGAACATATCAACAAGCTTGTGGATGTTTCCTTAAAAGACAGTAAATGCATGTAATTCAAGCATCCGTTAATTCTACTTAATCGCCTTTTCTCAGCGAGGAAATGCTGTTTTGAAGCAAAGCTTGTATTTAACAATTTCTGCACCAAACTCAAATAAAACTGTGTCTGCCTTCTTATTTGGGCTAAATACACTCAGGAGAGACTGAAAATAAGCTTGTGGGATGTTTCCTTAAAAGATAGTAAATGCATGTAATTCAAGCATCCTTTTATGCTCATAATCGCCTTTTCTCAGTGAGAAAATGCTGTTTTGAAGCCAAGCTTGTATTTAACAGTTTCTGAACGACTCAAATAAAACTGTAACTGCCTTCTTATTTGGCCTAAATACACTCAGGAGAGACTAAAAATAAGCTTTTGGGAGGTTTCCTTAAAAGATAGTAAATGCATGTAATTCAAGCATCCCTTTATGCTCAAATCGCCTTTTCTCAGCGAGAAAATGCTGTTTTGAAGCCAAGCTTGTATTTAACAATTTCTGCACTAAACTCCAATAAAACTGCGTCTGCCTTCTTATTTAGCCTAAATTCACTCAGCAGAACATATCAACAAGCTTGTGGGATGTTTCCTTAAAAGACAGTAAATGCATGTAATTCAAGCATCCTTTTATGCTCGCAGTCGCCTTTTCTCAGCGAGGAAATGTTGTTTTGAAGCAAAGCTTGTATTTAACAATTTCTGCACCAAACTCAAATAAAACTGTAACTGCCTTCTTATTTGGCCTAAATACACTCAGGAGAAACAGAAAATAAGCTTGTGGGATGTTTCCTTAAAAGACAGTAAATGCATGTAATTCAAGCATCCGTTAATTCTACTTAATCGCCTTTTCTCAGCGAGAAATGCTGTTTTGAAGCAAAGCTTATATTTAACAATTTCTGCACCAAACTCAAATAAAACTGTGTCTGCCTTCTTATTTGGGCTAAATACACTCAGGAGAGACTGAAAATAAGCTTGTGGGATGTTTCCTTAAAAGATAGTAAATGCATGTAATTCAAGCATCCTTTTATGCTCGCAATCGCCTTTTCTTAGCGAGAAAATGCTGTTTTGAAGCAAAGCTTGTATTTAACAATTTCTGCACCAAACTCAAATAAAACTGTGTCTGCCTTCTCATTTGGGCTAAATCCACCCAGGAGAGACTGAAAATAAGCTTGTGGGATGTTTCCTTAAAAGATAGTAAATGCATGTAATTCAAGCATCCTTTTATGCTCGCAATCGCCTTTTCTCAGTGAGAAAATGCTGTTTTGAAGCCAAGCTTGTATTTAAATGTTTCTGAACGACTCAAATAAAACTCTAACTGCCTTCTTATTTGGCCTAAATACACTCAGGAGAAACTAAAAATAAGCTTTTGGGAGGTTTCCTTAAAAGATAGTAAATGCATGTAATTCAAGCATCCTTTTATGCTCATAATCGCCTTTTCTCAGTCAGAAAATGCTGTTTTGAAGCCAAACTTGTATTTAACAATTTCTTAACGACTCAAATAAAACTGTAACTGCCTTCTTATTTGGCCTAAATACACTCAGGAGAGACTGAAAATAAGCTTGTGGGATGTTTCCTTAAAAACTGTAACTCCATCATTCTTTTATGCTCGCAATCGCCTTTTCTCAGCGAGAAATGCTGTTCTGAATCAAAGCTTGTATTTAACAATTTCTGCACTAAACTCAAATAAAACTGTCTGCCTTCTTATTGAGCCTAAAAACACTCAGGAGAGACTGAAAATAAGCTTGTGGGATGTTTCCTTATAAGACAGTAAATGCATGTAATTCAAGCTTCCTTTTATGCTCATAATCGCCTTTTCTCAGCGAGAAAATGCTGTTTTGAAACAAGTTTGTATTTCACAATTTCTGCACCAAACTCAAATAAAACTGTGTCTGCCTTCTTATTTGGGCTAAATACACTCAGAAGACACTGAAAATAAGCTTGTGGGATGTTTCCTTAAAAGACACTAACTCCAGCATCCTTTTATGCTCTTAATCGCCTTTTCTCAGCGAGAAAATGCTGTTTTGAAGCCAAGCTTGTATTTAACAATTTCTGCACTAAACTCAATAAAACTGTCTGCCTTCTTATTTAACCTAAATTCACTCAGCAGAACATATCAACAAGCTTGTGGGATGTTTCCTTAAAAGACAGTAAATGCATGTAATTCAAGCATCCGTTAATTCTACTAAATCGCCTTTTCTCAGCGAGGAAATGCTGTTTTGAAGCAAAGCTTGTATTTAACAATTTCTGCACCAAACTCAAATAAAACTGTGTCTGCCTTCTTATTTAGCCTAAATACACTCAGCAGAACATATAAACAAGCTTGTGGGATGTTTCCTTAAAAGACAGTAAATGCATGTAATTCAAGCATCCGTTTATTCTACAATCGCCTTTTCTCAGCAAGAAAATGCTGTTTTGAAGCAAAGCTTGTATTTAACAATTTCTGCACCAAACTCAAATAAAACTGTGTCTGTCTTCTTATTTGGGCTAAATACACTCAGGAGAGACTGAAAATAAGCTTGTGGGATGTTTCCTTAAAAGACAGTAAATGCATGTAATTCAAGCATCCGTTTATGCTCGCAATCGCCTTTTCTCAGCGAGAAATGCTGTTTTTTGAAGCAAAGCTTGTATTTAACAATTTCTGCACCAAACTCAAATAAAACTGTGTCTGCCTTCTTATTTGGCCTAAATACACTCAGAAGACACTGAAAATAAGCTTGTGGGATGTTTCCTTAAAAGACAGTAAATGCATGTAATTCAGCATCCTTTTATGCTCAAATCGCCTTTTCTCAGCGAGAAAATGCTGTTTTGAAGCCAAGCTTGTATTTAACAATTTCTGCACCAAACTCAAATAAAACTGTGTCTGCCTTCTTATTTGGCCTAAATACACTCAGAAGAACTGAAAATAAGCTTGTGGGATGTTTCCTTAAAAGACAGTAAATGCTGTAATTCAGCATCCTTTTATGCTCAACTTCGCCTTTTCTCAGCGAGGAAATGCTGTTTTGAAGCAAAGCTTGTATTTAACAATTTCTGCACCAAACTCAAATAAAACTGTAACTCTGCCTTCTTATTTGGCCTAAATACACTCAGGAGAACATTTAAACAAGATTGTGGGATGTTTCCTTAAAAGACAGTAAATGCATGTAATTCAAGCATCCGTTTATGCTTCATAATCGCCTTTTCTCAGCGAGAAAATGCTGTTTTGAAGCAAAGCTTGTATTTAACAATTTCTGCACCACTCAAATAAAACTGTAACTGCCTTCTTATTTGGCCTAAATACACTCAGGAGAAACTGAAAATAAGCTTGTGGGATGTTTCCTTAAAATACAGTAAATGCATGTAATTCAAGCATCCGTTTATGCTCGCAGTCGCCTTTTCTCAGCGAGAAAATGTTGTTTTGAAGCAAAGCTTGTATTTAACAATTTCTGCACCAAACTCAAATAAAACTGTAACTGCCTTCTTATTTGGCCTAAATCACTCAGGAGAAACAGAAAATAAGCTTGTGGGATGTTTCCTTAAAAGACAGTAAATGCATGTAATTCAAGCATCCTTTTATGCTCGCAAATCGCCTTTTCTCAGCGAGAAAATGCTGTTTTGAAACAAAGCTTGTATTTAACAATTTCTGCACCAAACTCAAATAAAACTGTGTCTGCCTTCTTATTTAGCCTAAATCCACTCAGGAGAGACTGAAAATAAGCTTGTGGGATGTTTCCTTAAAAGATAGTAAATGCATGTAATTCAAGCATCCTTTTATGCTCATAATCGCCTTTTCTCAGTGAGAAAATGTTGTTTTGAAGCCAAGCTTGTATTTAAATGTTTCTGAACGACTCAAATAAAACTCTAACTGCCTTCTTATTTGGCCTAAATACACTCAGGAGAAACTAAAAATAAGCTTTTGGGAGGTTTCCTTAAAAGATAGTAAATGCATGTAATTCAAGCATCCTTTTATGCTCGCAATCGCCTTTTCTCAGTCAGAAAATGCTGTTTTGAAGCCAAACTTGTATTTAACAATTTCTTAACGACTCAAATAAAACTGTAACTGCCTTCTTATTTGGCCTAAATACACTCAGGAGAGACTGAAAATAAGCTTGTGGGATGTTTCCTTAAAAACTGTAACTCCATCATTCTTTTATGCTCGCAATCGCCTTTTCTCAGCGAGAAATGCTGTTCTGAATCAAAGCTTGTATTTAACAATTTCTGCACTAAACTCAAATAAAACTGCGTCTGCCTTCTTATTTAGCCTAAAAACACTCAGGAGAGACTGAAAATAAGCTTGTGCGATGTTTCCTTAAAAGACAGTAAATGCATGTAATTCAAGCATCCTTTTATTCTAAATCGCCTTTTCTCAGCGAGAAAATGCTGTTTTGAAGCAAGTTTGTATTTCACAATTTCTGCACCAAACTCAAATAAAACTGTGTCTGCCTTCTTATTTGGGCTAAATACACTCAGAAGACACTGAAAATAAGCTTGTGGGATGTTTCCTTAAAAGACACTAACTCCAGCATCCTTTTATGCTCATAATCGCCTTTTCTCAGCGAGAAAATGCTGTTTTGAAGCCAAGCTTGTATTTAACAATTTCTGCACTAAACTCCAATAAAACTGCGTCTGCCTTCTTATTTAACCTAAATTCACTCAGCAGAACATATCAACAAGCTTGTGGGATGTTTCCTTAAAAGACAGTAAATGCATGTAATTCAAGCATCCGTTAATTCTACAATCGCCTTTTCTCAGCGAGAAATGCTGTTTTGAAGCAAAGCTTGTATTTAACAATTTCTGCACCAAACTCAAATAAAAGTGTGTCTGCCTTCTTATTTAGCCTAAATACACTCAGCAGAACATATAAACAAGCTTGTGGGATGTTTCCTTAAAAGACAGTAAATGCATGTAATTCAAGCATCCGTTTATTCTACATAATCGCCTTTTCTCAGCAAGAAAATGCTGTTTTGAAGCAAAGCTTGTATTTAACAATTTCTGCACCAAACTCAAATAAAACTGTGTCTGTCTTCTTATTTGGGCTAAATACACTCAGGAGAGACTGAAAATAAGCTTGTGGGATGTTTCCTTAAAAGACAGTAAATGCATGTAATTCAAGCATCCGTTTATGCTCGCAATCGCCTTTTCTCAGCGAGGAAATGCTGTTTTGAAGCAAAGCTTGTATTTAACAATTTCTGCACCAAACTCAAATAAAACTGTGTCTGCCTTCTTATTTGGGCTAAATACACTCAGAAGACACTGAAAATAAGCTTGTGGGATGTTTCCTTAAAAGACAGTAACTCCAGCATCCTTTTATGCTCGCAATCGCCTTTTCTCAAAAAATGCTGTTTTGAAACAAAGCTTGTATTTAACAATTTCTGCACTAAACTCAAATAAAACTGTGTCTGCCTTCTTATTTGGGCTAAATACACTCAGAAGACACTTAAAATAAGCTTGTGGGATGTTTCCTTAAAACAGACAGTAACTCCAGCATCCTTTTATGCTCAGCGAGAAATGCTGTTTTGAAGCAAAGCTTGTATTTAACAATTTCTGCACTAAACTCCAATAAAACTGTCTGCCTTCTTATTTAGCCTAAATACACTCAGCAGAACATTTAAACAAGATTGTGGGATGTTTCCTTAAAAGACAGTAAATGCATGTAATTCAAGCATCCGTTTATGCTCACAATCGCCTTTTCTCAGCGAGAAAATGCTGTTTTGAAGCAAAGCTTGTATTTAACAATTTCTGCACGACTCATATAAAACTGTAACTGCCTTCTTATTTGGCCTAAATACACTCAGGAGAAACTGAAAATAAGCTTGTGGGATGTTTCCTTAAAATACAGTAAATGCATGTAATTCAAGCATCCGTTTATGCTCGCAGTCGCCTTTTCTCAGCGAGAAAATGTTGTTTTGAAGCAAAGCTTGTATTTAACAATTTCTGCACCAAAATCAAATAAAACTGTAACTGCCTTCTTATTTGGCCTAAATACACTCAGGAGAAACAGAAAATAAGCTTGTGGATGTTTCCTTAAAAGACAGTAAATGCATGTAATTCAAGCATCCTTTTATGCTCATAATCGCCTTTTCTCAGCGAGAAAATGCTGTTTTGAAGCCAAGCTTGTATTGAACAATTTCTGCACCAAACTCAAATAAAAGTGTGTCTGCCTTCTTATTTAGCCTAAATCCACTCAGGAGAGACTGAAAATAAAATGCTTGTGGGATGTTTCCTTAAAAGACAGTAAATGCATTACCAAACTCAAATAAAAGTAATTCAGCATCCTTTTATGTTTCTTAAAAGACAGTAAATGCATTTAATCGCCTTTTCTCAGCGAGAAAATGTTGTTTTGAAGCCAAGCTTGTATTTAAATGTTTCTGAACGACTCAAATAAAACTCTAACTGCCTTCTTATTTGGCCTAAATACACTCAGGAGAAACTAAAAATAAGCTTTTGGGAGGTTTCCTTAAAAGATAGTAAATGCATGTAATTCAAGCATCCTTTTATGCTCTAATCGCCTTTTCTCACTCAGAAAATGCTGTTTTGAAGCCAAACTTGTATTTAACAATTTCTTAACGACTCAAATAAAACTGTAACTGCCTTCTTATTTGGCCTAAATACACTCAGGAGAGACTGAAAATAAGCTTGTGGGATGTTTCCTTAAAAACTGTAACTCCATCATTCTTTTATGCTCGCAATCGCCTTTTCTCAGCGAGGAAATGCTGTTCTGAAGCAAAGCTTGTATTTAACAATTTCTGCACTAAACTCAAATAAAACTGCGTCTGCCTTCTTATTTAGCCTAAAAACACTCAGGAGAGACTGAAAATAAGCTTGTGCGATGTATCCTTAAAAGACAGTAAATGCATGTAATTCGAGCATCCGTTTATTCTCATAATCGCCTTTTCTCAGCGAGAAAATGCTGTTTTGAAGCAAGTTTGTATTTCACAATTTCTGCACCAAACTCAAATAAAACTGTGTCTGCCTTCTTATTTGGGCTAAATACACTCAGAAGACACTGAAAATAAGCTTGTGGATGTTTCCTTAAAAGACACTAACTCCAGCATCCTTTTATGCTCGCAATCGCCTTTTCTCAGCGAGAAAATGCTGTTTTAAACCAAGCTTGTATTTAACAATTTCTGCACTAAACTCCAATAAAACTGCGTCTGCCTTCTTATTTAACCTAAATTCACTCAGCAGAACATATCAACAAGCTTGTGGGATGTTTCCTTAAAAGACAGTAAATGCATGTAATTCAAGCATCCGTTAATTCTACGCAATCGCCTTTTCTCAGCGAGAAATGTTGTTTTGAAGCAAAGCTTGTATTTAACAATTTCTGCACCAAACTCAAATAAAAGTGTGTCTGCCTTCTTATTTAGCCTAAATACACTCAGCAGAACATATAAACAAGCTTGTGGGATGTTTCCTTAAAAGACAGTAAATGCATGTAATTCGAGCATCCGTTTATTCTACGCAATCGCCTTTTCTCAGCAAGAAAATGCTGTTTTGAAGCAAAGCTTGTATTTAACAATTTCTGCACCAAACTCAAATAAAACTGTGTCTGTCTTCTTATTTGGGCTAAATACACTCAGGAGAGACTGAAAATAAGCTTGTGGGATGTTTCCTTAAAAACAGTAAATGCATGTAATTCAAGCATCCGTTTATGCTCGCAATTTTCTCAGCGAGGAAATGCTGTTTTGAAGCAAAGCTTGTATTTAACAATTTCTGCACCAAACTCAAATAAAACTGTGTCTGCCTTCTTATTTGGGCTAAATACACTCAGAAGACACTGAAAATAAGCTTGTGGATGTTTCCTTAAAAGACAGTAACTCCAGCATCCTTTTATGCTACTTAATCGCCTTTTCTCAGCGAGAAAATGCTGTTTTGAAGCAAAGCTTGTATTTAACAATTTCTGCACTAAACTCCAATAAAACTGCGTCTGCCTTCTTATTTGGGCTAAATACACTCAGCAGAACATTTAAACAAGATTGTGGGATGTTTCCTTAAAAGACAGTAACTCCAGCATCCTTTTATGCTCGCAATCGCCTTTTCTCAGCGAGGAAATGCTGTTTTGAAGCAAAGCTTGTATTTAACAATTTCTGCACTAAACTCCAATAAAACTGCGTCTGCCTTCTTATTTAGCCTAAATACACTCAGCAGAACATTTAAACAAGATTGTGGGATGTTTCCTTAAAAGACAGTAAATGCATGTAATTCAAGCATCCGTTTATGCTCGCAATCGCCTTTTCTCAGCGAGAAAATGCTGTTTTGAAGCAAAGCTTGTATTTAACAATTTCTGCACGACTCATATAAAACTGTAACTGCCTTCTTATTTGGCCTAAATACACTCAGGAGAAACTGAAAATAAGCTTGTGGATGTTTCCTTAAAATACAGTAAATGCATGTAATTCAAGCATCCGTTTATGCTCGCAGTCGCCTTTTCTCAGCGAGGAAATGTTGTTTTGAAGCAAAGCTTGTATTTAACAATTTCTGCACCAAAATCAAATAAAACTGTAACTGCCTTCTTATTTGGCCTAAATACACTCAGGAGAAACAGAAAATAAGCTTGTGGATGTTTCCTTAAAAGACAGTAAATGCATGTAATTCAAGCATCCTTTTATGCTCAAATCGCCTTTTCTCAGCGAGAAAATGCTGTTTTGAAGCCAAGCTTGTATTGAACAATTTCTGCACCAAACTCAAATAAAAGTGTGTCTGCCTTCTTATTTAGCCTAAATCCACTCAGGAGAGACTGAAAATAAGCTTGTGGATGTTTCCTTAAAAGACAGTAAATGCATGTAATTCAAGCATCCGTTTATGCTCAAATCGCCTTTTCTCAGCGAGAAAATGCTGTTTTGAAGCAAAGCTTGTATTGAACAATTTCTGCACCAAACTCAAATAAAAGTGTGTCTGCCTTCTTATTTAGCCTACATCCACTCAGCAGAACATATAAACAATATTGTGGGATGTTTCCTTAAAAGACAGTAAATGCATTTAATTCAAGCATCCTTTTATGCTCGCAATCGCCTTTTCTCAGCGAGAAAATGTTGTTTTGAAGCCAAGCTTGTATTTAACAATTTCTTAACAACTCAAATAAAACTGTAACTGCCTTCTTATTTGGCCTAAATACACTCAGGAGAGACTGAAAATAAGCTTGTGGGATGTTTCCTTAAAAAACTGTAACTCCATCATTCTTTTATGCTCGCAATCGCCTTTTCTCAGCGAGGAAATGCTGTTCTGAAGCAAAGCTTGTATTTAACAATTTCTGCACTAAACTCAAATAAAACTGCGTCTGCCTTCTTATTTAGCCTAAAAACACTCAGGAGAGACTGAAAATAAGCTTGTGCGATGTTTCCTTAAAAGACAGTAAATGCATGTAATTCGAGCATCCGTTTATTCTCGCAATCGCCTTTTCTCAGCGAGAAAATGCTGTTTTGAAGCAAAGCTTGTATTTAACAATTTCTGCACCAAACTCAAATAAAACTGTGTCTGCCTTCTTATTTGGGCTAAATACACTCAGGAGAGACTGAAAATAAGCTTGTGGGATGTTTCCTTAAAAGATAGTAAATGCATGTAATTCAAGCATCCTTTTATGCTCACTAATCGCCTTTTCTCAGTGAGAAAATGCTGTTTTGAAACAAGTTTGTATTTAACAATTTCTGCACCAAACTCAAATAAAACTGTGTCTGCCTTCTTATTTGGGCTAAATACACTCAGAAGAAACTGAAAATAAGCTTGTGGGATGTTTCCTTAAAAGACAGTAACTCCAGCATCCTTTTATGCTCGCAATCGCCTTTTCTCAGCGAGAAAATGCTGTTTTGAAGCCAAGCTTGTATTTAACAATTTCTGCACCAGACTCAAATAAAACTGTGTCTGCCTTCTTATTTGGGCTAAATACACTCAGAAGACACTGAAAATAAGCTTGTGGGATGTTTCCTTAAAAGATAGTAAATGCATGTAATTCAAGCATCCTTTTATGCTCGCAATCGCCTTTTCTCAGCGAGAAAATGCTGTTTTGAAGCAAAGCTTGTATTGAACAATTTCTGCACCAAACTCAAATAAAAGTGTGTCTGCCTTCTTATTTAGCCTACATCCACTCAGCAGAACATATAAACAATCTTGTGGGATGTTTCCTTAAAAGACAGTAAATGCATTTAATTCAAGCATCCTTTTATGCTCGCAATCGCCTTTTCTCAGCGAGAAAATGTTGTTTTGAAGCAAAGCTTGTATTTAACAATTTCTGCACCAAACTCAAATAAAACTGTGTCTGCCTTCTCATTTGGGCTAAATCCACCCAGGAGAGACTGAAAATAAGCTTGTGGGATGTTTCCTTAAAAGATAGTAAATGCATGTAATTCAAGCATCCTTTTATGCTCGCAATCGCCTTTTCTCAGTGAGAAAATGCTGTTTTGAAGCCAAGCTTGTATTTAAATGTTTCTAAACGACTCAAATAAAACTCTAACTGCCTTCTTATTTGGCCTAAATACACTCAGGAGAGACTAAAAATAAGCTTTTGGGAGGTTTCCTTAAAAGATAGTAAATGCATGTAATTCAAGCATCCTTTTATGCTCGCAATCGCCTTTTCTCAGTCAGAAAATGCTCTTTTGAAGCCAAACTTGTATTTAACAATTTCTTAACGACTCAAATAAAACTGTAACTGCCTTCTTATTTGGCCTAAATACACTCAGGAGAGACTGAAAATAAGCTTGTGGGATGTTTCCTTAAAAACTGTAACTCCATCATTCTTTTATGCTCGCAATCGCCTTTTCTCAGCGAGGAAATGCTGTTCTGAAGCAAAGCTTGTATTTAACAATTTCTGCACTAAACTCAAATAAAACTGCGTCTGCCTTCTTATTTAGCCTAAAAACACTCAGGAGAGACTGAAAATAAGCTTGTGCGATGTTTCCTTATAAGACAGTAAATGCATGTAATTCAAGCTTCCTTTTATGCTCACTAATCGCCTTTTCTCAGCGAGAAAATGCTGTTTTGAAGCAAGTTTGTATTTCACAATTTCTGCACCAAACTCAAATAAAACTGTGTCTGCCTTCTTATTTGGGCTAAATACACTCAGAAGACACTGAGAATAAGCTTGTGGGATGTTTCCTTAAAAACTGTAACTCCATCATTCTTTTATGCTCGCAATCGCCTTTTCTCAGCGAGGAAATGCTGTTCTGAAGCAAAGCTTGTATTTAACAATTTCTGCACTAAACTCCAATAAAACTGCGTCTGCCTTCTTATTTAGCCTAAATTCACTCAGCAGAACATATCAACAAGCTTGTGGGATGTTTCCTTAAAAGACAGTAAATGCATGTAATTCAAGCATCCGTTAATTCTCGCCATCGCCTTTTCTCAGCGAGGAAATGCTGTTTTTAAGCAAAGCTTGTATTTAACAATTTCTGCACCAAACTCAAATAAAAGTGTGTCTGCCTTCTTATTTAGCCTAAATACACTCAGCAGAACATATAAACAAGCTTGTGGGATGTTTCCTTAAAAGACAGTAAATGCATGTAATTCGAGCATCCGTTTATTCTCGCAATCGCCTTTTCTCAGCAAGAAAATGCTGTTTTGAAGCAAAGTTGTATTTAACAATTTCTGCACCAAACTCAAATAAAACTGTGTCTGTCTTCTTATTTGGGCTAAATACACTCAGGAGAGACTGAAAATAAGCTTGTGGGATGTTTCCTTAAAAGATAGTAAATGCATGTAATTCAAGCATCCTTTTATGCTCGCAATCGCCTTTTCTCAGTGAGAAAATGCTGTTTTGAAGCCAAGCTTGTATTTAACAGTTTCTGAACGACTCAAATAAAACTGTAACTGCCTTCTTATTTGGCCTAAATACACTCAGGAGAGACTAAAAATAAGCTTTTGGGAGGTTTCCTTAAAAGATAGTAAATGCATGTAATTCAAGCATCCCTTTATGCTCGCAATCGCCTTTTCTCAGCGAGAAAATGCTGTTTTAAGCCAAGCTTGTATTTAACAATTTCTGCACTAAACTCCAATAAAACTGCGTCTGCCTTCTTATTTAGCCTAAATTCACTCAGCAGAACATATAAACAATCTTGTGGGATGTTTCCTTAAAAGACAGTAACTCCAGCATCCTTTTATGCTCGCAATCGCCTTTTCTCAGCGAGAAAATGCTGTTTTGAAGCCAAGCTTGTATTTAACAATTTCTGCACTAAACTCCAAAAAACTTCGTCTGCCTTCTTATTTAGCCTAAATTCACTCAGCAGAACATATCAACAAGCTTGTGGGATGTTTCCTTAAAAGACAGTAAATGCATGTAATTCAAGCATCCGTTAATTCTACAATCGCCTTTTCTCAGTGAGAAAATGCTGTTTTGAAACCAAGCTTGTATTTAACAGTTTCTGAACGACTCAAATAAAACTGTAACTGCCTTCTTATTTGGCCTAAATACACTCAAGAGAGACTAAAAATAAGCTTTTGGGAGGTTTCCTTAAAAGATAGTAAATGCATGTAATTCAAGCATCCCTTTATGCTCATAATCGCCTTTTCTCAGCGAGAAAATGCTGTTTTGAAGCCAAGCTTGTATTTAACAATTTCTGCACTAAACTCCAATAAAACTGCGTCTGCCTTCTTATTTAGCCTAAATTCACTCAGCAGAACATATCAACAAGCTTGTGGGATGTTTCCTTAAAAGACAGTAAATGCATGTAATTCAAGCATCCTTTTATGCTCGCAGTCGCCTTTTCTCAGCGAGGAAATGTTGTTTTGAAGCAAAGCTTGTATTTAACAATTTCTGCACCAAACTCAAATAAAACTGTAACTGCCTTCTTATTTGGCCTAAATACACTCAGGAGAAACAGAAAATAAGCTTGTGGGATGTTTCCTTAAAAGACAGTAAATGCATGTAATTCAAGCATCCGTTAATTCTCGCAATCGCCTTTTCTCAGCGAGGAAATGCTGTTTTGAAGCAAAGCTTATATTTAACAATTTCTGCACCAAACTCAAATAAAACTGTGTCTGCCTTCTTATTTGGGCTAAATACACTCAGGAGAGACTGAAAAGAAGCTTGTGGGATGTTTCCTTAAAAGATAGTAAATGCATGTAATTCAAGCATCCTTTTATGCTCGCAATCGCCTTTTCTTAGCGAGAAAATGCTGTTTTGAAGCAAAGCTTGTATTGAACAATTTCTGCACCAAACTCAAATAAAAGTGTGTCTGCCTTCTTATTTAGCGTACATCCACTCAGCAGAACATATAAACAATCTTGTGGGATGTTTCCTTAAAAGACAGTAAATGCATTTAATTCAAGCATCCTTTTATGCTCGCAATTGCCTTTTCTCAGCGAGAAAATGTTGTTTTGAAGCAAAGCTTGTATTTAACAATTTCTGCACCAAACTCAAATAAAACTGTGTCTGCCTTCTCATTTGGCCTAAATCCACCCAGGAGAGACTGAAAATAAGCTTGTGGGATGTTTCCTTAAAAGATAGTAAATGCATGTAATTCAAGCATCCTTTTATGCTATAATCGCCTTTTCTCAGTGAGAAAATGCTGTTTTGAAGCCAAGCTTGTATTTAAATGTTTCTGAACGACTCAAATAAAACTCTAACTGCCTTCTTATTTGGCCTAAATACACTCAGGAGAAACTAAAAATAAGCTTTTGGGAGGTTTCCTTAAAAGATAGTAAATGCATGTAATTCAAGCATCCTTTTATGCTCGCAATCGCCTTTTCTCAGTCAGAAAATGCTGTTTTGAAGCCAAACTTGTATTTAACAATTTCTTAACGACTCAAATAAAACTGCGTCTGCCTTCTTATTGAGCCTAAAAACACTCAGGAGAGACTGAAAATAAGCTTGTGCGATGTTTCCTTATAAGACAGTAAATGCATGTAATTCAAGCTTCCTTTTATGCTCGCAATCGCCTTTTCTCAGTGAGAAAATGCTGTTTTGAAGCCAAGCTTGTATTTAACAGTTTCTGAACGACTCAAATAAAACTGTAACTGCCTTCTTATTTGGCCTAAATACACTCAGGAGAGACTAAAAATAAGCTTTTGGGAGGTTTCCTTAAAAGATAGTAAATGCATGTAATTCAAGCATCCTTTTATGCTCGCAATCGCCTTTTCTCAGCGAGAAAATGCTGTTTTGAAGCCAAGCTTGTATTTAACAATTTCTGCACTAAACTCCAATAAAACTGCGTCTGCCTTCTTATTTAGCCTAAATTCACTCAGCAGAACATATAAACAATCTTGTGGGATGTTTCCTTAAAAGACAGTTACTCCAGCATCCTTTTATGCTCGCAATCGCCTTTTCTCAGCGAGAAAATGCTGTTTTGAAGCAAGTTTGTATTTCACAATTTCTGCACCAAACTCAAATAAAACTGTGTCTGCCTTCTTATTTGGGCTAAATACACTCAGAAGACAATGAAAATAAGCTTGTGGGATGTTTCCTTAAAAGACAGTAACTCCAGCATCCTTTTATGCTCGCAATCGCCTTTTCTCAGCGAGAAAATGCTGTTTTGAAGCCAAGCTTGTATTTAACAATTTCTGCACTAAACTCCAATAAAACTGCGTCTGCCTTCTTATTTAACCTAAATTCACTCAGCAGAACATATCAACAAGCTTGTGGGATGTTTCCTTAAAAGACAGTAAATGCATGTAATTCAAGCATCCGTTAATTCTACAATCGCCTTTTCTCAGCGAGGAAATGCTGTTTTGAAGCAAAGCTTGTATTTAACAATTTCTGCACCAAACTCAAATAAAACTGTGTCTTCCTTCTTATTTGGGCTAAATACACTCAGGAGAGACTGAAAATAAGCTTGTGGGATGTTTCCTTAAAAGATAGTAAATGCATGTAATTCAAGCATCCTTTTATGCTCAAATCGCCTTTTCTCAGTGAGAAAATGCTGTTTTGAAGCCAAGCTTGTATTTAACAGTTTCTGAACGACTCAAATAAAACTGTAACTGCCTTCTTATTTGGCCTAAATACACTCAGGAGAGACTAAAAATAAGCTTTTGGGAGGTTTCCTTAAAAGATAGTAAATGCATGTAATTCAAGCATCCCTTTATGCTCGCAATCGCCTTTTCTCAGAGAGAAAATGCTGTTTTGAAAACCAAGCTTGTATTTAACAATTTCTGCACTAAACTCCAATAAAACTGCGTCTGCCTTCTTATTTAGCCTAAATTCACTCAGCAGAACATATCAACAAGCTTGTGGGATGTTTCCTTAAAAGACAGTAAATGCATGTAATTCAAGCATCCTTTTATGCTCGCAGTCGCCTTTTCTCAGCGAGGAAATGTTGTTTTGAAGCAAAGCTTGTATTTAACAATTTCTGCACCAAACTCAAATAAAACTGTAACTGCCTTCTTATTTGGCCTAAATACACTCAGGAGAAACAGAAAATAAGCTTGTGGATGTTTCCTTAAAAGACAGTAAATGCATGTAATTCAAGCATCCGTTAATTCTATAATCGCCTTTTCTCAGCGAAAATGCTGTTTTGAAGCAAAGCTTATATTTAACAATTTCTGCACCAAACTCAAATAAAACTGTGATTGCCTTCTTATTTGGGCTAAATACACTCAGGAGAGACTGAAAATAAGCTTGTGGGATGTTTCCTTAAAAGATAGTAAATGCATGTAATTCAAGCATCCTTTTATGCTCGCAATCGCCTTTTCTTAGCGAGAAAATGCTGTTTTGAAGCAAAGCTTGTATTGAACAATTTCTGCACCAAACTCAAATAAAAGTGTGTCTGCCTTCTTATTTAGCCTACATCCACTCAGCAGAACATATAAACAATCTTGTGGGATGTTTCCTTAAAAGACAGTAAATGCATTTAATTCAAGCATCCTTTTATGCTCATAATCGCCTTTTCTCAGCGAGAAAATGTTGTTTTGAAGCAAAGCTTGTATTTAACAATTTCTGCACCAAACTCAAATAAAACTGTGTCTGCCTTCTCATTTGGGCTAAATCCACCCAGGAGAGACTGAAAATAAGCTTGTGGGATGTTTCCTTAAAAGATAGTAAATGCATGTAATTCAAGCATCCTTTTATGCTCATAATCGCCTTTTCTCAGTGAGAAAATGCTGTTTTGAAGCCAAGCTTGTATTTAAATGTTTCTGAACGACTCAAATAAAACTCTAACTGCCTTCTTATTTGGCCTAAATACACTCAGGAGAGACTAAAAATAAGCTTTTGGGAGGTTTCCTTAAAAGATAGTAAATGCATGTAATTCAAGCATCCTTTTATGCTCGTCGATTTTCTCAGTCAGAAAATGCTGTTTTGAAGCCAAACTTGTATTTAACAATTTCTTAACGACTCAAATAAAACTGTAACTGCCTTCTTATTTGGCCTAAATACACTCAGGAGAGACTGAAAATAAGCTTGTGGGATGTTTCCTTAAAAACTGTAACTCCATCATTCTTTTATGCTCTTAATCGCCTTTTCTCAGCGAGAAAATGCTGTTTTGAAGCAAGTTTGTATTTCACAATTTCTGCACCAAACTCAAATAAAACTGTGTCTGCCTTCTTATTTGGGCTAAATACACTCAGAAGACACTGAAAATAAGCTTGTGGGATGTTTCCTTAAAAGACAGTAACTCCAGCATCCTTTTATGCTCATAATCGCCTTTTCTCAGCGAGAAAATGCTGTTTTGAAGCCAAGCTTGTATTTAACAATTTCTGCACTAAACTCCAATAAAACTGCGTCTGCCTTCTTATTTAACCTAAATTCACTCAGCAGAACATATCAACAAGCTTGTGGGATGTTTCCTTAAAAGACAGTAAATGCATGTAATTCAAGCATCCGTTAATTCTACAATCGCCTTTTTCTCAGCGAGGAAATGCTGTTTTGAAGCAAAGCTTGTATTTAACAATTTCTGCACCAAACTCAAATAAAAGTGTGTCTGCCTTCTTATTTAGCCTAAATACACTCAGCAGAACATTTAAACAAGCTTGTGGGATGTTTCCTTAAAAGACAGTAAATGCATGTAATTCGAGCATCCGTTTATTCTCGCAATCGCCTTTTCTCAGCAAGAAAATGGTGTTTTGAAGCCAAGCTTGTATTTAACAGTTTCTGAACGACTCAAATAAAACTGTAACTGCATTCTTATTTGGCCTAAATACACTCAGGAGAGACTAAAAATAAGCTTTTGGGAGGTTTCCTTAAAAGATAGTAAATGCATGTAATTCAAGCATCCTTTTATGCTCGCAATCGCCTTTTCTCAGTGAGAAAATGCTGTTTTGAAGCCAAGCTTGTATTTAACAGTTTCTGAACGACTCAAATAAAACTGTAACTGCCTTCTTATTTGGCCTAAATAAACTCAGGAGAGACTAAAAATAAGCTTTTGGGAGGTTTCCTTAAAAGATAGTAAATGCATGTAATTCAAGCATCCTTTTATGCTCGCAATCGCCTTTTCTCAGTCAGAAAATGCTGTTTTGAAGCCAAACTTGTATTTAACAATTTCTTAACGACTCAAATAAAACTGTAACTGCCTTCTTATTTGGCCTAAATACACTCAGGAGAGACTGAAAATAAGCTTGTGGGATGTTTCCTTAAAAAACTGTAACTCCATCATTCTTTTATGCTCGCAATCGCCTTTTCTCAGCGAGGAAATGCTGTTCTGAAAGCAAAGCTTGTATTTAACAATTTCTGCACTAAACTCAAATTAAACTGCGTCTGCCTTCTTATTTAGCCTAAAAACACTCAGGAGAAACAGAAAATAAGCTTGTGCGATGTTTCCTTATAAGACAGTAAATGCATGTAATTCAAGCTTCCTTTTATGCTCGCAATCGCCTTTTCTCAGCGAGAAAATGCTGTTTTGAAGCCAAGCTTGTATTTAACAATTTCTGCACTAAACTCAAATAAAACTGCGTCTGCCTTCTTATTTAGCCTAAATTCACTCAGCAGAACATATCAACAAGCTTGTGGGATGTTTCCTTAAAAGACAGTAAATGCATGTAATTCAAGCATCCGTTAATTCTATAATCGCCTTTTCTCAGCGAGGAAATGCTGTTTTGAAGCAAAGCTTGTATTTAACAATTTCTGCACCAAACTCAAATAAAAGTGTGTCTGCCTTCTTATTTAGCCTAAATACACTCAGCAGAACATATAAACAAGCTTGTGGGATGTTTCCTTAAAAGACAGTAAATGCATGTAATTCGAGGATCCGTTTATTCTCGCAATCGCCTTTTCTCAGCAAGAAAATGCTGTTTTGAAGCAAAGCTTGTATTTAACAATTTCTGCACCAAACTCAAATAAAACTGTGTCTGCCTTCTTATTTGGGCTAAATACACTCAGGAGAGACTCAAAATAAGCTTGTGGGATGTTTCCTTAAAAGATAGTAAATGCATGTAATTCAAGCATCCTTTTATGCTCGCAATCGCCTTTTCTCAGCGAGAAAATGCTGTTTTGAAGCAAGTTTGTATTTAACAATTTCTGCACCAAACTCAAATAAAACTGTGTCTGCCTTCTTATTTGGGCTAAATACACTCAGAAGACACTGAAAATAAGCTTGTGGGATGTTTCCTTAAAAGACAGTAACTCCAGCATCCTTTTATGCTCGCAATCGCCTTTTCTCAGCGAGGAAATGCTGTTTTGAAGCAAAGCTTGTATTTAACAATTTCTGCACTAAACTCCAATAAAACTGCGTCTGCCTTCTTATTTAGCCTAAAAACACTCAGGAGAGACTGAAAATAAGCTTGTGATGTTTCCTTATAAGACAGTAAATGCATGTAATTCAAGCTTCCTTTTATGCTCGAATCGCCATTTCTCAGCGAGAAAATGTTGTTTTGAAGCCAAGCTTGTATTTAACAATTTCTGCACCAAACTCAAATAAAACTGTGTCTGCCTTCTTATTTGGGCTAAATCCACTCAGGAGAGACTGAAAATAAGCTTGTGGGATGTTTCCTTAAAAACTGTAACTCCATCATTCTTTTATGCTCTAATCGCCTTTTCTCAGCGAGGAAATGCTGTTCTGAAAGCAAAGCTTGTATTTAACAATTTCTGCACTAAACTCAACTAAAACTGCGTCTGCCTTCTTATTTAGCCTAAATACACTCAGGAGAGACTGAAAATAAGCTTGTGCGATGTTTCCTTATAAGACAGTAAATGCATGTAATTCAAGCTTCCATTTATGCTCGCAATCGCCTTTTCTCAGCGAGAAAATGCTGTTTTGAAGCCAAGCTTGTATTTAACAATTTCTGCACCAAACTCAAATAAAACTGTGTCTGCCTTCTTATTTGGGCTAAATACACTCAGAAGACACTTAAATTAGCTTGTGGGATGTTTCCTTAAAAGACAGTAACTCCAGCATCCTTTTATGCTCGCAATCGCCTTTTCTCAGCGAGGAAATGCTGTTTTGAAGCAAAGCTTGTATTTAACAATTTCTGCACTAAACTCCAATAAAACTGCGTCTGCCTTCTTATTTAGCCTAAAAACACTCAGGAGAGACTGAAAATAAGCTTGTGCGATGTTTCCTTATAAGACAGTAAATGCATGTAATTCAAGCTTCCTTTTATGCTCGCAATCGCCTTTTCTCAGCGAGAAAATGCTGTTTTGAAGCAAGTTTGTATTTAACAATTTCTGCACCAAACTCAAATAAAACTGTGTCTGCCTTCTTATTTGGGCTAAATACACTCAGAAGACACTGAAAATAAGCTTGTGGGATGTTTCCTTAAAAGACAGTAACTCCAGCATCCTTTTATGCTCATAATCGCCTTTTCTCAGCGAGAAAATGCTGTTTTGAAACCAAGCTTGTATTTAACAATTTCTGCACCAAACTCAAATAAAACTGTGTCTGCCTTCTTATTTGGCCTAAATACACTCAGAAGACACTGAAAATAAGCTTGTGGGATGTTTCCTTAAAAGACAGTAACTCCAGCATCCTTTTATGCTCGCAATCGCCTTTTCTCAGCGAGGAAATGCTGTTTTGAAGCAAAGCTTGTATTTAACAATTTCTGCACTAAACTCCAATAAAACTGCGTCTGCCTTCTTATTTAGCCTAAATACACTCAGCAGAACATTTAAACAAGATTGTGGGATGTTTCCTTAAAAGACAGTAAATGCATGTAATTCAAGCATCCGTTTATGCTCTAATCGCCTTTTCTCAGCGAGAAAATGCTGTTTTGAAGCAAAGCTTGTATTTAACAATTTCTGCACGACTCATATAAAACTGTAACTGCCTTCTTATTTGGCCTAAATACACTCAGGAGAAACTGAAAATAAGCTTGTGGGATGTTTCCTTAAAATACAGTAAATGCATGTAATTCAAGCATCCGTTTATGCTCACTTAATCGCCTTTTCTCAGCGAGAAAATGCTGTTTTGAAGCTCAAAGCTTGTATTGAACAATTTCTGCACCAAACTCAAATAAAACTGTGTCTGCCTTCTTATTTGGGCTAAATACACTCAGAAGACACTGAAAATAAGCTTGTGGGATGTTTCCTTAAAAGACAGTAACTCCAGCATCCTTTCATGCTCGCAATCGCCTTTTCTCAGCGAGGAAATGCTGTTTTGAAGCAAAGCTTGTATTTAACAATTTCTGCACTAAACTCCAATAAAACTGCGTCTGCCTTCTTATTTAGCCTAAATACACTCAGCAGAACATATAAACAAGATTGTGGGATGTTTCCTTAAAAGACAGTAAATGCATGTAATTCAAGCATCCGTTTATGCTCATAATCGCCTTTTCTCAGCGAGAAAATGCTGTTTTGAAGCAAAGCTTGTATTTAACAATTTCTGCACGACTCAAATAAAACTGTAACTGCCTTCTTATTTGGCCTAAATACACTCAGGAGAGAATGAAAATAAGCTTGTGGGATGTTTCCTTAAAAAGATAGTAAATGCATGTAATTCAAGCATCCTTTTATGCTCATAATCGCCTTTTCTCAGTGAGAAAATGCTGTTTTGAAGCCAAGCTTGTATTTAAATGTTTCTGAACGACTCAAATAAAACTCTAACTGCCTTCTTATTTGGCCTAAATACACTCAGGAGAGACTAAAAATAAGCTTTTGGGAGGTTTCCTTAAAAGATAGTAAATGCATGTAATTCAAGCATCCTTTTATGCTCATAATCGCCTTTTCTCAGCGAGAAAATGTTGTTTTGAAGCAAGTTTGTATTTAACAATTTCTGCACCAAACTCAAATAAAACTGTGTCTGCCTTCTTATTTGGGCTAAATCCACTCAGGAGAGACTGAAAATAAGCTTGTGGGATGTTTCCTTAAAAGATAGTAAATGCATGTAATTCAAGCATCCTTTTATGCTCGCAAATCGCCTTTTCTCAGTCAGAAAATGCTGTTTTGAAGCCAAACTTGTATTTAACAATTTCTTAACGACTCAAATAAAACTGTAACCTTTTCTTATAAGACAGTAAATGCATGTAATTCAAGCTTCCTTTTATGCTCATAATCGCCTTTTCTCAGCGAGAAAATGCTGTTTTGAAGCAAGTTTGTATTTCACAATTTCTGCACCAAACTCAAATAAACCTGTGTCTGCCTTCTTATTTGGGCTAAATACACTCAGAAGACACTGAAAATAAGCTTGTGGGATGTTTCCTTAAAAGACAGTAACTCCAGCATCCTTTTATGCTCGCAATCGCCTTTTCTCAGCAAGAAAATGCTGTTTTGAAGCAAAGCTTGTATTTAACAATTTCTGCACCAAACTCAAATAAAACTGTGTCTGCCTTCTTATTTGGGCTAAATACACTCAGTAGAGACTGAAAATAAGCTTGTGGGATGTTTCCTTAAAAGATAGTAAATGCATGTAATTCAAGCATCCTTTTATGCTGGCAATCGCCTTTTCTCAGTGAGAAAATGCTGTTTTGAAACCAAGCTTGTATTTAACAGTTTCTGAACGACTCAAATAAAACTGTAACTGCCTTCTTATTTGGCCTAAATACACTCAGGAGAGACTAAAAATAAGCTTTTGGGAGGTTTCCTTAAAAGACAGTAAAGCATGTAATTCAAGCATCCTTTTATGCTCGCAATCGCCTTTTCAGTCAGAAAATGCTGTTTTGAAGCCAAACTTGTATTTACCAATTTCTTAACGACTCAAATAAAACTGTAACTGCCTTCTTATTTGGCCTAAATACACTCAGGAGAGAATGAAAATAAGCTTGTGGGATGTTTCCTTAAAAAACTGTAACTCCATCATTCTTTTATGCTCGCAATCGCCTTTTCTCAGCGAGGAAATGCTGTTTTGAAACAAAGCTTGTATTTAACAATTTCTGCACTAAACTCAAATAAAACTGCGTCTGCCTTCTTATTTAGCCTAAAAACACTCAGGAGAGAGTGAAAATAAGCTTGTGGGATGTTTCCTTATAAGACAGTAAATGCATGTAATTCAAGCTTCCTTTTATGCTCGCAATCGCTTTTTCTCAGCGAGGAAATGCTGTTTTGAAGCAAAGCTTGTATTTAACAATTTCTGCACCAAACTCAAATAAAACTGTGTCTGCCTTCTTATTTAGCCTAAATTCACTCAGCAGAACATATCAACAAGCTTGTGGGATGTTTCCTTAAAAGACAGTAAATGCATGTAATTCAAGCATCCGTTAATTCTCGCAATCGCCTTTTCTCAGCGAGAAAATGCTGTTTTGAAGCAAAGCTTGTTTTGAACAATTTCTGCACCAAACTCAAATAAAGGTGTGTCTGCCTTCTTATTTAGCCTACATCCACTCAGCAGAACAGATAAACAATCTTGTGGGATGTTTCCTTAAAAGACAGTAAATGCATGTAATTCAAGCATCCTTTTATGCTCATAATCGCCTTTTCTCAGCGAGAAAATGTTGTTTTGAAGCCAAGCTTGTATTTAACAATTTCTGCACCAAACTCAAATAAAACTGTGTCTGCCTTCTTATTTGGGCTAAATACACTCAGGAGAGACTGAAAATAAGCTTGTGGGATGTTTCCTTAAAAACTGTAACTCCATCATTCTTTTAAGCTCGCAATCGCCTTTTCTCAGCGAGGAAATGCGGTTCTGAAGCAAAGCTTGTATTTAACAATTTCTGCACTAAACTCAAATAAAACTGCGTCTGCCTTCTTATTTAGCCTAAAAACACTCAGGAGAGACTGAAAATAAGCTCGTGCGATGTTTCCTTATAAGACAGTAAATGCATGTAATTCAAGCTTGCTTTTATGCTCATAATCGCCTTTTCTCAGCGAGAAAATGCTGTTTTGAAACAAGTTTGTATTTAACAATTTCTGCACCAAACTCAAATAAAACTGTGTCTGCCTTCTTATTTGGGCTAAATACACTCAGAAGACACTGAAAATAAGCTTGTGGGATGTTTCCTTAAAAGACAGTAACTCCAGCATCCTTTCATGCTCGCAATCGCCTTTTCTCAGCGAGAAAATGCTGTTTTGAAGCCAAGCTTGTATTTAACAATTTCTGCACCAAACTCAAATAAAACTGTGTCTGCCTTCTTATTTGGGCTAAATACACTCAGAAGACACTGAAAATAAGCTTGTGGGATGTTTCCTTAAAAGACAGTAACTCCAGCATCCTTTTATGCTCGCAAATCGCCTTTTCTCAGCGAGGAAATGCTGTTTTGAAGCAAAGCTTGTATTTAACAATTTCTGCACTAAACTCCAATAAAACTGCGTCTGCCTTCTTATTTAGCCTAAATACACTCAGCAGAACATTTAAACAAGATTGTGGGATGTTTCCTTAAAAGACAGTAAATGCATGTAATTCAAGCATCCGTTTATGCTCATAATCGCCTTTTCTCAGCGAGAAAATGCTGTTTTGAAGCAAAGCTTGTATTTAACAATTTCTGCACGACTCATATAAAACTGTAACTGCCTTCTTATTTGGCCTAAATACACTCAGGAGAAACTGAAAATAAGCTTGTGGGATGTTTCCTTAAAATACAGTAAATGCATGTAATTCAAGCATCCGTTTATGCTCGCAATTGCCTTTTCTCAGCGAGAAAATGCTGTTTTGAAGCAAAGCTTGTATTGAACAATTTCTGCACCAAACTCAAATAAAACTGTGTCTGCCTTCTTATTTGGGCTAAATACACTCAGAAGACACTGAAAATAAGCTTGTGGGATGTTTCCTTAAAAGACAGTAACTCCAGCATCCTTTCATGCTCGCAATCGCCTTTTCTCAGCGAGGAAATGCTGTTTTGAAGCAAAGCTTGTATTTAACAATTTCTGCACTAAACTCCAATAAAACTGCGTCTGCCTTCTTATTTAGCCTAAATACACTCAGCAGAACATATAAACAAGATTGTGGGATGTTTCCTTAAAAGACATTAATGCATGTAATTCAAGCATCCGTTTATGCTCGCAATCGCCTTTTCTCAGCGAGAAAATGCTGTTTTGAAGCAAAGCTTGTATTTAACAATTTCTGCACGACTCAAATAAAACTGTAACTGCCTTCTTATTTGGCCTAAATACACTCAGGAGAGACTGAAAATAAGCTTGTGGGATGTTTCCTTAAAAGATAGTAAATGCATGTAATTCAAGCATGCTTTTATGCTCGCAATCGCCTTTTCTCAGTCAGAAAATGCTGTTTTGAAGCCAAACTTGTATTTAACAATTTCTTAACGACTCAAATAAAACTGTAACCTTTTCTTATAAGACAGTAAATGCATGTAATTCAAGCTTCCTTTTATGCTCGCAATCGCCTTTTCTCAGCGAGAAAATGCTGTTTTGAAGCAAGTTTGTATTTCACAATTTCTGCACCAAACTCAAATAAACCTGTGTCTGCCTTCTTATTTGGGCTAAATACACTCAGAAGACACTGAAAATAAGCTTGTGGGATGTTTCCTTAAAAGACAGTAACTCCAGCATCCTTTTATGCTTTCAATCGCCTTTTCTCAGCAAGAAAATGCTGTTTTGAAGCAAAGCTTGTATTTAACAATTTCTGCACCAAACTCAAATAAAACTGTGTCTGCCTTCTTATTTGGGCTAAATACACTCAGTAGAGACTGAAAATAAGCTTGTGGGATGTTTCCTTAAAAGATAGTAAATGCATGTAATTCAAGCATCCTTTTATGCTGGCAATCGCCTTTTCTCAGTGAGAAAATGCTGTTTTGAAGCCAAGCTTGTATTTAACAGTTTCTGAACGACTCAAATAAAACTGTAACTGCCTTCTTATTTGGCCTAAATACACTCAGGAGAGACTAAAAATAAGCTTTTGGGAGGTTTCCTTAAAAGACAGTAAAAGCATGTAATTCAAGCATCCTTTTATGCTCGCAAATCGCCTTTTCTCAGTCAGAAAATGCTGTTTTGAAGCCAAACTTGTATTTACCAATTTCTTAACGACTCAAATAAAACTGTAACTGCCTTCTTATTTGGCCTAAATACACTCAGGAGAGAATGAAAATAAGCTTGTGGATGTTTCCTTAAAAACTGTAACTCCATCATTCTTTTATGCTCGCAATCGCCTTTTCTCAGCGAGGAAATGCTGTTTTGAAACAAAGCTTGTATTTAACAATTTCTGCACTAAACTCAAATAAAACTGCGTCTGCCTTCTTATTTAGCCTAAAAACACTCAGGAGAGACTGAAAATAAGCTTGTGGGATGTTTCCTTATAAGACAGTAAATGCATGTAATTCAAGCTTCCTTTTATGCTCGCAATCGCTTTTTCTCAGCGAGGAAATGCTGTTTTGAAGCAAAGCTTGTATTTAACAATTTCTGCACCAAACTCAAATAAAACTGTGTCTGCCTTCTTATTTAGCCTAAATTCACTCAGCAGAACATATCAACAAGCTTGTGGGATGTTTCCTTAAAAGACAGTAAATGCATGTAATTCAAGCATCCGTTAATTCTCGCAATCGCCTTTTCTCAGCGAGAAAATGCTGTTTTGAAGCAAAGCTTGTTTTGAACAATTTCTGCACCAAACTCAAATAAAAGTGTGTCTGCCTTCTTATTTAGCCTACATCCACTCAGCAGAACATATAAACAATCTTGTGGGATGTTTCCTTAAAAGACAGTAAATGCATGTAATTCAAGCATCCTTTTATGCTCAGAATCGCCTTTTCTCAGCGAGAAAATGTTGTTTTGAAGCCAAGCTTGTATTTAACAATTTCTGCACCAAACTCAAATAAAACTGTGTCTGCCTTCTTATTTGGGCTAAATACACTCAGGAGAGACTGAAAATAAGCTTGTGGGATGTTTCCTTAAAAACTGTAACTCCATCATTCTTTTAAGCTCGCAAATCGCCTTTTCTCAGCGAGGAAATGCGGTTCTGAAGCAAAGCTTGTATTTAACAATTTCTGCACTAAACTCAAATAAAACTGCGTCTGCCTTCTTATTTAGCCTAAAAACACTCAGGAGAGACTGAAAATAAGCTCGTGCGATGTTTCCTTATAAGACAGTAAATGCATGTAATTCAAGCTTGCTTTTATGCTCACAATCGCCTTTTCTCAGCGAGAAAATGCTGTTTTGAAGCAAGTTTGTATTTAACAATTTCTGCACCAAACTCAAATAAAACTGTGTCTGCCTTCTTATTTGGGCTAAATACACTCAGAAGACACTGAAAATAAGCTTGTGGGATGTTTCCTTAAAAGACAGTAACTCCAGCATCCTTTTATGCTCACAATCGCCTTTTCTCAGCGAGAAAATGCTGTTTTGAAGCCAAGCTTGTATTTAACAATTTCTGCACTAAACTCCAATAAAATTGCGTCTGCCTTCTTATTTAGCCTAAATTCACTCAGCAGAACATATCAACAAGCTTGTGGGATGTTTCCTTGAAAGACAGTAAATGCATGTAATTCAAGCATCCTTTTATGCTCGCAGTCGCCTTTTCTCAGCGAGGAAATGTTGTTTTGAAGCAAAGCTTGTATTTAACAATTTCTGCACCAAACTCAAATAAAACTGTAACTGCCTTCTTATTTGGCCTAAATCCACTCAGGAGAAACAGAAAATAAGCTTGTGGATGTTTCCTTAAAAGACAGTAAATGCATGTAATTCAAGCATCCTTTTATGCTTTCAATCGCCTTTTCTCAGCGAGAAAATGCTGTTTTGAAGCCAAGCTTGTATTGAACAATTTCTGCACCAAACTCAAATAAAAGTGTGTCTGCCTTCTTATTTAGCCTAAATCCACTCAGGAGAGACTGAAAATAAGCTTGTGGGATGTTTCCTTAAAAGACAGTAAATGCATGTAATTCAAGCATCCTTTTATGCTCGTAATCGCCTTTTCTCAGTCAGAAAATGCTGTTTTGAAGCCAAACTTGTATTTAACAATTTCTTAACGACTCAAATAAAACTGTAACCTTTTCTTATAAGACAGTAAATGCATGTAATTCAAGCTTCCTTTTATGCTGCAAATCGCCTTTTCTCAGCGAGAAAATGCTGTTTTGAAGCAAGTTTGTATTTCACAATTTCTGCACCAAACTCAAATAAAACTGTGTCTGCCTTCTTATTTGGGCTAAATACACTCAGAAGACACTGAAAATAAGCTTGTGGGATGTTTCCTTAAAAGACAGTAACTCCAGCATCCTTTTATGCTCACAATCGCCTTTTCTCAGCGAGAAAATGCTGTTTTGAAGCAAAGCTTGTATTTAACAATTTCTGCACTAAACTCAAATAAAACTGCGTCTGCCTTCTTATTTAGCCTAAAAACACTCAGGAGAGACTGAAAATAAGCTCGTGCGATGTTTCCTTATAAGACAGTAAATGCATGTAATTCAAGCTTGCTTTTATGCTCAATAATCGCCTTTTCTCAGCGAGAAAATGCTGTTTTGAAGCAAGTTTGTATTTAACAATTTCTGCACCAAACTCAAATAAAACTGTGTCTGCCTTCTTATTTGGGCTAAATACACTCAGAAGACACTGAAAATAAGCTTGTGGGATGTTTCCTTAAAAGACAGTAACTCCAGCATCCTTTTATGCTCACAATCGCCTTTTCTCAGCGAGAAAATGCTGTTTTGAAGCCAAGCTTGTATTTAACAATTTCTGCACTAAACTCCAATAAAATTGCGTCTGCCTTCTTATTTAGCCTAAATTCACTCAGCAGAACATATCAACAAGCTTGTGGGATGTTTCCTTGAAAGACAGTAAATGCATGTAATTCAAGCATCCTTTTATGCTCGCAGTCGCCTTTTCTCAGCGAGGAAATGTTGTTTTGAAGCAAAGCTTGTATTTAACAATTTCTGCACCAAACTCAAATAAAACTGTAACTGCCTTCTTATTTGGCCTAAATACACTCAGGAGAAACAGAAAATAAGCTTGTGGGATGTTTCCTTAAAAGACAGTAAATGCATGTAATTCAAGCATCCTTTTATGCTCGCAATCGCCTTTTCTCAGCGAGGAAATGTTGTTTTGAAGCAAAGCTTGTATTTAACAATTTCTGCACCAAACTCAAATAAAACTGTAACTGCCTTCTTATTTGGCCTAAATCCACTCAGGAGAGACTGAAAATAAGCTTGTGGGATGTTTCCTTAAAAGACAGTAAATGCATGTAATTCAAGCATCCTTTTATGCTCGCAATCGCCTTTTCTCAGTCAGAAAATGCTGTTTTGAAGCCAAACTTGTATTTAACAATTTCTTAACGACTCAAATAAAACTGTAACCTTTTCTTATAAGACAGTAAATGCATGTAATTCAAGCTTCCTTTTATGCTCAAATCGCCTTTTCTCAGCGAGAAAATGCTGTTTTGAAGCAAGTTTGTATTTCACAATTTCTGCACCAAACTCAAATAAAACTGTGTCTGCCTTCTTATTTGGGCTAAATACACTCAGAAGACACTGAAAATAAGCTTGTGGGATGTTTCCTTAAAAGACAGTAACTCCAGCATCCTTTTATGCTCGCAAATCGCCTTTTCTCAGCAAGAAAATGCTGTTTTGAAGCAAAGCTTGTATTTAACAATTTCTGCACCAAACTCAAATAAAACTGTGTCTGCCTTCTTATTTGGGCTAAATACACTCAGTAGAGACTGAAAATAAGCTTGTGGGATGTTTCCTTAAAAGATAGTAAATGCATGTAATTCAAGCATCCTTTTATGCTGGCAATCGCCTTTTCTCAGTGAGAAAATGCTGTTTTGAAGCCAAGCTTGTATTTAACAGTTTCTGAACGACTCAAATAAAACTGTAACTGCCTTCTTATTTGGCCTAAATACACTCAGGAGAGACTAAAAATAAGCTTTTGGGAGGTTTCCTTAAAAGACAGTAAAAGCATGTAATTCAAGCATCCTTTTATGCTCGCAATCGCCTTTTCTCAGTCAGAAAATGCTGTTTTGAAGCCAAACTTGTATTTACCAATTTCTTAACGACTCAAATAAAACTGTAACTGCCTTCTTATTTGGCCTAAATACACTCAGGAGAGAATGAAAATAAGCTTGTGGGATGTTTCCTTAAAAACTGTAACTCCATCATTCTTTTATGCTCATAATCGCCTTTTCTCAGCGAGGAAATGCTGTTTTGAAACAAAGCTTGTATTTAACAATTTCTGCACTAAACTCAAATAAAACTGCGTCTGCCTTCTTATTTAGCCTAAAAACACTCAGGAGAGAGTGAAAATAAGCTTGTGGGATGTTTCCTTATAAGACAGTAAATGCATGTAATTCAAGCTTCCTTTATGCTCATAATCGCTTTTTCTCAGCGAGGAAATGCTGTTTTGAAGCAAAGCTTGTATTTAACAATTTCTGCACCAAACTCAAATAAAACTGTGTCTGCCTTCTTATTTAGCCTAAATTCACTCAGCAGAACATATCAACAAGCTTGTGGGATGTTTCCTTAAAAGACAGTAAATGCATGTAATTCAAGCATCCGTTAATTCTAATCGTCGCCTTTTCTCAGCGAGAAAATGCTGTTTTGAAGCATGTTTGTATTTAACAATTTCTGCACCAAACTCAAATAAAACTGTGTCTGCCTTCTTATTTGGGCTAAATACACTTAGAAGACACTGAAAATAAGCTTGTGGGATGTTTCCTTAAAAGACAGTAACTCCAGCATCCGTTTATGCTCGCAATCGCCTTTTCTCAGCGAGAAAATGCTGTTTTGAAGCAAGTTTGTATTTAACAATTTCTGCACCAAACTCAAATAAAACTGTGTCTGCCTTCTTATTTGGGCTAAATACACTCAGAAGACACTGAAAATAAGCTTGTGGGATGTTTCCTTAAAAGACAGTAACTCCAGCATCCTTTTATGCTCACAATCGCCTTTTCTCAGCGAGAAAATGCTGTTTTGAAGCCAAGCTTGTATTTAACAATTTCTGCACTAAACTCCAATAAAATTGCGTCTGCCTTCTTATTTAGCCTAAATTCACTCAGCAGAACATATCAACAAGCTTGTGGGATGTTTCCTTAAAAGACAGTAAATGCATGTAATTCAAGCATCCTTTTATGCTCGCAGTCGCCTTTTCTCAGCGAGGAAATGTTGTTTTGAAGCAAAGCTTGTATTTAACAATTTCTGCACCAAACTCAAATAAAACTGTAACTGCCTTCTTATTTGGCCTAAATACACTCAGGAGAAACAGAAAATAAGCTTGTGGATGTTTCCTTAAAAGACAGTAAATGCATGTAATTCAAGCATCCTTTTATGCTCATAATCGCCTTTTCTCAGCGAGAAAATGCTGTTTTGAAGCCAAGCTTGTATTGAACAATTTCTGCACCAAACTCAAATAAAAGTGTGTCTGCCTTCTTATTTAGCCTAAATCCACTCAGGAGAGACTGAAAATAAGCTTGTGGGATGTTTCCTTAAAAGACAGTAAATGCATGTAATTCAAGCATCCTTTTATGCTCATAATCGCCTTTTCTCAGTGAGAAAATGCTGTTTTGAAGCCAAGCTTGTATTTAAATGTTTCTGCACGACTCAAATAAAACTGTAACTGCCTTCTTATTTGGCCTAAATACACTCAGGAGAAACTGAAAATAAGCTTGTGGGATGTTTCCTTAAAAGACAGTAAATGCATGTAATTCAAGCATCCGTTTATGCTCAGAATCGCCTTTTCTCAGCGAGAAAATGCTGTTTTGAAGCAAAGCTTGTATTGAACAATTTCTGCACCAAACTCAAATAAAAGTGTGTCTGCCTTCTTATTTAGCCTACATCCACTCAGCAGAACATATAAACAATGTTGTGGGATGTTTCCTTAAAAGACAGTAACTCCAGCATCCTTTTATGCTCGTCGCCTTTTCTCAGCGAGAAAATGCTGTTTTGAAGCCAAGCTTGTATTTAACAATTTCTGCACTAAACTCCAATAAAACTTCGTCTGCCTTCTTATTTAGCCTAAATTCACTCAGCAGAACATATCAACAAGCTTGTGGGATGTTTCCTTTAAAGACAGTAAATGCATGTAATTCAAGCATCCGTTAATTCTACTAATCGCCTTTTCTCAGCGAGGAAATGCTGTTTTGAAGCAAAGCTTATATTTAACAATTTCTGCACCAAACTCAAATAAAACTGTGTCTGCCTTCTTATTTGGGCTAAATACACTCAGGAGAGACTGAAAATAAGCTTGTGGATGTTTCCTTAAAAGATAGTAAATGCATGTAATTCAAGCATCCTTTTATGCTCGCAATCGCCTTTTCTCAGCGAGAAAATGCTGTTTTGAAGCAAAGCTTGTATTGAACAATTTCTGCACCAAACTCAAATAAAAGTGTGTCTGCCTTCTTATTTAGCCTACATCCACTCAGCAGAACATATAAACAATCTTGTGGGATGTTTCCTTAAAAGACAGTAAATGCATTTAATTCAAGCATCCTTTTATGCTGCAAATCGCCTTTTCTCAGTGAGAAAATGCTGTTTTGAAAACCAAGCTTGTATTTAAATGTTTCTGAACGACTCAAATAAAACTCTACCTGCCTTCTTATTTGGCCTAAATACACTCAGGAGAGACTAAAAATAAGCTTTTGGGAGGTTTCCTAAAAGATAGTAAATGCATGTAATTCAAGCATCCTTTTATGCTCATAATCGCCTTTTCTCAGTCAGAAAATGCTGTTTTGAAGCCAAACTTGTATTTAACAATTTCTTAACGACTCAAATAAAACTGTAACTGCCTTCTTATTTGGCCTAAATACACTCAGGAGAGACTGAAAAAAGCTTGTGGGATGTTTCCTTAAAAACTGTAACTCCATCATTCTTTTATGCTCGCAATCGCCTTTTCTCAGCGAGGAAATGCTGTTCTGAAGCAAAGCTTGTATTTAACAATTTCTGCACTAAACTCAAATAAAACTGCGTCTGCCTTCTTATTTAGCCTAAAAACACTCAGGAGAGACTGAAAATAAGCTTGTGCGATGTTTCCTTATAAGACAGTAAATGCATGTAATTCAAGCTTCCTTTTATGCTCGCAATCGCCTTTTCTCAGCGAGAAAATGCTGTTTTGAAACCAAGCTTGTATTTCACAATTTCTGCACCAAACTCAAATAAAACTGTGTCTGCCTTCTTATTTGGGCTAAATACACTCAGAAGACACTGAAAATAAGCTTGTGGGATGTTTCCTTAAAAGACAGTAACTCCAGCATCCTTTATGCTCAAATCGCCTTTTCTCAGCGAGAAAATGCTGTTTTGAAGCCAAGCTTGTATTTAACAATTTCTGCACTAAACTCCAATAAAACTGCGTCTGCCTTCTTATTTAGCCTAAATTCACTCAGCAGAACATATCAACAAGCTTGTGGGATGTTTCCTTAAAAGACAGTAAATGCATGTAATTCAAGCATCCGTTAATTCTCGCAATCGCCTTTTCTCAGCGAGGAAATGCTGTTTTGAAGCAAAGCTTGTATTTAACAATTTCTGCACCAAACTCAAATAAAGTGTGTCTGCCTTCTTATTTAGCCTAAATACACTCAGCAGAACATATAAACAAGCTTGTGGGATGTTTCCTTAAAAGACAGTAAATGCATGTAATTCGAGCATCCGTTTATTCTCGCAATCGCCTTTTCTCAGCAAGAAAATGCTGTTTTGAAGCAAAGCTTGTATTTAACAATTTCTGCACCAAACTCAAATAAAACTGTGTCTGTCTTCTTATTTGGGCTAAATACACTCAGGAGAGACTGAAAATAAGCTTGTGGGATGTTTCCTTAAAAGATAGTAAATGCATGTAATTCAAGCATCCTTTTATGCTTTCATTAATCGCCTTTTCTCAGTGAGAAAATGCTGTTTTGAAACCAAGCTTGTATTTAACAGTTTCTGAACGACTCAAATAAAACTGTAACTGCCTTCTTATTTGGCCTAAATACACTCAGGAGAGACTAAAAATAAGCTTTTGAGAGGTTTCCTTAAAAGATAGTAAATGCATGTAATTCAAGCATCCCTTTATGCTCGCAATCGCCTTTTCTCAGCGAGAAAATGCTGTTTTGAAGCCAAGCTTGTATTTAACAATTTCTGCACTAAACTCCAATAAAACTGCGTCTGCCTTCTTATTTAGCCTAAATTCACTCAGCAGAACATATCAACAAGCTTGTGGGATGTTTCCTTAAAAGACAGTAAATGCATGTAATTCAAGCATCCTTTTATGCTCGCAGTCGCCTTTTCTCAGCGAGGAAATGTTGTTTTGAAGCAAAGCTTGTATTTAACAATTTCTGCACCAAACTCAAATAAAACTGTAACTGCCTTCTTATTTGGCCTAAATACACTCAGGAGAAACAGAAAATAAGCTTGTGGGATGTTTCCTTAAAAGACAGTAAATGCATGTAATTCAAGCATCCTTTTATGCTCAATCGCCTTTTCTCAGCGAGAAAATGCTGTTTTGAAGCCAAGCTTGTATTGAACAATTTCTGCACCAAACTCAAATAAAAGTGTGTCTTCCTTCTTATTTAGCCTAAATCCACTCAGGAGAGACTGAAAATAAGCTTGTGGGATGTTTCCTTAAAAGACAGTAAATGCATGTAATTCAAGCATCCGTTTATGCTGTCATGTCGCCTTTTCTCAGCGAGAAAATGCTGTTTTGAAGCAAAGCTTGTATTGAACAATTTCTGCACCAAACTCAAATAAAAGTGTGTCTGCCTTCTTATTTAGCCTACATCCACTCAGCAGAACATATAAACAATCTTGTGGGATGTTTCCTTAAAAGACAGTAAATGCATTTAATTCAAGCATCCTTTTATGCTCGCAATCGCCTTTTCTCAGCGAGAAAATGTTGTTTTGAAGCCAAGCTTGTATTTAAATGTTTCTGAACGACTCAAATAAAACTCTAACTGCCTTCTTATTTGGCCTAAATACACTCAGGAGAGACTGAAAATAAGCTTGTGGGATGTTTCCTTAAAAGATAGTAAATGCATGTAATTCAAGCATCCTTTTATGCTCGCAATCGCCTTTTCTCAGTGAGAAAATGCTGTTTTGAAGCAAGTTTGTATTTAACAATTTCTGCACCAAACTCAAATAAAACTGTGTCTGCCTTCTTATTTGGGCTAAATACACTCAGAAGACACTGAAAATAAGCTTGTGGGATGTTTCCTTAAAAGACAGTAACTCCAGCATCCTTTTATGCTCGCAATCGCCTTTTCTCAGCGAGGAAATGCTGTTTTGAAGCAAAGCTTGTATTTAACAATTTCTGCACTAAACTCCAATAAAACTGTGTCTGCCTTCTTATTTAGCCTAAATACACTCAGCAGAACATATAAAAAGATTGTGGGATGTTTCCTTAAAAGACAGTAAATGCATGTAATTCAAGCATCCGTTTATGCTCATAATCGCCTTTTCTCAGCGAAAAATGCTGTTTTGAAGCAAAGCTTGTATTTAACAATTTCTGCACGACTCAAATAAAAATGTAACTGCCTTCTTATTTGGCCTAAATACACTCAGGAGAAACTGAAAATAAGCTTGTGGGATGTTTCCTTAAAATACAGTAAATGCATGTAATTCAAGCATCCGTTTATGCTCACTAATCGCCTTTTCTCAGCGAGAAAATGCTGTTTTAAACAAAGCTTGTATTGAACAATTTCTGCACCAAACTCAAATAAAACTGTGTCTGCCTTCTTATTTGGGCTAAATACACTCAGAAGACACTGAAAATAAGCTTGTGGGATGTTTCCTTAAAAGACAGTAACTCCAGCATCCTTTCATGCTCGCAATCGCCTTTTCTCAGCGAGGACATGCTGTTTTGAAGCAAAGCTTGTATTTAACAATTTCTGCACTAAACTCCAATAAAACTGCGTCTGCTTTCTTATTTAGCCTAAATACACTCAGCAGAACATATAAACAAGATTGTGGGATGTTTCCTTAAAAGACAGTAAATGCATGTAATTCAAGCATCCGTTTATGCTCGCAATCGCCTTTTCTCAGCGAGAAAATGCTGTTTTGAAGCAAAGCTTGTATTGAACAATTTCTGCACCAAACTCAAATAAAAGTGTGTCTGCCTTCTTATTTAGCCTACATCCACTCAGCAGAACATATAAACAATCTTGTGGGATGTTTCCTTAAAAGACAGTAAATGCATGTAATTCAAGCATCCTTTTATGCTCATAATCGCCTTTTCTCAGCGAGAAAATGTTGTTTTGAAAGCCAAGCTTGTATTTAACAATTTCTGCACCAAACTCAAATAAAACTGTGTCTGCCTTCTTATTTGGGCTAAATCCACTCAGGAGAGACTGAAAATAAGCTTGTGGGATGTTTCCTTAAAACATAGTAAATGCATGTAATTCAAGCATCCTTTTATGCTCGCAATCGCCTTTTCTCAGTGAGTAATTGCTGTTTTGAAGCCAAGCTTGTATTTAAATGTTTCTGAACGACTCAAATAAAACTGTAACTGCCTTCTTATTTGGCCTAAATACACTCAGGAGAGACTAAAAATAAGCTTTTGGGAGGTTTCCTTAAAAGACAGTAAATGCATGTAATTCAAGCATCCTTTTATCCCTTGCACTGCACACTCTTCGGGTGTTGACTCGGGGGTCCGAGGGACCCCGCCCGCTGCAGCGGACCTTCCCCACGTCCCCTGCGCTGCGGGTCAGAGGGACCCGCCCGCTCCAGCGGAGCTTACCCAAGTCCCCTCCGCTGGGGGTCTGAGGACTTTCGGACGTCCGCTCCGCTGGGGTCCGAGGGACCCCGACCGCTCCAGCGGACCTTACCCACGTCCCCTGCCCTGCGGGTCCGAGGACCCCGTCGTCAACTCCGCTGCGGGTCCGAGGACCCCGGCGTCCCCTCCGCTGCGGGGTCAGAGGACCCCGTCGTCCCCTCCGCTGCGGGTCCGAGGGACCCCGACGTCCCTCCGCTGGGGGTCCGAGGACCCGACCGCTGCAGCGGACCTTCCCGGCGTCCCCTCCGCTGCGGGGTCAGAGGGACCCCGTCGTCCCCTCGCTGCGGGGTCTGAGGGACCCCGACGTCCCCTCCTCTGGGGTCCGAGGACCCGACCGCTGCAGCGGACCTTCCCGCCCCCTCCGCTGCGGGGTCAGAGGACCCCGTCGTCAACTCCGCTGCGGGTCCGAGGGACCCCGCGTCCCCTCCTCTGGGGGTCCGAGGACCCGACCGCTGCAGCGGACCTTCCCGACGTCCCCTCCGCTGCGGGGTCAGAGGGACCCCGTCGTCAACTCCGCTGCGGGGTCTGAGGACCCCCCGACGTCCCCTCCTCTGGGGTCCGAGGACCCGACCGCTGCAGCGGACCTTCCCGACGTCCCCTCCGCTGCGGGGTCAGAGGGACCCCGTCGTCAACTCCGCTGGGGTCTGAGGACCCCGACGTCCCCTCCGCTGGGGTCCGAGGACCCCGCCAGCTCCAGCGGACCTTCCCGGCGTCCCCTGCGCTGCGGGTCAGAGGACCCGCCGGCTCTAGCGGGCCTTACCGGCGTCCCCTCCGCTGCGGGGTCTGAGGGACCTTCCCGACGTCCCCTCCGCTGCGGGGTCTGAGGGACCCCTGGACCTGGGCTCAGACTCTGCACGTCTGCTGTGGGGCCTCGGGGACCCCAGGATAGAGGACATTCTCGGACCCTGACTCCTCGCGGCGGGCGCGCCGTCTCCTAGGGGCCTGGCGGACCCGGGACATCGGGATGGAGGACCTTCTCGGGCCTGACTCCGCCGTCCCGGCGTCCCGTCTGCTCGGGGCCTGGCGGACCCGGCTCGTAAACCTTCCAGGGCTCGGACTCCGCGGCCCCGACGTCCCGTCTCCTCGGGCCTCGCGGACCCGGGCTCGTAAACCTTCCAGGGCTCGGACTCCAGCGCGTCGGCGTCCCGTCTCCTCGGGGCCTCGCGGACCCGGGATCGTAAACCTCCCGGGCCCTGTCTCAGAGAGTCCGGGGCGTCCCTGTTCCTCACGCGAGGCCCGTGGGCCTCGGGTCGGAGGGACCCGGGGGAGGGATTGAGAGTAGGGAGGAGGGGGAGAGAGAAAGAGAGAGAGAGAGGAAGAAGGAGAGAGAGAGAGAGAGAGAGAGAGAGATGAGAGATGAGAGTCTGAAGCGCATGCGCGGGCCGGGTGGGTCGAGGGGGTGAGAAGAGATGGGGAGGAGGAAAGATGGGGGAGGACAGATGGGGTGATATGGGGAGGAGAGATGAAAGAAAGAGAGATGAAAGAAAGAGAGAGAGGACGCGCATGCGCTGGGAAACAGCCCCGGTGGACGCCACAGGTAGAGGTCTGCGAACAGCCCCAAAAACGACTTTTGGGCCAACTCCCCGTGTCGAATCGGCGCCCTCTTGCTCTCTGGGCCTAGAGCTAAAGGCGGGTAGCGATTTAAAAACACCCCCCCCTCCCGCTCTTTCTCTTTCTCCCAGCATTCCCCGTGTGAGAACAGGGTAGCACGAGGGTTATGCTCGCAATCGCCTTTTCTCAGTCAGAAAATGCTGTTTTGAAGCCAAACTTGTATTTACCAATTTCTTAACGACTCAAATAAAACTGTGTCTGCCTTCTTATTTGGGCTAAATACACTCAGGAGAGACTGAAAATAAGCTTGTGGATGTTTCCTTAAAAACTGTAACTCCATCATTCTTTTAAGCTCATAATCGCCTTTTTCTCAGCGAGGAAATGCGGTTCTGAAGCAAAGCTTGTATTTAACAATTTCTGCACTAAACTCAAATAAAACTGCGTCTGCCTTCTTATTTAGCCTAAAAACACTCAGGAGAGACTGAAAATAAGCTCGTGCGATGTTTCCTTATAAGACAGTAAATGCATGTAATTCAAGCTTGCTTTTATGCTCATAATCGCCTTTTCTCAGCGAGAAAATGCTGTTTTGAAGCAAGTTTGTATTTAACAATTTCTGCACCAAACTCAAATAAAACTGTGTCTGCCTTCTTATTTGGGCTAAATACACTCAGAAGACACTGAAAATAAGCTTGTGGGATGTTTCCTTAAAAGACAGTAACTCCAGCATCCTTTTATGCTCACAATCGCCTTTTCTCAGCGAGAAAATGCTGTTTTAAGCCAAGCTTGTATTTAACAATTTCTGCACTAAACTCCAATAAAATTGCGTCTGCCTTCTTATTTAGCCTAAATTCACTCAGCAGAACATATCAACAAGCTTGTGGGATGTTTCCTTGAAAGACAGTAAATGCATGTAATTCAAGCATCCTTTTATGCTCGAGATCGCCTTTTCTCAGCGAGGAAATGTTGTTTTGAAGCAAAGCTTGTATTTAACAATTTCTGCACCAAACTCAAATAAAACTGTAACTGCCTTCTTATTTGGCCTAAATCCACTCAGGAGAAACAGAAAATAAGCTTGTGGGATGTTTCCTTAAAAGACAGTAAATGCATGTAATTCAAGCATCCTTTTATGCTCATAATCGCCTTTTCTCAGCGAAAAATGCTGTTTTGAAGCCAAGCTTGTATTGAACAATTTCTGCACCAAACTCAAATAAAAGTGTGTCTGCCTTCTTATTTAGCCTAAATCCACTCAGGAGAGACTGAAAATAAGCTTGTGGATGTTTCCTTAAAAGACAGTAAATGCATGTAATTCAAGCATCCTTTTATGCTCGCAATCGCCTTTTCTCAGTCAGAAAATGCTGTTTTGAAGCCAAACTTGTATTTAACAATTTCTTAACGACTCAAATAAAACTGTAACCTTTTCTTATAAGACAGTAAATGCATGTAATTCAAGCTTCCTTTTATGCTCAATCGCCTTTTCTCAGCGAGAAAATGCTGTTTTGAAGCAAGTTTGTATTTCACAATTTCTGCACCAAACTCAAATAAAACTGTGTCTGCCTTCTTATTTGGGCTAAATACACTCAGAAGACACTGAAAATAAGCTTGTGGGATGTTTCCTTAAAAGACAGTAACTCCAGCATCCTTTTATGCTCACTAACGCCTTTTCTCAGCAAGAAAATGCTGTTTTGAAGCAAAGCTTGTATTTAACAATTTCTGCACCAAACTCAAATAAAACTGTGTCTGCCTTCTTATTTGGGCTAAATACACTCAGTAGAGACTGAAAATAAGCTTGTGGGATGTTTCCTTAAAAGACAGTAAATGCATGTAATTCAAGCATCCTTTTATGCTGGCAATCGCCTTTTCTCAGTGAGAAAATGCTGTTTTGAAACCAAGCTTGTATTTAACAGTTTCTGAACGACTCAAATAAAACTGTAACTGCCTTCTTATTTGGCCTAAATACACTCAGGAGAGACTAAAAATAAGCTTTTGGGAGGTTTCCTTAAAAGACAGTAAAAGCATGTAATTCAAGCATCCTTTTATGCTCGCAATCGCCTTTTCTCAGTCAGAAAATGCTGTTTTGAAGCCAAACTTGTATTTACCAATTTCTTAACGACTCAAATAAAACTGTAACTGCCTTCTTATTTGGCCTAAATACACTCAGGAGAGAATGAAAATAAGCTTGTGGGATGTTTCCTTATAAGACAGTAAATGCATGTAATTCAAGCTTCCTTTTATGCTCATGTCGCTTTTTCTCAGCGAGGAAATGCTGTTTTGAAGCAAAGCTTGTATTTAACAATTTCTGCACCAAACTCAAATAAAACTGTGTCTGCCTTCTTATTTAGCCTAAATTAACTCA